>CM043705.1:75969083-76456583 GCA_023935145.1 Bretschneidera sinensis
AAAATGTTCATACACTTATTGAGGGGAATAGGAAGAACAGAAAGGAAGGGTTTGCGTACCTCTTCATTAAATTTAAAATTTTATGAAGAGACACATGTACCCAAGGACCTCTCATTTCCCTCCCTTTCCCCTCAATCCAGACGCGCACTTACAGCTTGGTGATTATTGGAGAATTTACACCATCTTGTCTACAATCCAATCTATCCCACCGAAAAAGACTTGGAACACATGGATCTCCTTGCCAGTTTCTCTGCACGCTATAAGCCAACTTGATTCCTCTCATAGCTTCGACTAACATTTTTAGAGAACAACAAATAGTACATAGTTTATAATCTCATTTTGATCAGCTTATTGTGAGTGTTAAAAATAAAGAATAAATTGATTCATTTCTTATCAGTTTTAACTTTTAAGATAATTGGTAATCTAATTATTATTTTTTTAACCGTAAGCAAACTAAGATATGTATACCTTGTTGATGTTCGGTTGGAGCTTGTGTAAAGTCCCCAACCATAAAAATCTCTGCAGCATTGAGAAGTGGTGGATGGGTGGATCTTTCCGTCATATCCAGTGTGATCTCTAGCTTTGGTCCGTTCAAGGTGAAGTTTTTGGAGATGGTTTTGGACAACTGGTACTGAGGAACGACATCTTTGAACAATATATCGTTGTTCAGATAAATATCAAATTCTCTAAGTTCATCACTCAGAAGTTGCTCGGTTTCAGCAAAGTGCATGTAAACATAACACTTGAGTTCTTCAGGTACCCAGCTAAACGACAAGGAAGTGTCATTACCAACCGCCGTAACCGCGGTTGACATGACCGTCGCTGGCAATGCAAAAGTACTGTTACTAAAGGTACCACCGACAAATGAGGCACTGATTGGTGTCCCTTTAGGAGGATCAGGCGGTGTCCAGATTCGATCATAGTCATCATTATTGTACCTAATTAAGACAGACACATATTCAGCTACTCATCAATCCTAATACTATTCTCGCGTAAGCATGTTTCTGGTGCTTTAGTGCTGGTGTCATCACACTCGTTACCAATCAATTAACCAGCTTGAAATTAAACAAAGACTGACCTGACGGTTTGGTTGTTGGTAGAGCCAAAGTCTAAGCGCTTGAAGAGCTTCAACTGGGTCTCATAAGTGGATTCAGGTAAGGGCCTCAACTCTATTGCCGATATAAAAGGAATACTTTCAGACTTTGTTTTGACAAGACAAACGTCGATATCTTCTGTTGAGGCGACATGTATTATTTCCTTTCTCACGATTTCTCCCTGGCGACTAAAATTTACTGTGGTCCATTTATTGACACCGAGATGGAGGTCGAATTCTGGTGTACGATTTTTGCCATCGTAATTACCATACAAGAAGGATGCTCTTACCAAGTAATGCAGGTTTTCGCCTTTTCTATATTTTATGTTGTAACAGTTTCTGTCTCCTTCAGGAAAGCTTCTCAGGGTCTTGAGATGCTCGTCCAGATTGTTTGACAACAAGTTAGAGGATACGTTGGAGTTTATTCCATTGCCCACTAAATCTCCATCTGATTCGTAAACTATACCGGTCTTATCATCGGTGTAGCTGCTGCTGTAACCACGGCCACAATCTATGCTTGTGAAACCTGATATTCAATATGCAATATAAAGATATATTTAAGGTCTGTAATAATGGAAAGAAAGAGAGAATAGTGATGGAGGAGAATTAGCATGAACCTGATTGATCTTGTCCATGAATCTGACCAGAAAAACCACTAATTAGCAATGCGTAGAGGATGAGTGTGAGCATCTCAAATCCCTCACTGCCGTAAAAGTGTATATATCCTAATGGCACCTTCCCCAGTTATCACATTGCTTTATGTATATATAGATCTTTGTATTCAGATTGTTCTATGAGAAGCATTCAAACTACTATTTCATCCTGAACCAAAGGAGGCTCCATCAGTAATCATGTGAAAATTGACTGCTAATTTTCTTACAAACTTTACTTTATTTAGTTGTTGTTGGGATATGAGCATCTTTGGTTCTCAAATGAGAACCAAACATCACCTATATCACCGTCTGGAGTAAACTTTTTTTTGTTCGGGTTTAGATCAACTGGAAACTTTATTAATAATTTTGAAAAGTTTCATTGATAACGTCAATATAGATATGGAATCTAAAAATTAATATTATCAATAAAGTTTCTAAGATTGGCAGTAGAGTTTTTAACTTGTCTAAACTATTGGGTCTAAACCGAGCCAACTAATAAATCCTTGTGTGTAGAGACTCTCACGATGCAAAACATGTTTTTGCATTGAGGGAAAACTTTATTAGTAATTTTTTTAGAATTTCACTGATAATATTAATTAGGTATGTATTAACGTTACTAATAAAACTCTCCAAAATTACAATCAAATTTCTTTCAAGTGTAAAATTAAGTTTTACACTAAATACACACAACAAGAATTTCTTCACCATGGATATAGTTTGATAAAAAAAAAATAGTTTTGATCGGGTCAAAATGTCACGCAATAAATAATATGTAACTAGAAATTAATGTAGTATAGAAGTGTTGTTATAGTCATGATGCTATATTCCACCAAATCTCGCAATATATTCATTACTTTTATGTACATGGCTACCTATGTTTGTTCTCATCCGAAAGCAGTTCGAAAGAACAAATTAACTTTTCAGCGTTGAACTAGTATTCGTAGCGTGTGGAAAGAAACAATATAGTTGCTCGGAAAGTGGGTATTCGTAGCGTGTGGAAAGAAACAATATAGTTGCTCGGAAAGTGGGTATTCGTAGCGTGTGGAAAGGAGCAAATAAACAATATATATGCTCGGAAAGGGGGTATTCGCAGCGTGTGGAAAGGAGCAAATAAACAATATATTTGCTCGGAAAGTGGGAGTTTTACGCCAATATTTATCTAATTTTGACAATTTAATATGTGATTCTACAAAGTGATAGATGGCTCAGACAACTTTTTTTTTTTCTTCTCGACAAAATATGACCCGGTCCGACCCGATCAAAAAATATATCAAAAAAATATGATCTAAATTGACCTTAATCCGAGTGACCCAAAACTCGAAATGACTCGGATTTAAAATGAACTGAATCTCGACCCGATCCAAACGACCTAAACTAGAAACAATCCGATCCGACCCAAAATGACTTGAAAATATATATTTTTTTATAAAAAAAACAATTTGCTGTCTAAAACTGAGATAATAGTTAATTTACTAGTCATCAAATAAAATAAATTATATAACAATTAATTAATTATTGATTTACATGTGTGGATATGCACAGCTCAACATTATATTAATATGAGTAATCTCATTAATTTCAAATAAAAAATCGAAAAGAATAGTAAATTTTGCATTGTTCTTCAAGTCAAAATAAAATTTCATTTTTAATTGTCGTGAAAAAATATAATGGAATGAAATGATTATATACAATTTAATTTCCAAAATTTTGTATAAGATGTTATTAATGAGAATAATTTTATGGACCAGTTGTCTGAGATTATTTAAGACTGAATTTTGAGACTAAAAATCATAACATTGCATATTACATTTGATGGAGCCCACAACAGCCACGACCAATGGACCGTCGACATGTGGAGTCACCTGCAGCCAATGGACCGTCGACACGCGGAGCCATATGTCACCAATAGGCCGCTAACATATAACCGGCTTCTGTCCTACGGCCAGAAGGCAAGTGGAATGGGCAGGTCACACAATTGCCACGTCAAAGCGCAATTCATGGACCAAACCGCGCCTGAGCACGCAATCGTCTGAGTACGCGACTTGATTTGCATTTTTCTTCTACTAGTTGTCATGTGCAGGACCCTCAGACAGGAAAACTCCTTGGAATCGGCTATAAAGTTGGACACTTCTTTGAGCTCACTCACCTCCAAGTCTCATCCTCACCATCACCAAACCAATCAGCCGCATCCATCCCAGTACTCTCACCCGTGGAATTGTGGCACTCTCGGTTAGGTCACACTTCATCCAGCCCTTTACGTTCTCTTATTTCTAGTGGTCAGTTAGGTTCATTTCAGCATGAGTCTTTTCATTATATTCATTGTCAACTTGCAAAACAATCAGCTTTACCTTTTAATGAGAATCAGTATGTTTCCCTTGCACCTTTTGATTTAGTGCATTCTGACGTTTGGGGGCTTTCTCTTAATGCATCAATGGGTGGTGCTCGCTATTTTGTTATATTTTTGGATGACTATTTTCGTTATACTTGGTTGTTTCTTATGAAAAGCATATCTGAACTCTTTCAAATATATTCTGATTTTTCTTCTATGGTTCAAACTCAATTCTCTCGGAATATCAAAATTTTTCGTTCAGATAATGCAATGGAATATACAGACCGTGCTTTTCTAAACCTACTTCATAAAAATGGCACGCTCCCCCATCGCTCGTGCCCTAAAACCTCCCAACAAAATGGACGAGTCGAACGCAAACATCGATATATTCTTGACACCGTTCGTGCTCTACTCATTTCGTTATCATGTCCTGCACATTTCTAGGGTGATGCTGCCTTAACCGCAGTGTACACAATCAACCGTGTCCCTTCAGCTACAATCCAAAATCAGTCTCCATTTGAGCGCCTTTTCAGTAAACCTCCTGATTACTCTGACTTCAGAGTCTTTGGTTGCACTTGTTTTGTTTTTCTCAAACCACATGAACACAACAAATTGCAACCAAGGGCTCATCTGTGTTGTTTCATTGGATATGATAATGAACATAAGGGATATCGTGTAACGACCCATCCCAGGTTGGCCACCCCCGAAACGGTGTTATCACATTTTGAAAATCCCAGCACGATAAATATATGCAACAATAAAAATAAATAACACCAAAAGAAATTTTACATCAATCCAATCTTTAAACATTCTATACAACGTAAAATGCATGAATATTTACAAATAAAATTTTCATTTTATTTTCTTTTCTCATTAGTCTGAGGATGTTGACACGTACGTGGCTTACAGAAAATGATTTCTTCTGAACCTCAACTCACCAAACTATTTGTCAAGCCTACTACCTGAAAATCATTGTACAATGAGCAGTGAGCTTCATAAGCTCAGTGAATTAAATTTACTAAAAGTACTTATTTGTATAAATAGTCTTTTAATATTTAAATCATTTTATATCTCCTACACTTGATACTAGCACTCTATTATCACTACCCATGTCATAATATCTATTCTCTATCATTCTATTCCTCTTATTTATTAGTTCATCTCAATACCATCAATTATTTCATAATTACCTCGCAATGAGGTTCACATCATAACAATAACACATCACACCTTAGCATTTCAATCATCTTATCGCTATAACTGTCTCTTTCTATGAAACTCAATCATCTATAATTATATTCACAATAATACACCACACCTCAGCATTTCAATAATCTTATCATCATAACTGTCTCTTTCTGTGAGACTCAATCATCTATAATTAAATTCACAATTAATACATCACACATCAGTATTTCAATAATGCAAGCAATAATTAAAACAAATGCAATTCATGAATGATTATGATGGGAACGTCTTCCCACCTATCGACAGGTTGTTATTATCTTAGACCGGCTGCCTTCTCGGTTCTTTCAGCTTTTCCCGGCTGGCACGGGATTCATTTCCAGCATATACCAGCTGGCACGGTTTTTCAATTAGACCGGCTGCTTTCCCGGTTTTTTCATTTTAATTAGACCAACTACCTTCCCGGTTCTTTTCTTTCTCAATTAATGCATATGCATAGGAGCAATGATATGAAATATGCATATAAACAGTAATATAAAAACCATATAAATTCAAAACACTTAAATTGGCTATCCTGATTATTCTCAAATTTATATAACAAAAATTTCACTAAATTCCTCTCATCCCAAATCACATCAAATCATCCATTAAAGCTTGTCAAGATCTACTAAATTTCATCCTAAATCACATCAAATTATCCATCAAATCTTGTCAAGATCCACTAAATTCATCCCAAATCACATCAAATTATCCATCAAAGCTTGTCAAAATCCATTAAAATTCATCTCATCATAATTCGTATTAAAACATCAATATAACTCATCAAGAATTTCACTTATCACTTTGGTTATTAAATCAACTTATTATTCCAAAAATATTATTTCTCTCCTAATAATTTTCTACCTGTCCAAAATTCATATCATAATTATCAACCAAATCTTTATCTATCACCACAACATAAGCTAATAATTTATTTTAATATTATCCCTAAATTTTTCATTTTTATTTAAACTACTTAAAGTAAATTCAACTCACCACGTAGCTCTTAAAGCTACCCGTGGATCACCTCATTGCCTTTCCCGTTTCTCTCAGAAATTCCCTTGGTTGTAGATCATCATCCTCTGACATCATATTTATATTAAAATTCTAATTTATTCTTCACTTCTTTATAAACCACACACTTTGAAAATTCCCACTTTGACTTCCTGGGAATTTCATAAATGTCAGAAATTCAAAAATAAACACTATATTATTACCTTCTGTTTTTCTGATAGTTTTTCCTGATTCTCTATACAATTCCGCAGAAAATCTCTTCAAAATTTTGCTATTCCAGCATTTCTTTGAGTCCCCAAGTGTTTTGAGAAAAACGAGAGAGATTGAAAGAAACTGAACGAAATCATTCAGTTGTGAATATGTTTGCATATATATAGATTTTCTTTGCTTTAGTAGCCCCTTCTCTTACATTTCTCGAGCTCGCAAATTTGCACCACGTTTTGGAGACGTAGAAGACATGCAAAGTTTCAAATGAAACTCTGCTTCCCTTGGCAGCAGGTGGCTGCCTTTAATTTCTTTTCTTCAACTGCCCCCTCCCCCTCTTATTCTTAACTGCCACAAATTTCTGTGACTTTAATCTTTTTTTTTTCTTCTGGACGTTTTGGACGTCCAAATTTTTTTTTCTTTTCTTTTAATGATGCCCACATCCCAATTTTTTTTTTCAAAAGAATTATTTTATTCAATACTAATCCTTCACGTAAATATATTATTTAAATTTTATGACATATTTATTAAATTACTTATTTACCCTTACTTCACGAATACGGGTATTACAATTCTACTCACCTTACAAAAATTTTGTCCTCAAAATTTCTTTACTTTACTCTAGAAACAAATATAAATAATACTTCTTCATACTTGTCTTACTCCTTCACGAAATCTCTTCAACGTTCTTATTCCACCACCGAACTTCAAACTAGTGAAATTATTCTATTACACAGGACTTGCTCTTTTTGTCTAAAATTATCATTGATACTTGTATATAAGCCCAATCTTTCTGAATTTCTATAGCTTAGCTCGAAATATCGTGTAAACACTTTCTTAAAAGGGAAACATGAAATACATTATATAAATGTTTTAATTCTGGAGGCAAATCCAGGTTACTCACAACTAATCCAACTTTCTCAACAACCTCATAGGGTCCCACATACCTTGGATTTAGCTTTCTTTTTTTGTTTAAATCTCAATACACCTTTTCGTTGAGATATTTTTCAATACACCCAATCACCTACTTGAGACTCAAGAGGTCTACTCTAGGTTGCTTTACAGTTCTCTCTAACAAATTTGATCCTCTCAATTATTGGCTCAATAATTGATAGACCAGATATATTTTTCTTTCCATTTCTTCCCAACATAAAGGAATTCTATACCTTCGACCATACGATGCCTCAATCGGTGCCATCCCAATATTAGTTTGTTACTGATTTTTATCAGCAATTTCAATTGATGGCATGTACGCATCCTAACTTACTGAGAAACTCATCACCTTTGTCCTTAATATATCTTCTAGTACCCTAATAATTCTTTCTATCAGCTACATCCTTTTTCAATCCTGACCATCAAAAAAAAATTTCTCAATCCTGTATACATCTTATTGTTACTTGACTGCATCAAATCTACATTATTATGTGCCTCCCTCCTTATCTCTTTTCTCAACTTTGCATTATTGGAAACATTATTTCTATCCATGATACCATCATTTCAAATTTTGAACTTATATTGTTTTATAGTAAGCACTCAATACTTAATCTTTTCTATCTCTTCATCTATACCTTGCATCTCTAAAGCATTTTACTATGGATGACTGTACAACTATATTCTTTATCCATGATCCTCTATCACTGATATTCAACTTTATTCTCATTTCTTTAAATCCCTCATCAATTTTATATCAGGGCTCCCACCAGCAGTTAACTTTCTTGTAGACTTTCTACTCAATGTATCAACTATCACCTTCGCATTTTCTAGATGATAGTGAATTGTACAATCATCATTACTAATCAACTTCATCTACCATTTCTGCCTCCAATTCAACTCCCTCTAGGTAGGTAAGTATGTCCAACTTTTATAACCCATGACTATCTCACAAGTGGCTCCATACAGATGATGTCTTCAATATTTAAAGTAAACACTATAGCAGCCAACTCTAAGTCATGAGTAGGGAAATTTCTTATCATGAATCCTCAATTGCCTAGAAGTATAGCTCACAACTTTCCTATGTTACACATATCCCAGTCATTGATGTGACATATCATTATACACCACAAATCCTTCATCACCAGAAGGAAACACCAATACTGGAGTTGTAGTTAATTTCTCCTTTAGTAATTGGAAAAATTTTCTCATATTTCCCTTACCATACAAATCTCACCTCTTTCCTGATCAGTTTATTCAATAGTATTACATAAAAATTTCTGAAAGAATCTTCTATAATAACCTGCTAACCCCAAGAAGATTCTATTTTTAGTTACATTAGTTGGTTTCTCCCAACTTAACATTATCTTTACCTTTTGTGGATCAACTGTTATGCCATTTTCGGATATCCATTTTCCAAGAAAATTATTTCATTCAACCAACATTCACACTTAAAGAACTTATATCATACAATCTCTTTCTCATCAAAATCTCCAACACAATTTCAAAATGTTTTACTTGCTCTTCCTTAGTCTTAAAATACACCAAAATGTTATCGATGAACACAACCACAATATTATCAAGAACTGGTTCAAACATTTTATTCATCCAGTCCATGAATGTTTCTGGAACATTATTCAATCCAAATGTCATCACAAGAAACTTGTGACTATATCGTGTCCTAAAAACAGTCTTAGGCACATCTCCATTCTCTATCTTCAATTGGTGATAACCTGATATTAGGTTTATCTTAGAAAACACTTTCACTCCTTACACTGCTCAAACCCTTTATTTATTCTAGGAAAAATGTATTTGTTCTTATTCAACTATTTGTAGTCTAAACACACTTTTATCGTTCGATCTTCCTTCTTCACTAACAACACCTGACTCCCCAAATACATTAGGTCAGATAAATTGTTTATCCACAAATTCTTAAAATGGTATGTTCAACTCTCTCAATTCAGCTGACGTCATTATATAGGGTGCTATTAAATATATGTGATGATCTTGGTATCACATCAATAGAAAAAATTAATCTCCCTACTTGGAGGCAACTTAGACAACTCTTCAAGAAATTATATTAGAATAATCTAAGATTTATTCTAACTTCCTATTTTCCTTTCTAGGATCCATTATGTATACCAAATACTCCTCACAACCCTTCTTCAACCATCCCCTAGTGGTCAGAGCAAAAATAAGATAGTTTGAAAGTATTTTATGTTTTCTCTGAAAGTTAAACTTCTTATGTCCATATCTTGAACACTATATTCTTTCTGGAACAATCAACCCAAGCATAATACGTCGACAATCAATTCATTCTCAAAATTAAATGAGATTATATATGTTCAAAGATAATAAATCCGCTTCAGATTTTTTTTTCTATCACTGATACGAATCAGATAACCCTTGTAAGCATTTATGATTATCACTTTCTCTCTAGTGGAAACTTCAATAGAAATATTCTGCATCAAAGGACTAATATATACTTCAAGAGACTTCGTATGAATACTGGATGCAAAAGAATAGGTTACACCAAAATCAACCATCATTGATATATCCATTTTCTCTACACATAAAGCACTTCAAATTTTTTACAATTCTGAGATAAATATCTTTTCTGAATATAATTATAAAAAACTTTTGTCTCTCAATCATATATCAAATGACCATTTCCCCTTGGTGGCCTACTTACTTCCTCTGCCACGACTCCCAATTCTCATAACTTGTCTCCCAAATCTAAGGGTCCCTCCAATAGTATTCTGAGCTACAGAAGTAACAGATTCTGCTTGCTTCTAACTCTGTACTTCAGTTCTTAATTATGCCCAAAGAGTAACGTGGTAGTTGTAGCACAGTTTTGAGGTGTCGATTCCACAGGGAAACAAGTTACCTACAAAAGAAGATGTGAACCATAACACAAACGATAAAGATTTAAGTAGGAAGATATGAATTTGGATAATGAAGTAATTGTGTAAAATAGATTGTGAAATATAATAAAGAAACAACAAGGATCCGGGAATCCTTTCTAGGTTCATTGCCCTATTCCTAACTTGATTCAGTTATTTTTATCTCGATTGCAAGTTTCACATCCCAAACAGACAATCGACAAATATTCAATGAGAACATATATAAATCCTAATATGATTGTTATGAAATACTTTTTATTTTCGATTCATGCACAAATGATGTATCCTATAGGTTTATCAAGAAACGACAATATATCTTTAATAACAATATTACAATAATGGACAAACCTAAAGACTAGATCTACTGGACTCAATTATACCCAAACAATCTTGACATAAGAAAAGCATGACTAAATTTATATCAAGGAGAAAGATACAATCACCGGATTAGATAAAATCTTATAATTAGATTAAAAAGTAAATCATAACAATGTTTTGACAATGAATCCCTATTACAACTGAATCAAATAAAGGAAAATAGGAACAACTACACCTAAGGATTCATCCCTTCACCTTGCTTGGAGATTAGTTAGCCATAGGGCTCATGGTTGAACACTTTGATGGAGGAGAATTGGCTGCTTCCTTCAGTTTCCCATACTTAATGATTCTTTTATCAAACCCTAAGTGGTCTATTTATAATACAAGAGGTCCAAGGGTGTTTTAGGGTTTAAACAATCATTAAAAGCCCTAATTAAGTTGTAACTCGGAGACAGGGTATCGGGGTCGCGCCGCGGCTCAGCTAGAGTAAGGCCAAGGCTCAAAATCTTCAAATTCTTGCACCTTCTGGAGGCTGCGGCCTGGATTGGTTCAGGCCGCGACTCAGCCTTTTAGGCCGCACCTCAGCTTAATCCAAGCCGAGGCCTGACCTGATGCTTCTTCCTTGCTCTTTTGGTGCACTTTCTGGAGGCCGAGGCTTGGATAATTCTGGGCCGCAACGCGCACACTATAAACTTGATTTTTCTTCATTTGTCCTTCCGTAACCATGTCTTCACTTCGGTGTGCCTCGAGTCTTTGTGCTTCAAACAATAATGGCTTTTTCTCATCTTTTGAACTTAAATTACCTGAAAATGCACCGAAATAAGTCAACGATCCAAGAATACCACTTTAGAGTTATTAACGTATAAAAGTGCAATTAAGACCTAGATCAACCCTAAAATGCTAACGATTAAGAACTATTAAAATGCATTTTATGGCTCTCATCACAACCCCCAACTAGCTTATTGCTAGTCCCTAGCAATTCAAGCGAAAACAAGAGATGAATGCTATGGTGGGGATCACAACAAAGTAAAGCAATTTTAGTGTTAACCAAGAGTAATTCACATTTTTTCTCAAAAATTTCACATAACACACAACACATAGTATTATTAAATTTCACCCCAAGTTCAAAAGTAATCCAAGCATCAATCTTAAGATCATTATTGACTCTTTACATCCATCTTACCACAATCCATTAATCCTAACATCCGGATGATTTTATGCATAACATTCGTGAATACAAGTCTTGGCCTCTAAAACATGATAAATTGCGTGACATCAATCACAAAAACAAGCTCCATAGGCTTACATTTCAAAGCACTCTCCATTATTGTAGAAAAAATCACGTTACATTGGATTAATAAGTCTTTAATAAGCTTGTAACGTTAGGCTAAGGTAAAGGTTAAGAAAGAATGGGAAAGATTCACAAGTAAAAGAACTCAATCTCTTAGCTTTAAACACAACCACTTTTAAGCACTAAATAACCTTACTTCAACACCCAACTTTTTCATCCATTTTTCGAGCATTTTTCTCAAATTACCATTTTTCTTTTCTTTTATTCTTTCTTTGCCATGATTCACTTCTCTTTTTTTTTTCTTTTCTTTTGTATTTTGGCATAAGACCATTCACCTCTTTTTTCATTTTTATTTTCTTTTCCATAGCCCCCAACTTATCTCTTTTAATGTACTTGGGTTATGGTAGTGATATTTTCTCATATTTCCATCCTTACTCATTTTAAGTGCTTCTCAACAAATGTGTATAGCTAAGTTCTTTTAAGAGAAAGGTAAGGATAAAATATTTTCTTAGGCTCATAAAGGTGAGTAAATAGGCTATTGAAAGAAACAAGGCTCAAATTCTTTTTCAAGAAAATGGCTCAAATAGGTGACTAGTGGTAAATATAGTAATGGTAGGTTTGACAGACTCAAACGGTCCAAAAATGGCCTATATCATATCCTAAGTAATGTGCATTCTAGGAATTCACCTCAAGTGGTTATCAAGTAAGTTCTAGAGCTTGTTGAGACCGCAAAAATATTCACAAAATAATCACATATAAAACTTCTCTAAATGTTTAAGACTAATCATACAATCTTACCACAACCTAGAGTCTCAAACCGAATAAAGATTGACACTTAAATTATTCTCAAACCGAAACAAAATTTAACTTCTTCTAAATGTTGTATGCTATCTCAATTAAGTTCATATCATTGGCATGTGAATTAACTCCATGGCAAACACAAAGCATGCTAAACACAACAATTAAGGAAAATGACACCAAGCAGTTCAACGAAAGAAAAAAGAATGTGTTTCCTCCACACCCAACTTAAAAATAACATTGACCTCAATGTTAAAGAAAAAGTAAAGGAAACTCTCTTTGAAGCATAAGCGCACAGAAGCTAAAAATTGTGCACCTTCATTTGAACTACATGCTATACTTCTTGTTAAAAGTCCGATCTACAACATAGAACAAACAAAAAGAAAGCAACTGCGGTGTGCCATTAAGATTCCCACCGTATGTTAGCACATGATATGGAAATAAATAACTGAAAACGAAAATAAAGTACGAAAAATAATGGAAAGGGAGAAACACAATAAATGTTAATATAGTTATCCAAAAAGAAAGAAAATAAAAATAAGAGAGACAACAAAATAGCACCCAAAATTAATCCTCTATATCATCATCCTCATCTTCATTCTCCTCTTCATTCACCTCAACTTCCTCTTGAGTTTGATCAAAAGATGAACCCAGATAGGGTGGCAAAGTAGGAAAATGATCCATGTCACAACCAGTAGCGGAGGCAAGGTGTTGGTACATTTAACCAAAAGAAGAGTACACCCCCACTTGATAATCGGCCTGCCTAGCCAAGAATCGTTCTTGACGATTGAATTTATCATGAAAAAATTTCTGATGTTTGTCAAAACGAATCTCCAAATGCTCAAGGCGCTCAGTAATAGTGAAATGCCTAGAGAGAGGAGGAGTGACTGTAAGTGCGACTCTCTCTCTCGGAGTTGGCGGCCTTGAGGCTTTAATTATACTTAGCATGCCATCATCGATGGGTTTCTTGGGTTGTTGGGTTTCCTCATTACTACTGTATGGGACGTCGGCTTGAATACATAATTGGGTAATCAATGAAGGAAAGTATAATCCAAGCTTTTGTCGCACAGTGTGTAGGAGAGAATTGAATATGACTTAGCCCACATCTATGGTCATACCTATCAAAATTGTATATATAAAAACAGCCCTCTCAATAGTCAAGTCACTATAGTGTGTAGCGGGCATCATCCTTTGACATACAAAATATTGCCAAGCCCGTGCATTGACAATCAGAGACGCACCGGGCAAGGTTTTATGGGTAGGACCCGTCATTTTCCAAGTTGTGCCTGGAATACAGAGAGTATTGCAAATCTCATCATAATCAACATTAGATACATATGCAAAATACTCACTGTGTGCTATGTTAGGTAACCCATAGAACCTATTAATCGATGAGCTGCTAAAATAGACTGTTTTTCCTCTAACCATGACTTTACCATGTCCATTTTCGTCGGCATTGGCATAAAATTATCTAATTATATTTGAGAGGGAATTAGATGGTTGTCTTGTAAATGCACCCCAATTCCTATCAATAATCGTTCTAAACAAGGCTGGGTTCCCCCTCTTAGTGATATTGAATCCTCTCACAGGAATGATTTTCCTAGCATTTAACAAGCTAAGATAACGCTCACTAGCCTCAAAACTAGTAAATTTTCTCTCATCGTATTCTTGAGGTTGTTTCCCTCTTGGTCTATTGGATTTGGGTGCCATTTGGATCAAGTGTATAGAATAATAAAATAAAGTCAAAATCAACCACCCAAATAGCACAAATGAACAATAAAAAGAAGAAATTGGTCTTATTTGATGCCCAAAAGTGGAGAGAAGAATAATACCACCAACTTGAAGTTTTCTTGATGAACCCAAAATCTTCTTAGAACCAAGCTTATTGGAGAAATTTCCAACAAAAGCTGCAATATTAGTGCAAAATCCTACAAGAAATGAAGTTAAAATGAAGAAATTTTTTAGGAAAAGTGAGGAGGTAGGTGAGGGTTTGGAGAGAGGAGGAGAGAGAGAGATAGTATGGGGCTGTGTTTTTGCAGAGTGGAAATGAAGAAGAAATGCAGATTTGGGTCAAAATGGCCAGGTCTCGGGTGTTTTAGAACAGGTGGCGCCGCGGCTTTCTATTTGGGGTGCCGCGGCTTGAGCTGTACGAGGAGTGATGCACATTCTGGGGGGCTTAGTGCGGGCTGGGGCGAAGTGGGCCTGGTGCTGTGGGGCGAGGCAGGCCTCTGGTGGGCCTAGGCTCGGCCCTGATCTGATCCTAAAGAAAAAAATCTTGTTTGGTGCCAAAAAGAAGAGAAAAATAAAATAAAATTAGCAAAAAAATTCTTAACCAAAAATCAGATTAAACTAAAATTTAAAATTAAAGAAAACTTAATTAAAAACAAAACAAAACAAAACAAAACAAAACAAAACAAAAATAAAAGTAAAAACGTACATTTGTTGTGTGGCCAAGGTGAATAGACCGGATCCATAAGTGGAATGTCTTCCACTTCCGGATCTTGTCTATTGATTAAGATCTTAAGTCACTGACCGTTTGCTTTAAAGACCCGGACATCTCTAGTATCCTTAATTTCTACCGCCCCATTTTCAAAAACATTTTTCACTATAAAAGGGTCGGTCCACCTCTGTTGTGAGTTTTAATTTACTCGCAAGCGTACGAGTCGTTTGCAGTATAGCGTTGTGCAAGTGCGAGGTCGAATCCACAGGGAATTGCGTTGTGAAAATATATTTTTAATCTAAACTAACTTTATCTTAACCTAGGTCCGAATTGTGAATGATAGTGCAAAAGAAATATAAACTAAACTACGTTGATTTAAAAACTAATAATTAAAACACTAAAGTTTCCGAATCCACCCCACCGAAGTTAAGCATATTTGTTCTAAAAATATAGCCTATCAAAACATTCCATGAATCCAACTATAAGACAAAAAACAAAGAATATCCCAACTAAACCAAAAGCATCCAATCTATCCGCACTCAACAAATCACAAAGGATATCCAATTTAATCGAAAAGCATTCAATGTATCTATCAGATGAAACACAAGGAATATCCAATAGACAATTTAAACTCAATCAATTATAAAATTAACTCAAATAATTGACAGAACATTTATACTAAAAATTTTCAGGTTTGTACAAGCAAATCTGAACTACTACGCCAAACAACGGCGGGGCTTCATCTTCAACCTTAGCTGAAGAGTCTAGCCACTCATAACTATGAAACTAAAATTCATAATAAAAATGCTAAACATTTAAACTAAAACAACTAAATGAAAATAAATAAATAAATAAATAACTTTACATGGGAGAAATTCCACTCGCTAACGGACGGCGCTTCCCCTCGTGGTAGCAATGCCTTCGGGATCCACCAGAATGCTAGCGGAAGTCCACCGGTAAACACCAAAGTGGCTCAGGAATTGTACACTGAATGATGAGGCCAGATAGTGTTTATATAGGGGGAGTCTAGGAGCACTGTAGGTTTCAGATTCGATGTGGGATACTGGCCCGAGTGCACTCGATCGCAGAATGGTGCGATCGATCGCATGTGCGCTCGATCGCATGTCTGTTACGATCGATCGCAGATGCACTGAACAGCAACTATTTCGATGTGGGATGTTGACCTTGCGCTCGTTCATAGGCAAGTGCACTTGAGCGCAGGTGCGCTCGATCGCATATCTCGTGTGATCGATCGCACTATGCATCCTTTTTGCTCTTGAAGCTTGATATCTTCAGAAATGCTTCATTTTCTCCACAAACCTATAAAAATACACAAAACACAAAAAAGACGTAAAATAAAGTGAAATAATACAAATTAAGAACCTAACAAATATAAATTAAAGGGCTTAAATATGCAATATTTAAGACTCATCAAATACCCCCAAACTTATATTTTGCTAGTCCCTTAGCAAAACAAAAATAAAAACAAAATGAAAAATAAAGAACATAAAGATAAGTTCATCACTCATGTTATCCACAAATTTAAGGAGCACACACCACCATGATATTTAGTCATGAGCAAGCTTAAAGAGATAAACCCATCTTCACAATGAATAGAAATGTTAAAATCTAATTACTTACAAAAGGCAGGTTAAGGCATCACAAGTCTGACATTGTGTAAAGTGAATTAGCATATAAAAATGAAGCTTCCAAATAACTCCAATGTGTAAGGTCTCCATGTCTCAAGATTCACCAAATTTCCCATCAGAATAAACGAAAATGGCATAGTTTTTATTTTTTGTTCTTATATATATATATATATATATATAAAGCTCTGCTATGTTTAATTCCCTTAAGCTTTCTAATTGACCTATATAGCGAGTGTTAAGTCAATGACTCCCAAACCAGATAGTTTTAGGGCATTAGGTGTAAAGACACCCCTAAGGACTTACTAACTCGAGTTAAAAAGGCTACGAAACTAAACTGAACTTAATGCTACCAAACAAAATTTTCACCTTTTGACGTGAACACTCACTGCTTACTGAGACAAGAGGTCCAGTTACTTAGTAGAAACTTTATTGATGATGATCATTAGTAGTATTATTATTATGTATATATACATATATATATATATATATATTATTTTATATATATATATATATATATATATATATATATATATATATTTTATGCTTTTCTATGCCCAAGAGTTTATCCAACAAGTCATCCAGTTTCAGTTAAGACAAGGAAACGTACACATTAAAATCACATGTCATACCTCACACAATATGTGCCAATGTGCTCGTGTTAGATTAGATCAAACATGTGAATTCTCAAATGCCTAAAGCAAGTAACTAAATTTTAAAACTTTATCACCAGATCATGTGTTCAAAATTTTAAGCTCACCTATGACATCACATCACCGAAAATATTCAGATCAACAAAAATTTCAAAATAACATGAGCATGCATTTATCTTTACGACAAAAAGATAACAAATTACGACAAAGTGTGTGATGTGTCTCCTATACCCCCAAACTTAAATTATACATTGACCCCAATGTGTGAATAATATGGAAAGAGCTGACTTGGGATATGGAGAACTATCTGGACTAGTATAGCTCGTAGCATACCCCCAAACTTGAACTGAAGTACGCATTGTCCCTGAAAAATAAAAACTGAAAAAAAAATACTGGAAACAAACATTAATCATAAAAATTAAGAAATATACAGAAAAGATAAGCTGTGGGGTGCCTCCCATGAGCGCTAAGTTTAAAGTCTTCAGTCAGACTCCTCTTAGTAGACGACACTCAATCAGAGTAACTAGGATCATCCAATAATATCGTCTCTATGTCCGGACTCCTCAACTCCAAGAATGGTTTTAGCCTTTGTCCATTTACCTTAAAAGTGTTACCATTCTTGGGATCCTCAATCTCGATGGTCCCATGAGGAAAAACTGACCGAATAATAAATGGGCCTGTCCAACGAGATTTGAGCTTGCCTGGAAAAAGATGCAAGCGTGAATTGTAAAAAAGAACTTTTTAACCTGGTTCAAAAGCTCGTCTCAAAATGTTTTGGTCATGAGTCTTCTTCATTTGTGCTTTGTATGATCGAGCACACTCATATGCATCATTCCGCAGCTCCTCCAATTCATTGAGTTGGAGCTTCTGTTATGAGCCAGCCTTGGAAAGATTGAAATTCAGTTGCTTGATAGCCCAATACGCACGATGCTCTAATTCGACCGGAAGGTGACATGCCTTTCCGTACACAATACGATAGGGAGACATGCCAATTGGCATCTTGAAGGCTGTCTGATATGCCCACAGTGCATCAGTCAATCGCAGAGACCAATCCTTTCTACTAGGGTTCACAGTTTTCTCTAAAATGTGTTTGATCTCGCTATTAGAAATTTCCACTTGTCCACCCGTCTGTGGCTGATATGGGGTGGCAACTTTGTGTGTGATGAAATACTTCTTCATCAACTGCTCAAAAATCCGGTTGCAAAAGTGCTTACCTCCATCACTTATGATTGCTCGAGGCGTACCAAATCGAGCAAAAATAGTGTCCTTTAAAAATTGGACCACAACTCTGTGGTCATTGGTCTTGCACGCAACGGCCTCCACCCACTTGGACAGATAGTCCACAGCAACTAGAATGTACAAGTTGCCAAAGGAGTTTGGGAACGGTCCCATAAAATCAATGCCTCACATATCAAAAATCTCAACAATCAGAATAGGGTTGAGGGGCATAATATTTCTCCTAGAAAGACTCCCTAGCTTTTGGCAACGCTCACAAGATATACAGTAGGTGTGAGAGTCCTGGAACATGGTAGGCCAATAAAATTCACACTGCAAAATCTTTGCAGCGGTCTTTTTAGCACTGAAATGGCCTCCACAAGCATGATCATGACAAAAGGCGATGACGTTAGATTGGTCATGCTCAAGAATACACCTTCTGATGATCTGATCGGGACAATACTTAAACAGATAAGGATCATCCCAGAAAAAATGTTTTACCATGGTTAAAAACTTTGATTTATCTTGTCGCCCCCAATGCAAAGGCATGTGTCCGGTGACAAGATAGTTTACTATATCAACAAACCATGGAGCGGGATTTTGAGCAATGAGCATTAACTGCTCATCAGGAAAGGTCTCAGAAATGGGAGTGGCGGCCGCAGCGAAATCCACAATCAATCTAGATAAATGATCCGCCACCACATTTTCAAAACCTTTCTTATCCTGAATCTCGATGTCGAACTCTTGAAGTAGCAAGATCCATTGGATAAGATGAGATTTAACATCTTTTTTAGAGAAAAGATACTTCAAGGCTGCATGATCCGAGTAGATAATGACCTTGGATCCTAACAAGCAGATCTGAACTTGTCTAATGCAAAAACGACTGCTAACAACTCCTTCTCAATGGTAGAGTAATTAAGTTGTGCGTCGTTTAGAGTTCGACTTACATAATAGATAACATGGGGAAGTTTATCAACACGCTGCCCCAAAACAACTCTAACAGCATAATCTGATGCGTCACACATAATCTCAAAAGGCACACCCCAGTTGGGTGGCTGAATAATGGGTGTGGACGTCAGAATCTTCTTCAGATCCCCAAATGCTTCTTTACAGTCCTCATCAAATATAAATGGGGCATCCTTTTGTAATAACTGGCACAAGGACCTGGCGATTTTGCTGAAATTCTGGATGAATCGCTTATAGAAGCCTGCATGGCCTAGAAAAGATCGAACCTCTTTCACTGTATGTGGGGGTGGAAGGTTGGAAATCAGGTCCACCTTTGCTTTGTCGACCTCAATCCCCTGATGAGATATGACATGCCCCAGTACAATGCCTTGCTTAACCATAAAATGACACTTCTCCTAATTAATCACCAAGTTCTTCTCCTTGCACCACACTAAAACCAAAGTAAGACGATGCAGGCACTCCTCAAATGTTGAACCAAAGATGGAGAAGTCGTCCATGAAAATCTCTAAGAAGCGCTCTACCATGTCAGAAAATATATTGACCATGCACCGTTGAAAAGTAGCGAGTGCATTGCATAACCCAAAGGGCATGCGATGGTAGACGAAAGTCCCAAAAGGACAGGTAAACATCGTCTTCTCCTGATCTTCGGGGTCCATGGGGACCTGGTTATATCCAGAGTAACCATCCAAAAAACAATAATACTCGTGCCTAGCCAAACGTTCCACCATCTGATCGATAAATGGCAGTGGAAAGTGATCCTTCCTTGTGGCAACGTTCAGCTTATGGTAGTCTATACACACTCTCCACCCTGACTGAACACGAGTTGGCACCAACTCGTCGTCCTTATTCTTTACTACCGTCAATCCTGCTCGCTTGGGCACGATATGAATCGAGCTCACCCATTTGCTATCAGAGATGGGATAAATGATCCCTGCGTCTAACAGCTTAATTATTTCTGCCCTCACAACCTTTTTGCATAGCTGGGTTGAGCCTTCTCTGTGGCTCCCTCGATGGCTTGGCATTCTCCTCCAAATGTATCTTGTGTATCACCACCGAGGGGCTGATTCCCCTGATATCCTCAATGGTCCACTCGATAGCTTCCTTGTGCTCTCTTAAGACATCTAATAATTTCTCCTCTTGAGCTTCACCCAAATCTGAAGCTATAATCACAAGCAAACTATCGGCTGAACCTAAGAACTTATACTTAAAATTATCTGGTAAAGGCTTAAGTTCTTTCTTGGGGGTTTCAGGTTCGGCGGTCTCCTCTGTCTCATTGCTTTCTTGAGGATCAGACTCCAAAATGGCATTCACTTCCTCAAGTAGCTTATCTAAGCCCAAGTCCTCTCCAAAGTGAGCAAAACACGCTTCTAGAGGATCCTCAATGCTTGATTCGTCCACAGTCTCCTCCAAAATCTCCTCTATCAAGTATACATTTCTCACTTCATCATACTCCAGTGGTTGCCTAGTGATATCAAAGATGTTTAACTC
Organism: Bretschneidera sinensis; assembly: GCA_023935145.1. Lineage (NCBI taxonomy): Eukaryota > Viridiplantae > Streptophyta > Magnoliopsida > Brassicales > Akaniaceae > Bretschneidera > Bretschneidera sinensis. The sequence goes on from CM043705.1 coordinate 75,990,249, forward strand.
CACTGTCATATTTCCGAAGGAGATCTTCATCACCCCTGTCCTACAATTGATTAGGGCGTTAGCCGTGGCTAAGAATGGTCACCCTAGAATTACCGGTATTTGAATCCCTACATTCTGGACTGGCTCTGTGTCAAGCACAATAAAATCCACTGGAAAATAGAATTTATCCACTTTTATCAAGACATCCTCAACTATTCCCCGTGGTCTTTTCACTGACCTGTCAGCCAATTGAAGTGTCGTGAATGTGGGCTTCAATTCTCCTAACCCAAACTGCAAATAGACTGAGTAGGGTAGAAGATTCACACTCACCCCTAGATCCAAAAGAGCCATCTCAATATGGTTGACTCCTATCGTGCAAGAGATGGTAGGACACTCCGGGTCCTTATACTTGATGGGTAGCTTGCACTGTAGGATTGAGCTGACCTACTCGGTCAAAAATGCCTTCTTTGGGACATTCTTCCTCCTCTTGATAGTGACCAAGTCCTTTAAAAACTTGGCATATGACGGCACTTGATAGATGGCATCCAAAAATGGGATATTGATTTGGACTTGCTTGAATACCTCCAGAATTTCCTCATACTTCCCTCCTTTCTTGGGCGCTTGTAGTCTGTCGGGGTAAGGCGCTTTAGGTATAAATGACCTAGGAGGGTCCTTCACAGTAGGTGTGGCTGTAGATGGCTCAGCATATCTCTTGTCCTTGTTGCCACTCTCTTGCCCTTGCTGCATAGCAGGGCTCTCTTCCACTCGATTGTCCACTTGTCTCCCAGACCTTAATGTGACAATCGACTGTACTTGTTTCTCCCCGTGCGTAGAAGTTGATGAACTCCCAACCATAAATTGTTCTTTCGGGTTGGTCACGAGCTGACTGGGGAATTTCCCCTTCTCTCTCTCACCCAAGTGACTTACAATTTGCCCTATTTGACTGTCCAGCTTGACAATTGCTTGGGTGTTTACCACTGTTTCACTCCTCACATCACTTATATTTTGGCTAGTCACCTTCATGAACTCCTTAAGGGTGTCCTCTAGCGACTGTGAAACTGGCGCTGGTGTTTGAGTAGGTGCGTGGTAAGCAGGTGAAGGTACTGGATGGGTAGAACGACCATGATTAGGAATTTGTGGGGCAAATCCGGGAGGATATTGATTTTGATCATGATGAGGGGCTCCTCCCTGATTCATTGGTTGGTTCTGCCTCCATGAAAAATTTGGGTGGTTCCGCCACCCTAGATTGTACGTCTCTGAGTACGATCCATTTTACTGCCTTCGAAAGTCATTGAAAGCATTTACTTGTTCCATAGGATACTCGGCACAAGCCGACATTGATGGGCAATTTTGTGCTAGATGCATGGGACTAGCACAGATGGAACAGCTTTCAACATTGAATGTGTTGGCAGCATTGATGGATTCGCACACAGTGAGAGCGTCAATCTTCTTAGTGAGGGCATCTAACTTTATCCTCAAATCAGCATCCTCTCTGACCTCATAGATGCCTCCCCTCTTAGGAGCACGAATGGACTTATCTCGACAACTTGAAAAATCCCACTGCTGTGAGTTGTCGGACAACTTGTCCAATGCCATGTATGCTTCATCTCCTGTCAGACTCAAGAATGCCCCCCATTCATAGACTCAATCATGCTACGGTTGGGTTGAGTCAACCCTTGGTAGAAGAATTGAACGAGTCTCCACTTCTCATATCCATGTGGAGGGCATCTGATCAGTAACTCTTTAAAACGCTCCCAGCTCTCAGAGAACTTCTCATCCTCATCCTGAGTGAAAGAGCTAATCTCCTTTTGGCACTCATTCACTCTAAACATTGGGAAAAACTTATGATAAAATTTGCTAAGCAGGTTTTCCCAAGATTTAATAGACCCGGACGTGTTGGAATCCAACCACGCCCTAGCTCTATCATGAAGAGAGAAAGGGAAGAGTCGAAGATGGACTGACTCCTCAGAGAAGTTCTGGAATTTAAATGTGGCACAAATGTCTTTGAACTTCTTCACATGACTATAAGGATTTTCAAGATCTAAGCCATGGAATGAGGGTAAGAGTTGGATAACATGTGGCTTCAAGTCAAAATGTGTGGCATTGGTTGGTGGCAACACTATGCAAGATGATGAGTTAGTCGCAACAGGTGCGAACAAATCCATAAGGGATGTAGTGGAGTCCACGTTCCAAGCTCTAGGTTACTTTACATGTTCAGGATGATTAAAATTCTCTCACATCTCAATAGTCTCTCTCACAACTAGTGCTCTTCTCTGTCTCCTAAGAGTTCTTTCTAAGTCGGGATCTAAATGTGTCAAATCTAAGTTCAAGGATCTCCGACCAAGCATACACCAACAGAAAACAATGAGATATTAACCAGCAGAAACAACAGAATAAAGCAAACACGTAACTCAAATTTTTTTTTTTTGACTAACTAGTAGAAAAAGAAAATTAATTCAGACAAAAAATTTTCACAAACCAAACAATTCCCCGGCAACGGTGCCAAAAACTTTTTGTGAGTTTTAATTTACTCGCAAGCCAACGAGCGTTTGCAGTATAGCGTTGTGCAAGTGTGAGGTCGAATCCACAGAGAATTGCATTGTGAAAATATATTTTTAATCTAAACTAACTTTATCTTAACCTAGGTCCGAATTGTGAATGATAGTGCAAATGAAATATAAACTAAACTACATTGATTTAAAAACTAATAATTAAAACACTAAGGTTTCCGAATCCACCCCACCGAAGTTAAGCATATATGTTCTAAAAATATAGTCTATCAAAACATTCTATGAATCCAACTATAAGACAAAAAACAAAGAATATCCCAACTAAACCAAAAGTATCTAATGTATCCACACTCAACAAATCACAAAGGAAATCCAATTTAATCGAAAAGCATTCAATGTATCCATCAGATGAAACACAAGGAATATCCAACAGACAATTTAAACTCAATCAATTATAATATTAACTCAAATAATTGACAGAACATTTATACTAAAAATTGTCAGATTTGTATAAGCAAATCTGAACTATTATGCCAAACAACGATGGGGCTTCATCTTCAACCTTAGCTGAAGAGTCTAGCCACTTATAACGATGAAACTAAAATTCATAATAAAAATGCTAAACATTTAAACTAAAACAACTAAATGAAAAGAAATAATTAAATAACTTTACATGGGAAAAATTCCACTCGCTAACGGACGACGCTTCCCCTCGTGGTAGCAATGCCTTCGGGATCCACCAGAATGCTAGTAGAAGTCCACCAGTAAACACCAAAGTGGCTCAGGAATTGTACACTGAATGATGAGGCCAGATGGTGTTTATATAGGGGGAGTCTAGGAGCACTGTAGGTTTCAGATTCGATGTGGGATACTGGCCCGAGTGCGCTCGATCGCAGAATGGTGCGATTGATCGCATGTGTGCTCGATCGCATGTCTGTTACGATCGATTGCAGACGCACTGAACAACAACTATTTTGATGTGGGATGTTGATCTTGCGCTCGTTCATAGGCAAGTGCACTTGATCGCATATCTCGTGTGATCGATCGCACTATGCATCCTCTTTGCTCTTGAAGCTTGATATCTTCAAAAATGCTTCATTTTCTCCACAAACCTATAAAAATACACAAAACATAAAAAAGACATAAAATAAAGTGAAATAATACAAATTAAGAACCTAATAAATATAAATTAAAGGGCTTAAATATGCAATATTTAAGACTCATCAACCTCGACCGAAGTTTTCCGGGATGCTTATGGAACCTAGAATTGTATAAGAATACTCAATCATTAGGTTTAAATGTTTTCCTCAAAATATTTTTATCATGAAACACTTTTATCTTGGCCTTATAGATTCTAGAGTTCTCATAAGCATCATTCCTTAACTCCTCTAACTCGGTCAACTGATATTTCCTAAGCTTACCTGTTTCTACTATGTCAAAATTAAAAGACTTGATTGCCCAATAAGCTCGGTGCTCGAGCTCTACAGGTAAGTGGCAAGGATTTCTAAAAATAAGTCGATAAGGTGACATACCTAAGAGAGTTTTAAAGGCTGTACGGTAAGCCCAAAGCGCATCAACTAGTCTTAAAGACCAATCTTTACGATTCGGGTTAACCATTTTTTCTAAAATTTGTTTAATTTCTCTATTAGCAAGCTCTATTTGTCCACTAGTCTGAGGATGGTAGGCGGTAGAAATTTTATGTAACACCCCATATTTTTTCATTAATGCTTCAAAAGAACGGTTACAAAAATGTGTACCTCAATCAATAATGATAGCACGCGGTGTACCAAATCGAGATAACACATTTTCTTTGAGGAATTTAATTACCGTTCTATTATCATTACTTTGGAAAGCTACTACCTCTACCCACTTAGATACATAATCTATTGCCACAATGATATATTGATATCCGAAAGAAGGAGGAAAAGGTCCCATAAAATCGATGCTTCAACAATCAAATATTTCAATTACTAAAATAGGGTTTAAGGGCATCATATTATGATGAGACACAGCTCCTAACTTCTGACATTTTTCACATAAGCGACAATAGATGTTTGTATCTCTAAACAAGGTAGGCCAATAAAATCCACACTGTGAAAATTTTGCAGTGGTTTTTTTCATTAAAAAGTGGCCTCCACAAGCTTGGGAATGACAAAATTCCAAGATGTTAACAATCTCTTCATTAGGGATGCAATGCCTTAAAATTTGGTCAGGGCAGTACTTGAAAAGATAGGGGTAATCCCAATAAAAATTATGTACCTCATTCAAGAACTTCTTCTTGTCTTGAGTGCTCCAATCCATTAGTATCTCACCGATGGCCAAATAATTCACGATATGCGCAAACCATGGTAGAGAAGTAACGGAGAGTAAATGTTCATCGGAAAATTCATCCTTGATTGGCATGTCGTCAGAGGTGTCCTCAAAAGTGAGCCTCGAGAGGTGGTCAGCAACTACGTTCTCTACTCCTTTCTTGTCTTTGATGGTGATGTCGAATTCTTGTAGGAGTAGGATCCATCGTATTAGTCTTGTCTTAGCATCCTTCTTTGTAAGAAGGTACTTGAGGGCTGCATGATTTGTAAAAATAAGAATAGGGGAACCAATTAAATAAGCACAAAATTTATCTAAAGCAAATACTACAGCTAATAATTCTTTTTCAGTTGTGGAGTATTTCATTTGAGCACTATTTAAAGTCTTACTAGCATAGTAAATGACAAAAGGTTTCCCCTCCCTTCGCTGTCCAAGAACAACACCTACAGCGTAGTCACTAGCATCACACATGATTTCAAAAGGTAAAGTCCAATCCGGTGACTGCATTATTGGTGCAGAAGTAAGCTTGCCAATCAACGTTTTGAAGGCCTCTTGACAAGCTTGTGTCCACTCAAAGGGGGTATCTTTAACTAGGAGGGCACATAGTGTTCTAGATATGTTCGAAAATTTTTGTATGAACCTCCTATAAAAACCAGCATGACCAAGGAAAGATCTTACATCTTTTATAGTCTTAGAAGAAACAATATCCCCTAAGACAATACCGGAAGGTTCCATGAAATGGTATTTTTCCCAATTTAAGACTAATTCCTTTTCCTCACAACGAATTAACACTCTTTCTAAATTCTTTAAGCATGCATCAAATGAAGATCCAAAAACAGTTAGGTCATCCATAAAAACCTCCATGCAATTTTCAACTGTCACTAAAAATGCTCATCATGCAACATTGAAAAGTGGCAGGTGCATTACACAATTCAAATGGCATCCTACAAAAAGTATAAGTGTCAAAAGGACAAGTGAAAGTGGTTTTATCTTGGTCTTCTAATGCAATCTCAATTTGATAATAACCAGAATAACTATCTAAGAAACAGTAAAAAGGATGACTAGCTACACGCTCAAGAATTTGATCGATAAAGGGGAGTGGGAAGTGGTCTTTCCGGGTGGTATCATTTAATTTTCTATAATCAATGCACATACACCACCCGATCACAAGTTTGGTAGGGACTAACTCTCCTAGGTCAATCTTTACCACAATGACACCAGACTTTTTGGGAACGACTTGTGTAGGACTTACCCATTTACTATCAGCTATAGGATATATAATACCTGCATCTAACAGTTTCAGCACTTTATTTTTCACTACTTTTTTCATAATGGGGTTTAGCCTACGTTGAGGGTCTCTACGAGGACTAGTTCCTTCATCCAAATTTATTTTATGAGAGCAGATTAGGGGACTAATGCCCTTTAAATCAGCCATGCTCCATCCTAAGGCTGATTTGTGTGCATTTAAAGTTTGAATTAATTTCTCACCTTGGGTCTCAGATAATTCAGATGAAATAATAACAGGAAAGGTATCACCTGGACTGAGAAAGGCATGCTTTAAACCTTTAGGTAGTGGTTTCAATTCGAATTTAGGTGCTTCCACACTTGAGGGGATTTACTTCTCTCTTCTTTCGGACAACTCCTCAAACCTTATTGCCATGCTCGAGTGCCATAATCCTGAGATTTGTCAAAAACAACACAAATATCAATCATATCAGTTTTATCATTAATAGAATCAATCTCAGAATTAACAAGAAAATATTCAAGATGATCAAAACCATGAGCTATGGAAACTCCCCTATCGATGAGTGACTCAATCATGTATGAGTGGTGGTTCTCATCCTCATCTTCAGGCTATTTTGAAACATTCAAAATGTTCACTTCGAGAGTCATGTTTCCAAAGGACAGCTTCATGAGTCCATTCCTACAATTGATTAAAGCATTTGCAGTAGCAAGAAAATGTCTATCCAAAATTAAAGGGATTTTAGAGTTAGTGTCAACAGCAGAAGTAGTATCTAGGATTAAGAAATAAACAAGATAATAAATTTTATCAATTTGAATTAGCATATCCTCTACCACACCCCGGGGTACTTTAACTGAACGGTCAGCCAATTGTAATACCACGTCAGTTGGTTTGATTTCTCCCAATCCTAGCTGTAAATAAATAGAAAATGGCATCAGGTTTACACTAGCTCCTAAATCTAGCAAGGCTTATCCAACCTCATGATCTCCAATGCTGCAAGCAATGGTAGGACAGCCCGGATCCTTGTATTTTGATGGAATTCTTTGCTTAATTAACGCACTAACTTGCTCAGTTAGGAATGTTGTTTTCTTGACATGGTACTTCCTCTTAATTGTGCATAAATCCTTGAGAACTTTTGCATAGGTAGAGACTTGTTTAATCACATGTAAAAGAGGAAGATTAAGTTTCACTTGCCTTAAGTTCTCTAGGATTTCATTATTCAGGTCCAAATTTTTCTGGTTTGATTTTAAGGCTTGAGGGAATGGTGCCTTAACAGGACTTTTGGTCACTTCAGGGTCCTTGGGCAGCTCGGCATCACTACTAGCTTGACCCTTTTCCACATCCTCGGATTTATTCATTGGTGGGATGTGTAGTGACTTACCACTTCGGGTCATAATAGCATTTACATCTTTCAAATTTGCTTGTGCCATATATTGACCATGAGGTATGGACTGAGCTTGGGAAGGGAACTTACCTCGCTCAGTTACACTTAAAGAGCCCATTAATTTGGACACTTGGCTCCTAATTTCTTTGTTCTCCTCAACCACTTGCGTAATTAATGCCTCACATCTTTGGTTTGTCTTACCTTGTACTTCTATAAAAGCATGTAAAGTGTCTTCTAAAGAGTTCCTAGAGGATGAGGGTGCATGATAAGGTGCTGTGTATGATCTAGGGGGTTATGCATGTTGCTGATTTTCAGATTTTCAGCTAAAGTTGGGGTGATTTCGCCACTCGGATTATAAGTGTTAGAGAAGAGTGCTAGAGGCTTCTTGTACATGCCTAAGGCATTACATTGTTCCTCGTACAACCCTCTCATATCAACAAATGTGGGGCACTCTTGGGCGAGATGATCTACCCCTCCACACACAAAGCATGGCTCTAAAAACTCGGCATGATTAGCCACATGCGTTTGCTTTGAGTCCTTGGTTTTTAATGCATCTAACTCCCTAGTGAGCATTTCGACCTTAGCTTTCAGGTTGTCTTCTTCCCTAAGATGGTATATTCCTCCACCACTCGGGTTTTCTATAGGTCGTGACCTATTCATGCTTTCAGTAGCACTAGGTCCAGTCCATGTGTGAGCTTTTTCAGCAAGCTCATTGAGGTATTCAATAGCCTCATCAAGGTCGTTTTGCAGAAATTCACTATTACACATCATCTCTACAAATTAGCGCTCTCTATAGGTAAGACTCTCATAGAAATAGCTCACTAAACGCCAATTTTCATACCCATGGTGTGGACACATACTTAATAGCTCTTTAAATTTCTCCCAATACTGATACAAAGTCTCATTTTTCTTTTGTGCAAAGGAGGAGATTTGTCTTTTCAAAGTATTAGTCTTATGTTGAGGGAAGTATTTATTAAAAAAGACTTGGGTCATCTTATTCCATGACCCAATTGATCGTGGTCTTAGCGAGTATAACCAACTCTTAACTTTATCCTTCAAAGAGAAAGGAAAAAACTTGAGTCTCACGAAATCATCAGTTGCATCTTGACTATGAAAAGTCGTAACTACTTCCTCAAACTCCCTAATGTGCATATATGGGTTTTCGTTTTCCAAGCCATGAAAAGTAGGGAGTAATTGTATCATCCCTGATTTAAAGTCTTGATGGCGAGTGTTGGCTGGAAACATAATGCATGACGGTGTGCCTGTTCGGCTAGGGTGTAGGTAATCTTTAAGTGTCCTAGCAACATTCTCATTAGGGATTTCAGCCATGTTAACAAAGTTTTCTAAATTTTCTGTTGGGTGTACAGTAGGATTTGATCTAGGCGAGGTTTCACTAACGAACGTGGAAGGGAAGGATATTTCTATTTCGGGTCCTTTAATGAATCTTCCTCGCGAATCTCTCGGTCTAAGCATACACCAACTGAGTTTTAAAAGTAATAAATAAAATATAACAAAATAAAATAAAAAATCAGAAAATCAAAACTTAAAGAAAAGAACGATAGTACCGTCTTGTCTTAGAGTTGACAATCTTCTTTGTATTTAAGCACGTTTCCCCGGCAATGACACCAAAATTTGATTACGCCCAAAAGAGTAACGCGGTAGTCATAGCACAACTTTGGGGTGTCGATTCCACAGGAAGCAAGTTACCTACAAAAGAAGGTGTGAACCATAACACAAATGATAAAGATTTAAGTAAGAATATATGAATTAGGATAATGAAGTAATTGTGTAAAATAGATTGTGAAATATAATAAAGAAACAACAAGGATCCGGGAATCCTCCCTAGGTTTGTTGCCCTATTCCTAACTTGATTCAGTTGTTTTTATCTCAATTTCAAGTTTCACATCCCAAACAGGCAATCGGCAAATATTCAACGAGAACATATATAAACCCTAGTATGATTGTTATGAAATACTTTTTATTTTCGATTCATGCACACATGATCTATCCTATAGGTTTATCAAGAAATGACAATTTATCTTTAATGACAATATTGCAGTAATGGACAAGCCTAAAGGCTAGATCTACTGGACTCAATTATAACCAAACAATCTTGACATAAGAAAAGCATGACTAAATTTATATCAAGGAGAAAGATACAATCACCAGATTAGATAAAATCTTATAATTAGATTAAAAAGTAAATCATAACAATATTTCGACAATAAATCCCTATTACAACTGAATCAAATAGAGGAAAATAGGAACAACTACACCTAGGGATTCATCTCTTCGCCTTGCTTGGGGATTAGTTAGCCATGGGGCTCATGGTTGAACACTTTGATGGAGGAGAATTGGATGCTTCCTTCAGTTTCCCAGATTTAATGATTCTTTTATCAAACCCTAAGTGGTCTATTTATAATACAAGAGGTCCAAGGCTGTTTTAGGGTTAAAAAAATCATTAAAAGCCCTAATTAAGTTGTAACTCGGAGACAAGGTATCGGGGTCGCGCCGCGGCTTAGCTTGAGTCAGGTTGCGGCTCAAAATCTTCAAATTCTTGCAACTTCTGGAGGTTGCAGCTTGGATTGGTTCAGGCTGCGCCTCAGCCCTTTAAGTCGCACCTCAGCTTGATCCAAGCCGCGGCCTGACCTGATGTTTCTTCCTTGCTCTTTTGGTGCACTTTTTGGAGGCCGAGGCTTGGATAATTCTGGGTCGCAGCGCACACACTATAAACTTGATTTCTTTTCATTTGTCATTCCGCAACCATGTCTTCACTTCGGTGTGCCTCGATTCTTTGTGCTTCAAACAACAATAGCTTTTTCTCCTCTTTTGAATTTAAATTACCTGAAAATGCACCGAAATAAGTCAACGATCCAAGAATACCACTTTAGAGTTATTAACATATAAAAGTGCAATTAAGACCTAGATCAACCCTAAAATACTAACGATTAAGAACTATTAAGATGCATTTTATGGCTCTCATTAGTTCCCTATGACAAGGAACGCCTCATTTGGGGTGGTCTCTCACCTGTACACTCTTACTACCACTACCTCTATAACCTTTATGTTTAAGCCTCTTTAACTATTTTATTTTTTTATTTATTTTTTATTTTTTTTCTTAAACTCCATCACATCTCTCTCAATCTAAAATGGTATATTCACCAATCTAACATAATTCATATGCCTCATGTACGATAGTATTGATCAAACTTTAAAACATAATTCATCTATGAACATTTTACACTTCTTCTTCTTTAGGTATACCATTTTCGGTTCAAACCTCGACAAAACCACAAATCTCCTATCATACTAAGCCACAGTCAACCCATTTGCCTCAAATAAATAAAACCTCTATCTTGTTGGGCTCTAAAGATCTAAGGAAAGTATTTATAAAAAAAAAACTCCTTAAACCTATTCTAGGTTAAGGGTCTAACAACATCTACACTTACCCTGAGAAGAATATCCTCTCATCATTCTAAAACTTCTCCTTCTAACTCAAACAAATCAAAGTCAACCATCTACCTGTCAATTACTGGTAAAATACGAAATAATTCTTTATACTTATTTCTCCAAAACTCAAGTGTAAAAAGATTAGTAGATCCTTTAAACAATACGACATTCAATTTAACAATCTCTCTCTAGCTCATGCATAAACTCACTTTTCCACCTTTTAACATATATCAATTACTGGATTTACAACAACCTCAGGCACTGCTCTAGCATGGTCACCAAGTCTATGCTATAAGCTATCAATTCTATCATAAATCTTCATTTTCTCAAAAGCATGTGTAAGAGCTTATTTTAGCCCATGTATTTCAACTTCAAATTCTCTCATACCTTTACTAATACTAATTCTATTACCAATATCAATCATACTATTAACACGTTCACTTCTAGGAACCACAGATTCAGACTCAACCTCGACTTGTCAATATATTGTAGGCCTACCACGCCCTCTCACATCAACAACTCTAACTCTAGCTCTAGTGCGTCCACATGTCATCCTTAGAATGTTCATTAAAATATAATTTATTTAGATCTTTCATTTTTTAAGTTCTCATGCAGTCTACAGAATCTTAAAACTAAAGGCTCTGATACCAAAATTGTAATGACTCATCCCGGGTTGGCCACCCCCGAGACAGTGTTATCACATTTTGAAAATCCCAGCACGACACATATATGCAACAATAAAAATAAATAACACCAAAAAAATTTTACATCAATTCGATCTTTAAACATTCTATACAACGTAAAATGCATGAATATTTACAAATAAATTTTTCATTTTATTTTCTTTTCTCATCAGTCTGAGGATGTTGACACATATGTGTCTTACAGAAAATGATTTCCTCTGAACCTCAACTCACCAAACTATTTGCCAAGCCTGCTACCTAAAAATCATTGTACAATGAAGAGTGAGCTTCACAAGCTCAATGAATTAAATTTACTAAAAGTACTCATTTGTATAAACAGTCTTTTAATATTTAAATCAATTTATATCTCTCACACTTGATACTAGCACTCTACTATCACTACCCATGTCATAATATTCATTCTCCATCATTCTCTTCCTCTTATTTATTTGTTTACCTCAATACCATCAATTATTTCATAATTACCTCGCAATGAGGTTCACATCATAATAATAACACACCACACCTCAGTATTTCAAACATCTTATCGTCATAACTGTCTCTTTCTATGAAACTCAATCATCTATAATTATATTCACAATAATACACCACACCTTAGCATTTCAATAATCTTATCATCAAAACTGTCTTTTTCTGTGAGACTCAATCATCTATAATTAAATTCACAATTAATACATCACACATTAGTATTTCAATAATGCAAGCAATAATTAAAACAAATGTAATTCATGAATGATTATGATGGGAACATCTTCCCACCTGTCGACAGGTTGTTATTATCTTAGACCAGCTGTCTTCCCGGTTCTTTCATTCTCATTTAGACCAGCTGCCTTCCCGGTTCTTTCATTCTCATAAGACCGGCTACCTTCCCGGTTCTTTTAGCTTTTCTCGGTTGGCACGAGATTCATTTCCAGCATATACCGTCTGGCACAGTTTTTCAATTAGACCAACTGCCTTCTCAGTTCTTTCATTTTCATTAGACCGGCTGCCTTCCCGGTTCTTTTCTTTCTCATTTAATGCATATGCATATGAGCAATGATATGAAATATGCATATAAACAATAATATAAAAACTATATAAATTCAAAACACTTAAATTGGCTATCCTGATTATTCTTAAATTTATATAACAAAAATTTCACTAAATTCCTCTCATCCCAAATCACATCAAATCATCCATTAAAGCTTGTCAAGATCCAATAAATTTCATCCCAAATCACATCAAATTATCCATCAAAGCTTGTCAAGATCCACTAAATTCATCCCAAATCACATCAAATTATCCATCAAAGCTTGTCAAGATCCACTCAAATTCATCTCATCATAATTCGTATTAAAACATCAATATAACTAATTAAGAATTTCATTTATCGCTTTGGTTATTAAATCAACTTATTATTCCAAAAATATTATTTCTCCCCTAATAATTTTCTATATGTCCAAAATTTATATTATAATTATCAACCAAATCTTTATTTATCACCACAACATAAGTTAATAATTTATTTTAATATTATCACTAAATTTTTCATTTTTATTTAGACTACTTAAAGTAAATCCAACTCACCACGTAGCTCTTAAAACTATCCGTGGATCATCTCCTTGCCTTTCCCATTTCTCTCATAAATTCTCCCGGTTATAGATCGTCAACCCCTGACATCACATTTATATTAAAATTCTAATTTATTTTTCACTTCTTTATAAACCACACACTTTGAAAATTCCCACTTTGACTTCCTGAGAATTTCATAAATGTCAGAAATTCAAAAATAAACACTATATTATTACCTTCTGTTTTTCTGATAGCTTTTCCTGATTTTCTATGCAATTCTACAGAAAATCTCTTCAAAATTTTGCTCTTCTAGCATTTCTTTGAGTCCCCAAGTGTTTTGAGAAAAACGAGAGAGATTGAAAGAAACTGAACGAAATCGTTCAGTTATGAATATGTTTGCATATATATAATTTTTTTTGCTTTAGCAGCCCCCCCTCTTACATTTCTCGAGCTCTCAAATTTGCTCCACGTGCTTCCCTTGGCAGGTGGCTGCCTTTAATTTTTTTTCTTCAACTGCCCAATTTCTCTCTTATTCTTAGCTACCACGAATTTCTGTGACTTTAACCTTTTTGCTTTTTCCTTTTTAACTTTTTTTTTCTTTTCCCTTTTTTTTTTCTTTTGAACATTTTGGACATCCAGATTTTTTTTTTAATTTTCTTTTCTTTTCTTTTTTTTTAATGACGTCCACATCCCAATTTTTTTTTTGAAAAGAATTATCTTATCCAATACTAATCCTTCTCATAAATATATTATTTAAATTTTATGACATATTTATTAAATTACTTCTTTACCCTTACTTCACGAATACGAGTATTACAATTGGTGCTGGGATCTTATTTCTAAAACTCTTCGTATCTCTCGTCATGTCATTTTTTGGGAACATTGAATGTTCTCTTCCTTACGGTCATTTGACATGTCAACCATCACTAACTCCAGATTTTTTACTGATCCATCTATTGAGTTATTTCTTGGGAATCCAGTTTCAAGTACTGTTGAGTCCACCTCAGAATCACCAGTTGATATCACCCCTTCCGTTCCGGAACCACCAACTGATCCTACCTCTCCAGACCCAGCTCCAACTCCAGAACCATTAGCTGACCTCACCTCTCCGACTCAATCGGTCGTGCCCGAGGATATTCCTATGTCTAATGAGTTTGCACCGACTCCTTCTGAGAGCCATCCTCCAGATCACCCCCGCAGATCTACCAGGGTAACCCATCGCTCTTCTCATTTTGTTAATTATCATTATTTTTCCACTATACTTCATCTGCATAAGCCTCAATCCTAGAAGGAGGCTAGTACTAATCCTTTTTGGCAGAAAGCAATGGATGAAGAACTTTAGGCCCTAGCTAAAACTCATACATGGGATATTGTTGATCTGCCCCATGAAAAAACTCTTATTGGGTGCAAATGGGTGTTTAAGATCAAGACACTTTCTGATGGCTCTGTTGAATGATATAAAGCTCGACTTGTTGCTAAGAGATTTCTCAAGAATATGGCATTGACTATGAAGAGACATTTGTTCTAGTGGCGAGGCACACATCTGTCCGTACATTCTTTACTATCGCTGCCATTCGAAGATGGACTCTATTTCAAATGGATGTTAAAAATGCATTTCTCAATGGGGATCTTCTTGAGGAAGTCTATATGCATAGCCCTCTTGGCTTGGATACCCCTCGAAACAAAGTTTTTCGCCTTCGACGTGCCCTATATGGCTTGAAACAAGCTCCACGTGCCTGGTTTGCCAAATTCAGCACTACCATTCATCAATTTGGGTTCACACCGAGTGCTCATGATTCAGCTCTGTGTATCCACCATACTGCCAACAATATTATCCTTCTTTTACTGTACGTGGATGATATGGTTATTACTAGAGATGATCTACATGGTATTTTTGAACTCAAAAAGTTTCTCAGTGGCCAATTCGAGATGAAAGATCTTGGTGTGCTCACCTATTTTCTTGGCCTCGAAGTCTCATCTAGTTCTGATGGATTTTTTCTCTCTCAGGCCACATATACCTCGGATCTCTTTTCCAAGGCTAGGATCACTGGCTCAACCACTGCCACTACTCCTCTCGAGCCAAACGTTAGACTTACCCCACTCGGTGGTTCACCTCTTCAGGATGCCACTCTATATCGCCAATTGGTTGGAAGTTATGTATATCTTACTGTCACTCGCCCTGACATTGCCTATGCCATTCATCAGGTCAGCTAGTTCTTGTCCACTCCACGAATCACCCATTACTCAGCTGTTCTTCGCATTCTTCGGTATGTTAAGTGTACTTTATTTCATGCGCTTTATTTCTCAGCTCAGTTTGCCCCCCTCTTACAAGCCTATTCTGATGTCAATTGGGCCGGAGACCCCACCGACAGACGTTCAACCACTGGTTACTATTTCTTTTTGGGCAATTCTCTCATTTCTTGGCGTAGTAAGAAACAAACTGTGGTTGCTTACTCCAGTACTGAAGCTGAACATCGTGCTATGGCTGATGCAACTCAAGAACTTCTCTGGCTTTGATGGCTACTCGCTAACATGGGTATCTCTTCTCCTGCTACCACTATCCTACACTATGACAACAGGAGTGCTATTCAGATCGCTCATAATGATGTCTTCCATGAGTGTACAAAACACATCGAGAATGATTGCCACTTCATCCGTCATCACATTCTCCAGAATACTGTTCGTCTACAATCTGTCAATTCAGCCGATCAGACAGCTGACATTTTCACTAAGGCTCATCTACCTAGATGCTTTCACTCTCTAGTTTTCAAACTCAAGTTCACCTCCCACTTACCGCCTTGAGTTTGAGGGGGGATGTTAATGTATTATATGTGCTTAGTTAGCTTAATTCCACATTGGTTGTGTATAGCTTTGCCTCTCCTATTGGCTTGTATAAATAGGATAGCTCCCTTGTAAATAAATCACACCATTCAATACAATTCTTCTCTTTGTATTGTCTCACTTCCTCTCTTGAATTCAACACAAGCTACTATTTCATCCTGAACCAAAGGAAGCTCCATCAGTAATCATGTGAAAATTGACTAATAATTTTCTTACAAACTTTACTTTATTTAGTTGTTGTTGGGATATGAGCATCTTTAGTTCTCAAATGAGAACCAAACATCACCTATATCACTGTCTGGAGCAAACTTTTTGGTTGGTTCGGGTTAGACCAAATGGAAACTTTATTAATAATCTTAAAGAGTTTTATTGATAACGTCAATACATGTATGGAATCCAAAAATTAACATTATCAATAAAGTTTCTAAGATTGGCAGTAGAGTTTCCAACTTGTCTAAACTATTGGGCCTAAACCGAGCCAACCAAGAAATCCTTATGTGTGGAAAGATTCTTACAGTGCAAAACGTGTTTTTGCATCAAGTGAAAACTGATTAGTAATTTTTTAGAACTTCACTGATAATATTAATTAGGTATGTATTAACATTACTAATAAAACTCTCCAAAATTACCAATCAAATTTCCTTCAAGTGTAAAATTAAGTTTTACACCAAATACACACAACAAGAATTTCTTCACCATGGATATGGTTTGATAAAAAAAAATAGTTTTGATCGGGTCAAAATGTCGCGCAATAAATAATATGTAACTAGAAATTGATGTAGTATAGAAGTGTTGTTATAGTTATGATGCTGATATTCCACCAAATCTCGCAATATATTCAGTACTTTTATGTACATGGCTACCTATGTTTGTTTTCATCCGAAAGTAGTTCGAAAGAACAAATTAACTTTTTCAGCGTTGAACTGGTATTCGTAGCGTGTGGAACGAAACAATATATTTGCTCGGAAAGTGCGTATTCGTAGCGTGTGGAAAGAGGAGTTTGACACCAATATTTATCTAATTTTGACAATTTAATATGTGATTCTACAAAGTTAGATAGATGGCTCGGACAACTTTTTTTTTTCTTCTCGACAAAATATGACCCGGTCCGACGTGATCAAAAAATATGATCTAAATTGATTTTAACCCGAGTGATTCAAAACCCGAAACGACCCGGATTTAAAATGAATTGAATCTCGACCTGATCCAAATGACCCGAACCAGAAACGACCCGATCCGACCCAAAATGACTTGAAAATATATATTTTTTATAGAAAAAAATAATTTACTGTCTAAAACTGGGATAATAATTAATTTACTAGTTATCAAATAAAACAAATTATATAACAATTAATTAATTATTGATTTACATGTGTGGATATGCATGGCTCAACGTTATATTAATATGAGTAATCTCATTAATTTCAAATAAAAAATTGAAAAGAATAGTAAATTTTGCATTGTTCTTCAAGTCAGAATAAACTTTTATTTTTAATTGTCGTGAAAAAATATAATGGAATGAAGTGATTATACAAAATTTAATTTCCAAAATTTTGTATAAGATGTTATTAGTGAGAATAATTTTATTGACCGGTTGTCTGAGATCATTTAAGACTGAATTTTGATAGACTAAGAATCATAACATTGCATATTACATTTGATGGAGCCCACAACAGCCACAGCCAAAGGACCGTCGACACGTGGAGTCACATGCAGCCAATGGACTGTTGACACGCGGAGCCACATGTCACCAAAAGGCCGTTAACACATAATCGGCTTCTGTCCTACGGCCAGAAGGCATGTGGAATGGGCAGATCACATAATCACCACGTCAAAACGCAATTCACGAACCAAACCACGCCTGAGCACGCGATCGTCTGAGCACGCGACTGAGATTTTACCGCAGAAACACGGGATGACAGGAATGGAGCCATCCCTCTCACGTGGTCAACCTTGCCTCAGAAGACTATAAAATGCCCCATGTATGTGAATCCAAAACATCTTCAGTTTTTACAAATTCATTACAAAAGCACTGATTATAATTCTCTCCATTTTCTCAAGCTCTTGTACTGACAAAGAACATCTGAGTGTCCTTGGAGGCCTCGCCCCCTCTCCTTCCGGAGGTTTTCTAGCTCATCCATCCTACTTGTGCAGAAAGAAATTGACCCCCGAGTTAACAACAGTTCCTCGACATCAACAACATTAAAAAAAATTAAGTATTGATTTACTAGTAATTAATTTTTACGTATTTGACAATATAACTCGTTTAGTCTTATTATATACAAATAAAATATTTTTTTAATTAAGCATAAATATCTATTTTGTTGACCCGACATGACCCGACCCGATACGACCTGAGCTTGAAATGACGCAAACTCGATCCGACCCGACCCAACATGACCCAAGACCCGATACGATCCGAGATTAAAATGATCCGAACCCGATATGACTTGAAGTGACTTATGACCCGAACGATTTGAGACTCAACATGACCAGAATCCAACCCGAACCCGATTGACCCGACCCGAATTGTTTGCCACCTCTACTCAATATAATACTTGGAAAATGTCTTACTTGAAATGTTTAAGAAACTTGGGCATAAGTAAAATTTAATTCAAACGAAATTCTCAATATAATCCGTGCATTTGTGGCATGGAACACACAACGTAAGTACGAAATTCAAAAATACAATGTGCAACAACTGTTTGCATATATAAAGATCACGATAGGTAGGTTATTCGTGAAATTTTATATATCCATAAATGTATTAGTTTAGTTAATTTGTTATTTGAATCCGAATTCAAAATCGTTAAAAATAATAAAATATTATCTATAACCACAAAAACTCATTTATTTTTATTTATATCGTTTAAACAGATACGATTCAAATAAGTTAACTGCAAAAAAAACCCCATGAATTACTGTCCCTACGCATGTGCAACAACTTTTCATCCCTAATTTCACCTGCTACTGCTATTTTATTACTCCATAATTTAAGTGTGGAAGATAGATGGGTAGCTTAAAACTCAACACTTGAAAAGGATAATGTTAATTATATATACATGTGTAAACATCAAACATCAATTTATGAGAGGAAAAAAAAATAGTGCAAAGCTTAAGTAAACAAAATTTTAGCCAAGTTGTATATATAATGATGTCATGTGCAAACAAATTTGCTGATATAATGAGATTTTAGTTTAGTTTTATATCAAAAGTCATTTGCATGAAAAAAATTACTTAATATAAACAAGTTTTTTTAAGTTATATTACTTTGAAAGTAAGTCCGCTAACTTAAAAAATATTAAATTAAAATGATTTATTTTTTAAATTTTTTATTAGATATTTACTGCATTAATAAATTTATCAATGTAAATTAATAAATTTACTGCTATACAATTAGATACACTAAATTAAAAAAAATAATTTTATAATATTTTTTTATCTACTTATATATATCATCAGATTTTTATCATAATAATAAATTTATTGGTATATTAAATTATGTTTGCAGTAAAGCAATATTAATGTTTTTTTAGTGTTATAAATTTTGATAATTACATTAATTTTGTTCTAACAGAAATTAAGGATATTATTATTAAATTATTTTTAGTGACATCTAAAAAATAATAAAATTAATCACGCATAATATTTAATATTCATCACGCGCAATGCAATGGTAATATACATAATTTGCGGTTGACCAACTTTATTTTTTCAATTTCCAGACTTGACCCACCTTTTAAATCAGGCCAGATTTTTGTTCAGGCCTAGCTATGGGCTAATTTTCCTTGTCAAGGCCCGCAACAATTGCCAGCTCAGCCGAACGGACAGGCGGGCCTACGATCAGCTCTACCACCAAATATGCACTTAACCCAGGACATCATGGAAATAAAACTCTGCGTTTTCCCTCACAAAAGAAACTTCTTTAAACTTCGACCAGAACCCAGAAGGCAGAAGCATATCACTAAAGCGTACTGTCTCTCTCTCTCTCTACAGCGGACGCTATCATGGCGACGCCACCGGTGGCGCCGCCGATACTGTCGGCGGGTAGCACGAACTTCGAGGGGAATATAGGGGGGCCACCGCCGCCGGGTACGGACATGACGGGGATGTGCTTCAGGGACCAGCTGTGGCTCAACACTTACCCTCTCGATCGAAACTTGATCTTCGATTACTTCGCTTTATCTCCATTTTACGATTGGACCTGCAACAACGAGCAGCTCAGAATGCGATCCACTCACCCTCTGGATCTTTCTCATCTCTCGTAAGATCTGTAAAGGCATCCATTTATTTATGCACTATATATGTTTGTGGTTCCGTATGCTGATTTAATTAATCTCAAAGTTAAGTTTTATATTTTTGTTTATTATTTTTATTGCTTAACCCGAGCAAAATAATGAGTTTGGTTCAGTTCATGAGACCCTTTTCTTTGAATTACATCATGAAAATTTTAGGTGTAAGCAAATTTTTGTTGCATTTGACTTGTTTTCTTTTTCTTTTTCGAGCCTTTATTTGGAGAGCAAACAGAGAATTAGTTTCATTGTTCTTTTCTTTTTTTAAATATGGTGAAACTTTTTAAAGTAATTATCTAAAAAGTGTGGGGTCTCTCTTTGGTTGCTGGGGAAATGTCAGAAAAGAAGAGGAAAGTTTTAATCTTGCTGCTCGTTTGGTTAATGAGAAAGCAGAGGCTGATATAAGAGAAAAATCGGTTTAACGTTAGGCTTTGTTTTGTTGCGAAGGAAAACGAGGGAATTGAAAAGAAAAAGAAAATTATGTTAGCTGGTGATTTGTGCACCTAACTGTACGAATAGTTGAATTAGATTCGAAATAGGGATTATAGTTTCCCGGGCTCAAATTGTGAAAAATTATAGAATGAAAGACGTCTCTATTCTTACCCATAACTCATTATTACACCAATTAATCATTCTGCTCTCTTTCGCAACAGCTCCTCACTTTTTCCCAAACTACATTTCTGACTCTCATTTCTTTTCAATGAAAAAAAAATCCTTAATCACCACATTAACGAAATTTAGTAGCCTAAACTAACAATATCGTTATCTTCATAACATATCACCATAAAGATGGTTAGATTCTTTAATTTTAAACAACACACTATCTTCTTATCGGCTTCTTGTGTCTTGAAATTATAAATATCTTTGGCTTAATCTCTTGATTTTTTCTTTCAAGCCAGAAGAGGGTTTTCTCATGTATTAGAAAGGTGATTCCCTTTTTTTTTGTGCACTAGAAAGGTGATCATTTCGTCTACTGCAATTCTCCATAAGGAGCATTAGCAATCTGCATTTGGTTCAGGTGGTGACTAGGGATTTTTTTCATTGGAGAAAAATAAGAGAGAGAGAGAGAAGTTGGGAGGTCAGAGTTAAAAGAGCTCATGTGAACTAATTAGAGGCAAAATTATTAATTCATGTAATGAATTATGGGTATATGGCTAGCCAATTGGAGGATGATATGTGTTTTACGTGTTCAGCCATTTCATAATGTAATTCAAGAACATCTTTCGTTTCACTGTCTTTGGACTTTTTTTTCATTTGATTTTATTGGCATGTTTTTAAACATTATTTTTAATGGAAGAAATATTGACATGTTGATATGAATCAAACCTTAGAGAAAGAACAAGAAAGGGTAGATTTACAAGCCTCGAGCTTTGATTTGGTGGGATGATGTTACCTTGAACTTTGTGTGGAAATTGATCCAAGTATTATGCTACTTTTGTAGGGTGGCACTGTAGTTGTACTGTTCACAGTTCTGTTGCAGAATATTTTTCATTGGGGGTTAGTTTCATGTTATTTAGTAATCGTGTGGTCCATATTATTTATTTCAATGATCAAGATTAATTGTCATCAGGTTTGAGTCAGATGAGCACAATCTCAGCTTTGTATTTAGCTTGTATCAAATCAATGAAGCATTTTCCAGAATTTCATTTTATTTCAAACAATGGAAAGTGTGAGGCTTTCTTCATACATGTTGTGATGATCCTGGTTTATATGTACTGCCTGATGATCCCCAAAGCAACTTAGCACTTTTGGGTGATGGGCCGGTAGAGTTACAGGTGTAATTCCTAGTAACTACTAGTGTGACACTAGTACTTTAATCTATCAGTTCTTCGTATTGATTTTTTTCACCAAACCTGCCAATTGTTCCCAATATTCAGTGAAACCTAAACCTAATTTAAACCCTTAAAAGGTTTCCCCCTGTCGTCCTAATCACATCTCCAAAAACATAATGGTCGTGCTATATGTCTTTTGTAAGTATCGAGTGAACAAATGTATCCTTGTTACAGGGAAAAATGGGGAAAGTTTTAGGAAACATAAAGTAATGAGATAGCATCATGGCTTAAACACCAACTATTTACGAAAACCAAGCATCAGAATGAATTTCATAGTTTCCAATCGTACAAAGTGGGAATTTTGATTCATTCACAAAGTTGAGCAGGTGATAACCAGTACAGTGTAAAACTGATTTAACAAATGTTATGAGAAGTCAAATCATTTTGGTTGCTGATTTACTGCTTAGCACTTGGAAGATTGTGTGGCTTGCTTTACTAAGAAAATTCATAGTTTTACTATAAAAGCAACTGAATCTCCTTCGTATTTATTTTTAAACCTATGACTAACTAATTATTATCGGATTAGAAGGGAAAAAATAGTTGTTAACATGGTATCTTCTACTTCAAATGCTTAAATTAAGGCATTTGATAGAATGCTAAATATTTTTTTCTACAGGAAGATGACAGGCATAGAATACATGCTTAATGAAGTCATGGAGCCACACCTCTTTGTTATCCGTAAGCAAAAGAGGGATAGTCCTGAGAAAGTCACACCAATGCTTACGTATTATATCTTGGATGGTTCAATATACCAAGCACCACAGCTTTGCAATGTCTTTGCAGCTCGAGTTGTAAGTTTCCTAAGTTTCTATTTCTTCCATCATAATTTTTTGCCCAGAAGACAATATTAGATCACAAAACTCTTTTTTATGAGGCCTGACTAACATTATTTTCAGAGATATCATGGAGAAACAATTTTTATAAATAAATCTTCATTGAAAGATTGGATGCAATCATGGAAGTTACACTGCATAAATGATCTACTATCTCTTTGTTAATCCTTTCTTTTCCAACTTTTTCCTTTATTTTTACTCTGAATATTGCTGTGTATCCATTTCAGGGACGGGCTCTGTATTATATATCAAAGGCTTTTACTACTGCTGCCTCAAAGTTGGAAAAGATTGGATATGGTATCTAACTTCTGCTTAACTTTCTTCTTTTTCTTTTCTTTTATTTATAAGAAGATGATTTATTCATAAACAGCACAATATTTTTAGGCAATGTGGAGACGGAAGAGCAAATGTTATTTGACATTAAAGCTAAATTATTTTTTAATGGTTGAAGTAGAAGCATGTGTTACTTGCTAGTTTATTCAGTGCTCTTCTTTTTGCACGCGAGCAAACAATTTTGGACCTTTCATCTTGTCCTTAATTTTATGCTCTGTCTGAGTTCGTGCATTTATTATTATCTTTTCCTCTTTTTTGTGACCTTTCATAGAGTCTCAGTCTGAGTCGATCCATTTCTTTTTTTCTATTTTTTGTGACCTGTCATAGAATCATTTACCGCAATGTTCTTATCAGGCAGGGTTATCTAACAAGCATGTTTCATATCTGCTCAACATTAAGTATGGTTGGCTGCCTTCCTGATATCAATAAAATATTCCTTGTTTTACCGCTTGTTATTTTGCCTTTTTTTTTTCTTTGAAAAACAAAGACAAATTTTATTAATCAGCATCCAAGGAAAAGCATAAAGATTACAACAAAAAGATTCAACCGAACCATTAACTAACCCAAATCCCACCACTAAAGCCAGCACAAACTAAAACTGACAGAAAACACTATCCAAAAAAAGCCAGCAGCAGCTTAACCCAGAAAATAGAGGAAACAAAAATAATTACCTCAACATCTAGCCAGAAAAACTCAAACCAAAAACCTTGAAACCAGCTACAGCATTCCAAAGAAAAAACTAGAGAACCACACATAGACAGACCTTCAAAAACACACCCAACAAAAAAATTTGGGTTAAATACAATTAAATACTCCATCGTTTGACTGTTTATAAGATGAGGCCGTGTGGTTTTATCTGTGACAATTGAGTACCTTGCGATTTCACTGTTAGCCAAAAAAAGCAAACGACGTTAACCATGTTTAGTCTGTGCAATGACAACTTTACCCTTATGAAAGATTACATCAAATTTTCAAATTAAATGTCCAGAAAATCATGTAAACTTCATATAAACTTCATATTTATGGATGTTATCATTTTGGCTACTGGCAAATCTTATATCCAAATTAAAGCGTTATTCACATAAAATGGATAGAAAAACCCATGAGAATTTCAAGCTGATATCTACAGCAGCAACCAAGAACCGAACAATTTATTTTATATTTCCAGGATTGATTAAATCTAAAGCATAAACAAAGACCAAATCAAAGAATGAAACTCATGCCCATGAATGCATCATGCTGACTATTTAGAAACAACGTATTAATATCAAGAAAATTCAGGCAGCAAGAAGAAATCATACGGGCTAAGCAAACCGATTTCCAAAATTGAGAACCCAAACAAAGGGCATATCTCAGAAAAGGAAAAAAATAAAGAAAAACATCATTAATTTTCTTTAAAAAAATAAAACCATAGAATCTACTTAGAGCCATGAACACCACACATATCTTAGATTCGAAATAGGCAATCCAAGACTCAAGGAAGGACAAAAAATCACAGCAAATCAGAGATTCAAATAGACCATGAACAAAAATCAAAATGAAAATGAGTGAGCCCAAAGACTGAGATGAACTGCGCACGATGGAACTATTAGTCCAGAATGATCCAATCTTAGTTGCAGATTCAATTGAATCCAAATACAAAAATATCTCTGTCTTTGAAGATCTATACATTTATGATGAAATGTGAGAATTAATGAAGATCTATGCATTTATATGGTAGAGAGCAACGCAAAATCAATATGTGGCAGCACAGATTTAACGTCGTTTGCCTTTTTTCACTGGTGGAGAAATTTTAAGATACTCGATTGTCATGGATTAAACCACACGGCCTCGTCTTATAAACGGGCAATCCACAGGTAATTGAATTTAATTCAAAAGATTATATCCATTGAAGAACCTCGACTTTCCCTGGCTTCATATTCTTCTCGACCCCTTTCCTCCAACTAATAAAATTTATCGATTAACTTGTTTTCATCTTCATCCAAAAGCAGCCTCATTTCTTTGCCCAACTCCCAAGTTTTAATTGTTTCCTTTCGAATCACACAATTCCAGTTGGGGATGTCTAAATCAGGAGAAGAAAATTGCAGACCTGGATCACAACCTCCAGCACTAGAAGAAACACTACAGTCTACGATCTCACCTGTCTTAAGAATCTCTCTCTTCTTGCGCTTTTTCTTTTTTGATAAAAAATTGACACCAAACAAACTGCCATTAAAACCCACTCCACCCTTAAGAAAACCTCTCTTTCATTGCATTTTCTACTGCAAAACTTAACAGCTATGGGGGGTAAGGACTCTTTTTCAATAGCACCAGAACAGAAGGCAGGTTCTCCCAGAAACGACTCAACTCGCGCATTACCACCCCATTCCTTGACACCTATTGACTTAACACCAACCTCATTACATTTACCTCATTTTGCTCAAAAACATCTGCCATATTTTGAATTGGAACCAGAACATTAGCACCAGTGCAATGGACATCACAGTTTGGGGAGTTCTGCAGGGTTAAAAGGAAACCCCCAAAACTGTTCCCCTCATGAAAAAAAAAATCCCAGACAGTTTTCTATTAATCTCTCCTTTACTTTCCCTCACTCAAACCTCAAACCCCCCCCCCCCCCCCCTCCCCCAAAAAAAAAAAAAAAAACAGTGTAAATAATTGTATTTAAAATTAACTAAATCTTCAGGATTATGAAGCACACAAACTTTCCAAGATTTATACCATTTAAAGCTCTAATTGCTGATAATGCATCACAAAGATTGTAGAGCACACAAAACAAAGCAATGAGGTCTCCCCCTGCGTTTTTTCCTAGAGATATTGACATCTCAAACTTTCCAAATAATTCTCATACCAGGTGGTTATAAATTGTTGGATTGGGAAAATCAACAAAAACTGAAATGATTTTTTCGCTAGAGGTTTGCTGACCTCCACCTCTTTCTCTCGTTCTCTTCATCTCTTAATGTGTACTAGCTGGTTTACACCACTTTAATATCAGCTTCATGTATAATGTCATTTTGCTCTTTATTCAGTGTTTTTTTCCTTTACTCCGCCCTAATTGACTGTCAATCTAGTTTAATGAAAGGACTCACTGTTTATATAGCTGTTCTTTCTACATAGCTGTTCTTTCTACATAGCTTTAAGAGTATATGCCGTTATCGATTCAATTCATATGGTTGTTAGTTTGGTTGGAAAGGAATATTTAAGCTTTTGATGGGGTGGAGATGTTGATTGTTTCTCTTAAAGATTGGTGGTTTTGGCTCGGGGGAAATTTTCTTGTAAATGAGACTCATCTTTTAGACTTCATAGATACACTATCTATAAGATAGTTAACTTGTACATGGGAGGCACCCCCTTGTGTCATTTTGATATCTTTATAATACTTATAAAAAAAAGTCATATGAAACTTACTTTCCCGCTTTTTAAAAATCTCATCATCTCATTGAAACTTTTTATCCGGAACCTTGATGCGCTTTAACATATAATGTAACCTATTGACAATCTTCCAAAGAGAGGGAAGGTGTTGGTCAATAGGTGTTATATTTGCAAAGAGAAAGCCGAGTCTATTTTTAATCTTTTGGTGGATTGCTATTTAGCTAAAAGCTTGTGGGAATTGACTTATAGAAGTGTGGGAGTTTCTTGGGTTGTGGCGGGTTCCGTGAGAGATGAAATCGGGGCGTGGAGTGATGTGAGTGCTTCTAAGGAGGTCAAAAAAGCTTTAGAGCTTATTCCGCATTTCTATTTGGTGGGTAGTGTGCAGAGAACAAAACCGGAGGGCTTTTGATGGTGTAGAAAATCGTTTTGCTAACATTAGAGTTAGTTGGGTCAATACTCTTTGTTAGAATGTTGAGAGTATTAGGGTTTAAGGGTATTGATGTAATTTCATTATATTAAGTTCTCTATATATATGACTACCAACCTTAGAGTTAATAACCAGTTTACTGCTTACTATCTCTCTGTTTTCTTTCTTTCTCGAAACCCCAATCACTGTCTAAACCCTAAACATAAACGTTAACATGGTATCAGAGCCCATGGTTTGGGACCTTGGTGGTATTCTTAGGCAAACCAAAGGAAAAAAATATATAGCTAGGTTTAGATTCTACTTTTAGTTTCTATTATGTTTTTCCAACGAATTTCTCGGCGCTCTTCAAGTGTTTTCCCTCTTCTCTTGCAACTTTTGTTTTGTCTCCGACAGGTTCAGTTTTCTTTCTTTCCAGTGAGATTGTGACATCCTGTTGTCGGTCGTGAGTCCCCTGTTATGTGTGGTGATGCTGCGTGAAGAAAAAAAAGTTTTTGGTTTTTGTTTATGTGTTGATCTGACCTGGATCCAAGTCAGATTTGCCCCTCAACATAATCCAACCCGTTTTGTGGATTCAGTCTATATGAAGCAGCTCGTTCCAGTCTGTTTTGTTGTCTTGTTGACCCCTAAGTGGAGGGTCTTGTCCCCGGACTTTGTTCATGGATCGTGTTGATCTATTATCGTTAGGTGGTACCGATATGGTGACCTAACTATTGTTTTGGGTCTAGTTGCTCCGAATTGTTATGAGTTTCGCTGTTATTTGAGTTTGAATTTATTTGTAACATATTGGATGGGTATCGTTGTAACAAGTTGGAGTATGCTCCAACTTGAGGGGGAGTGTTAGAGTGTTGAGAGTATTAGGGTTTAAGGGTATTGATGTAATTTCATAATATTAAGTTCTCTATATATATGACTACTAACCTTAGGGTTAGTAACCAGTTTACTATTTACTATCTCTCTATTTCCTTTCTTTCTCGAAACTCTAATCACTGTCTAAACTCTAAACACAAATGTTAACTTAATTTTTGGGTTAAAGGGAATTCTTTGTAATTAGTGAAGATCTTTTAGACTTGTAATTTTTTACCGATATAAAGCCTTCGGTTTTAGTGCACCTTCTTGGTGCTTTTTAATAAAAAAATTTATTTTAAAAAAAACATATAATGTAACCTAACCCAAGGAGTTTCTCTCGCGTGTATGTTTGTGTATGTGTGATTAGCTGTATGTTTGTTAATTGTTACCCATTTCATTCATTATCAGGGTTATCTTGTAACCCTGCTTAAATTTCTGATGCAGTTGATACTGAAAATGAGAGTGAACCTTCTGAATCGAAGGTTGGTAAAGAGATAATTGACTTTAAGGAAGTTAAGCGAGTGGACCACATTCTTGCCTCCTTGCAACGCAAGGTAACTTTTAGAAATCTGAACATATTGTTTCTTATGTTCCTATGTTTAGGATGTTTTACGTATAGATCCAGAGATGTATATGAAGACTATATCAATAGTGTTGTAGATTGTGGTACCATAATAAAATTACATCATGGAAATAGCAATGGCCTTTCTGCTTTAAATTACGTCAACTTCATTGTTCTAGAGTTTCTAACAATAATCTCAAGAGACTTGGGTACTTTCTGTCTTTTATTTCGGAATGCATCAGTTTTTGCTTGTGTCTGTGTTTTCTTTTTTTGTGTCTGTGTGTGCATGTATGTTCCCTGTTTTCACTTTTTCCATTTTACTTGTAGCATGTGGTGAACAACCATCTATTGAGATAAGAGCACCAGTTGCTCAGAATGTTATTTTCCCATTATCCCCAAATTTTATAGGAAGTTGGTGTGAAGCCATGGAGTATTGGGTTAACTAGTCTTTAAGCTTGTTTTTTTATCAACTACATTGAATGCAAACCTCATTTTTATTACATTTAGCCCTTAAAGAAGTCTTTTGTTCCTTTTTGTAGTTACCACCGGCTCCTCCACCACCACCATTTCCAGAAGGCTATGTACCCCCTTCAACTACAGAAGCAGAGAAAGGCCCTGAAAACCAACAAGCTGGAGAGTTACAACCGGCTGTTGATCCCATCATTGATCAAGGTCCAGCTAAAAGAATGAAATTTTGAAGTCTCAACAACTTTTCTTCATTTTATTGTTAAAAGAAGTAAATATAATTTATAAGTCTCCCCCGAGAATAGGAAATTTTTTATAGACTGACAAGTAATATCGGTGTCATGTTCTCCTTGTAACCACTTTAAGATTTCACTTTTGATCTGAACTGAAGTAAAAAGCTTTGAACTCATCATTCAGGACTTGACTTCATTTTATTGTAGTTATTTAACGGGAATATGCTTGTCAATAAGATGTGATGTATATAACTTCCCACTAAATGTTATCTTTTAGACAAGGTTTCATTGATTCTTATGGCTTCTTGTGGTTTTTTAGTGTATCAGAGCATATTTAAGAACTTGCTGATTCAACTTTTGTCAAATTTTGTTGTGTGAACCTGAACTTGGTACAAAAACCACCAATGTTTTCTTGTGGTCTTTTAATGTATCGGAGCATTTATGCTGTTTGGCTATAGAGAATAATATGCTGGGTCACATAGGTAAAGCTAAATATCTATACCATCAATTTAGTTGTGGAAGGACCAATTGAATCATATAAATAGATTATTGACCACAGGGTCTAATTCTGATGTGCTTAAATTACTTACTTTGTAGCCCGAAAAATTCACTTTTATTTGTCCAAAATGGTGCCAACCACAACATAAATGATTATTATTTCAAGTCAAAATCTTGATATTGAGCAAAAACTAAAAAAGTTGTATATGATTATATATTTTTAAGCTTTTATGTAATAGTGATATTAAGTAAAAATAGTAATGCATGCATGGGATTAAACCCCATTAAAAAAAACAACTGCCTACGAGGCTTAATTAATTAGAAGCAGATGCTTTGCTGCGGTTCCTGAAATAGACAAGCATCCTATCGCGTGGAGGCAAGTTGTCTTTGATCACCGGATGATTGAGAAAGTTGTTGATCCATGCTGTGGTGGCTGGGAATTTTAGTGGATCCAAAACTTGTATGGACCCAACTTCTTCCCAAACAGGCAGCCAGTAAGAAATCCATCCAATTGCAATATCCAAATATCCAATGCTCTCTCCTCCAAAGAACTTCTTCTTCTTCCCTTTCAGCTCTCCCTCTATCTTCTCTAAGGCTTCTATGGTTTCTTTCAAAGCCTTTTCTTTTTCCTCTCCTTTGGAGCACGTCATCAATGCTTTCCATGCAGGGTACAAAAGCTACATTCCAAGCAGGAAATGGATTAATTACTATTTTGGAGCTAAATAACTCCCCCAAACAAAAAGGGGAGGGAGAAAATTAAATTAAAGAGTAAACTGCATTTTGAAGATTGTCACCCCTTCCTTTAGCTTATTACATAGTTGCAGTATCAAGAAAAACTTTCTCCATAGATTTGATTTCGTTTAGGACGTGCAAAGCTTTGCAAATTCTCCATAGTGGAAATTCGGGTTATCAAAAATATTAGTCATAGAAGATTGAAAGAGACAAAATTTAGGATTTAAGTAGGTTTGAAATTCATTTTATTTAACCGTCGAAGATGAAACATATATGAGGGTTTTGTTTAGTTAGTTTTATCCTGCGGTTAAATAGGTTAAATTTTTCAATAAAAAAAGTTAAATTTATCAACGAAAAAAATAAAAAGGTTTTATTTCAAATAAATTTTTAATATTGAGACGAATTAAAAGTGAAGAATATAAATGGAACAAGTGAAAATCTTTGGAGATGAAAAATGCAATTTACTTCTAAATTAAAGAAGAAAAAAAACATTGGGAAAACTTGATGGTAATTAATGCATCAACTGAAATAAGCTAATACTAGCTAGGAATAAATGTAGAAAAAAAAAAAAGAGGCTAGAAATATGCTGACCTCTTCAGCAAAGTTGGCCCAAAATCGCGCCATTGCTCTTTCATAAGGATATTGAGGGAGTAATGGGTTCTGGTTCCACGTCTCATCGATGTATTCAAGTATAAGAAACGACTCAGGGATGACTTTGTGGCCATGAGTAAACACTGGGACCTTCTCATAAACTGGGTTCAATTCAAAAAGCAGAGAGCTCTTATTGAAGATATCTTCTTCAATGTACTCATAATCAACACCCTTAAGTTTCAGTGCCCATTCAACTCTGCGCACAAATGGGCTAACCCAGAAGCCCAAGAGCTTCACCGTTTGGGTTTCTTCCATGAGATATATATAACTGGTCTCTCATGTTTGTGAGCTTTTAGTTCTGTATTTATAGGTAGTAGATATGTTGGAAGATAACAGTATATCGACTGTTCGAGAGACGCCGTTTTTGATTAAATAGGATGATTTGAATTTTCCTTTGATTAGACTAACAATGAGCCTATAAGATTACATTGCAGTAGTACTTAGTTACCTCATGCATGACATCAATCAAGACAAGTATATTTCTTCTTTGCCACCCTAAACAACCTAAGCCAACAAGATTTTTCCTTTTTGATGCTTTGATTGAAAAGTGGCATTCTAGCAAATCTATACTATAATTTTATATATATATATATATAAAGTTGTCTACGTGGCACTTCCAAAATTTTCATGTTAGCTAATTCTCCAATTTTTTTTTTTAAACTCAAAACAATAATTACAAAACGTGTTTACTTTTCTAAGGTTTCTTTGTCTAATCCTAAAAGTCAACAACCCTGATTAATACATGCTGTATTAATTGGCACATTGAAAGCAATCACAGGTTTTCTTTCTTTACCTAATCTGAAAAGCCAATGGTATTAATTCGCAATTTAATCACTGGTTTTCTCTCTCGGAGAATTGAGAGTTCATGTAAATGTGCAGTTTTTTTATAAAAAGGAAATTAATTCTTTGTTAGAAGCTAAGACTTGTTGATTTATATGAATGATTCACTATTAGAAGGCTTGAATTTTATATCAAATGATCTTCAAGGTTGTACATTAATTTCCATAAAAATGCGATCTTTATGAGTTTGAATTTCGTTGAAATTATTCAAGCTCATCATTCAGTGGTGTTTCATAATTTAAATTAAATTAAAATTAATGATTGAATTAAGTTTCAATTGAATAATTTATTGAATTTTTTTTATATAATTTATAAAATTATATTTTTTTGTGTTTAATTCACAAACTAACTTTCATATACATTATTTTATATTATATATTTTAAAATAAAATGTTAACTTAGATAATTATAATAATATTTTAATTATATATATATAAAATCCGGCACATGGTGTGGGGATTCTGTTAATGTAAAAGTAAGGAACATTTCGCATCACTCTCTTTCATAAGAGCTGTTAATTGATTTGAAGTGATTCTATATGTTAATGTATACAAGAGTGTGATGTTAATTTATCTCATATATATATATAAAATCCCGCACATGGTGTGGGGACTCTGTTAATGTAAAAGTAAGGGACATTTCGCATCACTCACTTTCATAAGAGCCATTAATTGATTTGAAGTGATTCCATCTGCTAATGTACGTGATGTTAAGCTTATGAGTGGATGGAGTTTTTAAACGCTTATTTTTATGTTTGGTAAATAATTTTTAAAAATAATTTTTTAAAATAGTTTTTAAAAAATCAGTTTTTAAAAATTATTTTTTGAAAACTCTAAATTGATGTTTTCTGACATAATTTTCGAAAAAATAACCATAAAATCAGTGTTCACTTCTCTGTTTCATTATTCCTCCATGGTATATAAAAAATATTAAAATTTTAAAAATAAAATAATATTAATTATTTTAAGTATTTTGTAAATATGAGAAATAAAATTAATATAGATTTTAAATTTAAACTCAAAACTAAAAATAATTACAAAGTGTATCAAAACAGTTTTCAAATTAAGATTATCCAAACAACATTTCACTGTTTTCTATTTTGGAAACAGTTTTCGAGTTACAGTTATCCAAACATGTTTTTCTTCAAAAAACATCAGAAAACTGTTTTCGATTTTTATTTTTTAAAAACTGAAAACAAAAAATTATTACCCAAACATGACCTAATTGTTTACAAAAAAAAAAAAAAAGTTTGATGTTAATTTAGCAGACATTGCTCAAAGGAGGGGTGTTTTTCTTTCTCTTTTTGCCATGGGGAGGAAGGGTGTTGAAACATAGAATAAGCTTCATTGGGTCAGATAGTAATTAAATAAAAATATCCGAATGAAGGAAAGAATGGGAATAGTTACAAAAATAGTTATAAATACTAGTGTTTTCAGAGATGAGGACGTTCATTGCTTCTGCCTTTCCTAGGGTTTCTGTGGAGGACGTTCTGGCTTCCATTCATTCCTATTCTGCCTTCAAGCGAGTTGCAGTCTTAAGGCCAGTTTACTTGTCAAGCCAGGCCAGTGAGAGAGCAGGAGTATCCCACAAGCCAGCAAAAGTACCTTTTTCTTTCCCGAGTAGTTGATAAGGCAAAAGCATTTCTTTCCCGAGTAGTTGATAAGGCAAAAGCAAAGGATAGGGATTTTTTTTTTGACTATACTGAAAAGTGTAGAGATTTTCTTACTCGACCAATAGGTGGCACAAGATCTCCTCTCTCAATAAGGTGAAGCGTAAACTTTTTGAAACGTTGAGTCATTTTGAATAAAATGGTATTAATTAAATTATAAAAATACAAAAAAATTGAAATAATATAAATTAATTAATTATCAATAAATTTTACTAACTTAAGACCTATGAATGAATATTTATCAAAATATTTTTACACAAATATTAAACAATTTAATAAAAATTTTAATTATATCGAATATTAGACATACACTATTATCTATTGTATTCATCAATTTATATTATGATATACCTTTTCAATTCCGTAATAACTCTTTCAAAATTAAATTTATGATATCACCGCTTATAAACTATAGAATGAAAGTTTATATATTTATAATTGAATACTTTCCTTTTATTACTAAACAACCATACGGGGTTTTCTAAAAAAGAAAAAATTCCATATAGAGGATCCAATAAGGAATACATAAGATATGGTGCAGGTGATTACTACTTTGTACATATGTGGTGGCAAAATGCTTGAGGTGTTGTTGTCCACTTAGGACTCCTTTTTTTAGCAGCCGCCCCTCCTCATCCCACCTTTTCAAATTTAACACACTAGTTTTTAATTCTGCATCGAAATTCCCAATTGTTTTCTCTGGTGTTGTTGTCCACTTAGGACTCCTTTTTTTAGCAGCCGCCTCTCCTCATCTTACCTTTTCAAATCTGACACACTAGTTTTTAATTCTGCATCGAAATTCCCAATTGTTTTCTCTGGTAAAGAAGGGTCTAGAAGACCTTTTTGCGTCCATTTGCCTTTCCTGGGTTTATTCATTTTTATCTGATCTCTCGCTCTTTTCAACTTCTTCTTTTCCTTTTCTACATAAAAAAAAGAGAGAAAAAACACAAATTGTCGGGCTTTACAAGAGAGAGGAAAAACCCAAATCGTTGGGGTTTGCAAATTTCACATTCGATTCAAAGTCTAAGCATTTGACCAATCTATTAACGGGTGAATTTGAAGAGATTGGAGCTGATATTAGGTGAGGCCTTGATTTTTTTAAATTATGCTCTGTTTTGGGTTATTTCTTTTTTATTTATAAAACGATGTACTGATCGATTCTCCACTGGAAGATTGAGATGCCCCGGACGTTTGGGGCGTATGCCCACGCCCCGAACGCCCATACCAAAAAAGCGATGCTCAAGAGTACTTCTGCCTCAACTTTCACGCTTTTGGGTTTTTTTACCTGATTTCGCCCTCAGACGCGCCCAAACTCTTGTTTTCTTTTTTAAAAACACTTATAGATATACAAGGATACTCCAATCTAAAGGTCAATTATTCATTCAATAATTTGGCCAAAAAAGGGTTCCCATGAACCAATTCATATCATTAATATAATATTCACATGTAAAAGACATTCACATGTAAAAGATGAGAAACCAACAAAACCTCCACATTCAGGCAAAAGCATGTTAAGGGAAATTCAATTCTTACCGACAGTTTATACAAAAAGGAAAGAGTTTTATTAACACAAACTCAACTACAGTAGCAATACAGACTACTCTTATGTTGATTGTTCTACGTATCTACATAAACACATACAAAATAGTTTAAATAGCTAAGATAACAGCAGTTCTTAGCGATTCTGTAGTTTAATTGACAACTATGCTAAATAATAATTATTTCCAGCCTGCTGCAACCAGCTTAATGACAATATAGGATCAACATTGATGAAGAAAGTCCTTCATGGGGTCATCATGACGTATCTTTTTCATTCGATATGCTTCCATCTCCTCAGGAGTAACCTAATAATGGCATTACATCATTAAAAGAAAACCTTATGAAACAGAAATAAACCCCAAAGTCAAAATTCGCGGAAAGATTATATCAACAATCCTAAAAATTATATTTAATGAGCACCCATTAATAGTTAATAGTAATGAAACTCTGCGCAAAGTTATACCTATTGTAGAAAATGAAAATGGAAAGATTAGAGAGACATAGACTCAAATCATTCTATAATTCTTCATAATTTTTTTATTAAGAAATAAACTGAAAATATATAGAGTACATAAATGAGACAATTCCGGAAGGAATTTCTCATAAACAGAAAAGAAATCACATCATAAACGGAGAATAAATCACATAATTACAAGAATAGGGAAACTATTAGCTAATTACAATTAACTTAATTACCCAATAAATGACGAAATAATAAATATAAATTATTCTACAATAATGTAATACTTGTATTCTTAAAGTAAGGATAAAAAAGTAATTTAATAAATATAATATGAAATTAAAATAAAATATACATGAAAGGTTTATTATTATTTGAATAAAACAATTCTTTAAAAAAAAATTTGGATGCGTGGAGGCATAGTTACAAAGAAAATAGAAAAAAAAAAAAAAATTCGTGAACAGTATAAAGGAAAAGGAAAAAAAAAAAAAAAGTTTTGTTTAAAAAAAAATAGTGAAACACCTTGAAGTTAAGATGTTGCAACATTTGTTCATTTATGCTGCATGTTATGCAGCTGTACAAATTGGAACAGTGGAAAGCGGTAACTGCCGCTTAAAACATTTTATAAATTGAATTTTTTTTATTAGTTTACCAAATCTTGTTTGGTTTTCTTCAATCTCAAATTCAAATTACTATCTCTTTAAAGACTTGGGGATCGAAAGAAAGGTTAAAAGAACAAGTTTTTAAAGAGGTTTACGGGAGAATTTTATAGAGAGTCATGAGAAGCTATAAGAAAAACAGAAGGTAATAACATGAAGTTTATTTTTAAATTTTTAGTATACATGGAATTTCCCGGAATTCAAAGTGAGAATTTTCAAAGGGTGTAAATTATGAAGAATTGAAGAATAAGTTAGAGATTTAAAATAAATATTATGTTACGTGTTGACGATCAGCAACCGGGGAAAATTGCTGAGAAGAGTAGGAAAGGCAAGGAGGTGATCCACGGGTAGCTCTAAGTGCTACGTGGTGAGTTAGATTTACTTTAAGTAATCTAAATAAAAATAAAATATCTAGTGATAATATTAAATAAATTATTAGCTTATGCTTTGGTGGTAGATAAAAATTTGATTGATAGGTATGATATGAATATTGGACATATAGAAAATGTAGATTGAGGTTTTAACCCAAGAGGGGGGGTGAATTGGGTTTTTAAAACTTTTTGCGGAATTAATACAAGTTTATAAAAACGAATAAGCAGCAAACAATTAAAACAAGTAATGTGCTGTAAATAAAGAGTTTAGAGAGAAGAGGATGCAAACTCAGATTATAGTGGTTCGACAATATCGGATTCGTTCTGATCCTACGTCCACTCTCTTCAAGAAACTCCTTGAAGTAATCCACTAAGTAACTTAGTCGTACAACTTTCCCGGTGTTGTACAAACCTTACAATCCCTTTCTCTCGGAAGCTATCCCCTTCCTCTCGGAAGTAATCCTCTTCCTTTCGGAAGTAATCATTTTACAAAGATGATGTAAAGTAAATAGTAGAGAAACAACTAATGGAAGCTTATACAACTGAATAATGTCTCTCTTTTAAAGTAAAGCTTGAAGAATAGCTCAATAAGAATATTTCAAAGCTTTTTGTGTTTCAAGAGTATAAAAACTTGATTGTGTGAGATCAACTCTTTTTGAATGTATGCAACTTGTTATTGAATACTCAATTGAATAGGTTTATATAGCAATCAAATAATATGGTCGTTAGGACTTTAATTTGAAAAAGATTTGCTTTAAAACGTTCAGATTTGGAGTCCAACGGTCATATTTTTGAACTACAAGTCGACTGGGTCGTGATACCAGTCGACTGGGTTCACTTGAAAAAATCACGTTTTCAGACTTTCTGGGTATCCGGTTGACTGGTATATTTCATCCAGTCGACTGGGGACTCACTGTCCATTTTACCAGTCGACTGGTATGAATGACCCAGTCGACTGGATACCTACTGTCTTATATACCAGTCAACTGGTATATGTACCCAGTCGACTGGGTTGTCTTCCAACCCAGTTTTTCTGTTTTAATTTAAAATATTTGTTTTAAAATGATCGGTTTAGAAAATCTTTTTTGTTCGAGCCATTGAACAAGCTATTACAGTGTATAAGTGAGACTTACATTGGTTCTAAAACCTTAAACCTATACTAGTTCTTCAGTCTTCACTTGATACTTTGATTCGGTTTGAGTTCTTGAACTTTGATCCTTGGTTGAACGCTTTTGTTGCTTACTACACTTAGTTAGTATAATAACAGTTGTGTTTTGTCATCATTAAAATACGGATGAGGGTCAACAATCTCCCCCTTTTTGATGATGACAAAACTAATGATGAGAAAACAGATAAAAATGCTAAGTGTTTGATTTTTACGAAAAATCGGACAGAGTCTCATCTGTTTTTCAAATAAAACCACCCTGTAAACAGACAAATGTAGTTCATATATATATTTCAACCAACCAAAATTAACTCAACCAATCAAAGAATAAGTTTTGGAGCAGTGCTCCCCCTAAATCTATGCATTGGTTTCTTTTACTTAGTTTTTCTCATTTTTCTCTCCCGTTTTGAAAACAGCAACCAAAGGGGCTATAAATCAAAAAATAAGCTACTTATCCACTACGGTCATCTAGAGAATGATTAAACAAACTTGTATACGAAATTTTGGCTTTATTCGGATTTCAGAAGCCTTCCCGGGAAGAACCGAAAGTTTTCATACAAGCATTATCAGTTTCATAGCATTTTCGTGAATAAAAGAAGTTTGAAACTATGCAAACATATCACAAATGATGTAAATAGATATATGAAATATGGCTAATAGAAACATAACATCATATATAAAAAGTCAATACAAGAACGAGCTTCATAGAGCCATAACTAAGACAAAATAATACAAAATATGTCTGTGCTATGTGGTAAGAGCTGGAAAACCCTAAGTACATAATAATGAAAACAAAAACTCAAGGAGCGGGAGAGTCCGAGCCATCACGAAGAAGTTCCCTAATCTCAGCTAGGGAACCCTCGGTGTGCTCTCGATGTAACTCGAAGTCGTCCCGTAGGTGGTCGATGAAGGAGCTCAATCTCTGGTACTCCGACTGCATGGACTGGAAACCGGACTCCATCGTCATCTGAAGGCTCGAGATAGCCTGAAGTATATCTCTGAATCCAGTCTGACCAGTACTCGAGTCACCAATCGGAGGTGCTTGGGTGTCAGTGTCCATATCAGCATAGGCAGCAGTCTCCTCCTCCTCATCATTATCACTCTCATATCCTCGTATCCGTAAGCGCTTCCCGGATTTTGGATGGAGGAAGCCGTCACGAACCACACATCCCATCTTCTTCAGTGATGAGACATTGATGATGTCCGTCGGTCCAATATCCTGAGCCTCGGAGGCTGGCAGAGGCACCCGAAAATGCTGGAGTATGAGTGTAATGAGCATCCCGTAAGGAAGACACCTAGAGTCGCTCGCTTCACCATTTATCATGTTGGCGAGCAGCATAGGATAAATATTAAAGTGGTGCCCAGATTTAAAGCACCAAATCAATACTGTATCTATCTTAGATAGATACCCTCGACTCCCGAGTCTAGGGTGGATGGTCCAACTGACAATCAACTGAAACATCTTTGAGTCGAGGGGCATGTCACTACACGTGTGAAATGTAGTGGGTCTGTACACATAGTTAGGGTCTCCTCTGACTATCTAACAGGCCGCCTCGACGTCAAAGCTATCTGAACATCCATCCAGACTCCACTGAATCCCCCTTGCTGGGATTCTTAATATGCTCATCAAGAGGTCAGTGTTGACCTCAAACTCCACATCGCTGACTCTGATTCTGAATCTTAGAGCCAGAGGACTGGGTTTCACCAAGTTTACGTAGAACTGGTGAATCAGTCGCAGGTAATATTTTTCATGTATTCTGACCAGTGGGGTCAGATTTATTGCCTCAAATGCTGGTAGAATATCAAAATTTTCATGACAAATAGAGTCAAAATCAACAACTCTACCCGTCATGATCTTCTTATTACGGATTATGGAGTTATACCTCGTATGAGCAGTCGAACTGGAAAACAGAGTTTCCTCCAACTTTGTTCTGGGCGTTCTGCTAGATGAGCCTACTACTCCCTTTCCTCGCGACTCCAATGCCGAAAGTTTTGAAAAATTTGGCTTTTTAGGCGCATTAGGTCCACTTGTTGTGAATTTTACACGGATCTTATCGCTCATTTTGAAGAAAAAAAATGAGTTTTTGAGTAAAAAGGATTTTGGTGAAAATAAGAGATTTTAACCGTAGAAAGTCAAAAATCTCTTTGTGGATGAGTAGATCGGTGTGTTTAGATGAAGTTTGGATGGTTTTTGGATCAAAATGGTGAATTTTTCTAGAGAGAGAAAACAGGGGTGCTCGAAAATGGCGTAAAAAATCAGAAAAATGAACAGTCCCTTATATAGAATCGCGATACTAGTCGACTGGGTCGAGTTACCAGTCAACTGGGTAACTTTGGAAAGATGAACAGTTTTCATACCAGTCGACTGGGTTTATGAACCAGTCGACTGGGTGAACCGACAGTAAGATATCAGTCGACTGGACTGAATTGACCAGTCGACTGGATGACAACTGATTTTCAAAAAATTGGCTCCAAACAGGGTCTACAGATACCAGACTTCTGGACAAGATTTACTAGTCGTCTAGAAGAAGAGACAAAGACTTACCAATCGACTGGGTCAAACTTACCAGTCGACTGGATGAAAGGGCAGTGACTTACCAGTCGTCTGGTATAGATTCACTAGTCGACTGGACCCTTATGAAAATTTCCAGTCTTGAAATATAGCACGAATTTTTTTTATCTATGACATCTTGAGTGAGGGAGATATTTGAACAAGAATTAATACTCTTTCACTAGATGTCAAACATGCAAATGATGAATTATGAAGCAATCAGATATTCAGTTTATCATAATCCAGCAATCCCATTAACATTCTTATCTTACAGAAACTAGCTTCATATAGAGGTTTTGTAAGAATGTCAGCTATTTGATCTTCTGAATGTATGAATTCTAGTCTTATGTCACCTTTTTTAGCATGGTCTCTTAAGAAATGATGTCTTATTTTTATGTGCTTTGTTCTAGAGTGCTGAATAGGGTTCTTGGTTAGGTTGATAGCACTAGTATTATCACAAAATATTGGAATGTTTTTTAGTTTCATGCCATAATCTTCTAGTTGTTGTTTCATCCATAATACTTGGGCACAACAACTTCCGGCTGCAACGTATTCCGCCTCGGCGGTGGATAGTGCAACGGAATTTTGTTTCTTGGAAAACCAAGATGTTAACATAGCTCCTTAGAATTGGCATGTACCATTTATACTTTTTCTATCTAACCTACATCCAGCAAAATCAGCATCTGACTAACCTACAAGCTCAAAAGATGAATCTCTAGAGTACCATAATCCTATGGTTTGGGTTCCTTGTAGATATCTAAGGATTCTTTTTACTGCAACTACATGTGATTCCTTAGAATTAGCCTGAAATCTATCACACATGCATACACTGAACATTATATCAGGTCTACTTGCAGTCAAATAAAGTAAAGTACCTATCATGCTTCTATAATATTTAGAATCTACAGTTTTACCTCCTTCATCAAGATCAAGTTTAGTAGTTGTGCTCATAAGTGTTCCAAGTGGCTTTGAGCTTTCTATCCTGAACCTCTTTAGTATGTCCTTAATGTACTTCTGTTGATTGATGAAGATGCCTCCTTTTAGTTGCTTGATTTGAAGTCCAAGGAAGTAGGTAAGTTCTCCCATCATGCTCATTTCAAATTCACTTTGTATGCACTTTGCAAACTCTTGACACATTGACTCATTAGTAGCACCAAATATAATATCATCAACGTATATTTGAACTATCAAAGTGTCATTTTTATGAGTTTTTGTTAAGAGAGTTATGTCTATTCTACCTCTTACAAAATCATTGTCAATCAAAAATTTACTTAGTCTTTCATACCATGCTCTTGGAGCTTGCTTCAACCCATATAGAGCTTTAGAAAGCTTGTAGACATGATTTGTAAGACTAGGATTTTCAAATCCAAGAGGTTGCTCAACATAAACCTCTTCTTCTATAAAGCCATTTAAAAAGGCACTTTTCACATCCATTTGAAATAGCTTGAATTTATTAAAGCATGCAAAGGCTAATAACATTCGAATAGCTTCTAATATAGCTACGGGAGCATAGGTTTCATCAAAGTCTATTCTTTCTTCTTGATTATATCCCTTAGCAACTAGTCTAGCCTTATTTCTAGTTACTATACCATTTTCATCCATTTTATTTCTATATACCCATTTAGTTCCAATTATTGAATGATCTTTAGGTCTTGGAACTAGTTTCCAAACATTGTTTCTCTCAAATTGATTTATCTCTTCCTACATTACAATTATCCAATCATTATCTTTTTCAGCTTCTATAAATGTCTTAGGTTCTACTTGAGACAAATAAGCTACAAAATTGCAAATATTTCTAATAGAAGAGCGAGTTTTTACCCCTTGTGAAGGATCACCAATCACTTGATCAATTGGATGATAATTTACACACCTCCAATCTTTGGGTAGACTTTCCTCTTATTGACTTGAGGATGGTTGGTCCAAATTGGGAGTTTTCATCTCTTCATTTGCTTGAGGTGAACTCTCTTTTGGGTCAACAATGGGAGTAGGAGTTTCTATTCTTGAAATAAAATCTGCATCATCTTTAAAGGAAACTTCTCTACTACTGATTGAGTTAGATTCATCAATAGTTACATGTACAGATTCTTCTACCACTAGAGTTCTCTTATTGAAAACTCTATAAGCCTTACTAGAAGTTGAATATCCTAAAAATATTCCTTCATCGGTCTTAGAATCAAATTTACCCAAGTTAGTTTTATTGTTATTTAAGATGAAGCATTTACTACCAAAAGCACGAAAATAGGAAATATTGAGCTTTCTCCCTTTCCATAGTTCATATGGAGTTTTATCAAGCAGAGACCTTATCAAAATTCTATTTAAGATATAGCAAGAAGTATTCACGGCTTCAGCCCAAAAGTATTTTGGTAAACTATTTTCACAAAACATAGTTCTTGAAAATTCTTCTAGAACTCTATTTTTCCTCTCAATAACTCCATTTTGTTGAGGAGTTCTAGGAGCTGAAAAGTTATGATTAATTCCATTTTCATCACAAAATTTTGAAAAGCTTTGATTTTCAAATTCTTTGCCATGATCACTTCTTATGCTTGAAATACAAATTCCTTTTTCATTTTGTACCTTTTTGCAAAACTTTCAAATCCTTTGAATGCTTCATCCTTGTAAGAAATAAAAATAACAAAGGTATATCTTGAATAGTCATCAACAATAACATGAGCATATTGATGGCCACCTAGACTAATGGTACTAATTGGACCAAATAAGTCCATATGCAAAAGTTCCAAAGGTCTTTTAGTTGAGACTACATTTTTTGCTTTAAAAGAAATCCTAGTTTGTTTTCCCATTTGACAAGCATTGCAGACTTTGTCTTTTTCAAAATTGATTTTAGGAAGTCCAATAACTAAATCTTTTCTTGAAACGATTTTTAACAAGTTCATGTTTACATGATCAAGCCTTCTATGCCATACCTATGAATTTTCATTAAAAGCAGAAAAACATTTTTCATTTTTAGAATGCAAGGATTTCAAATCAACTATGTAGACATTTTCATGTCTATGGCCAATGAATTTGATCTTGTTGCTCTTGATGTCTATAACTAGACAATGAGAGGTCTCAAATGTGACTTTGTATCCTTTGTCACATAATTGACTAATGCTAAGTAAATTTGGCTTAAGGCTTTGTACTAGCAATACATTATCTAAGATTGAGAAATCATTACCGACTTTTCCATGCTCGATGATCTTTATTTTAGTATTGTCTCCAATGGTCACAAGTCCACCATCTCTTAGAGTTAGCTCATTGAATACACTTTTATCACTGGTCATGTGCTTCGAGCATCTGCTATCAAGGTACCAACAGTTACCTTTCTCCTTGGTGTGGAGGCAAATCTACATCACACAAGGATATGCGATAGCATTTTTAGGTACCCAAAATTTCTTGGGTCCTTCGGGGTTAATCCTAGAAAACACAGTTCCTTTTGGAACCCAAACTTTCTTAACAGTATATGGTGATCTATGGACATATTGATGATGCAAAATCCTAGGATGATAGTAATTAAAATTTCTAGGATATCTTACATGTGTATTCCTATAATCCTTAGGATAATAGTTCCTAGGATACATGTTTCTATGGTAAGGAGTATGAAAATGCATGTCATTTCCAGAAAATGAATGATGATGCATTCTAGGATACATGCTAGCATATGTATGCAAATTATTTCTAGGATAACCATGATGGTAATTCCTAGGATGAGCATGTGCAGAGTTCATATGTTGATTATGTACATGTTGATTATTTCTAGGATGAGTATAAGCATTTCTAGAGTGAGCATACATATAAGCATGTGTATTTCTAGGTTGCTTCATTTTTGTATGAACATTTGAATTCCTAGCATTTAATGAGGGAGTGCTTTTAATCTTGCTAGGGTTTCTTGAAGTAGAGGCTTCACTTACACATGAGGCTTTCATGAATAAGCTCTCTTTTGATTTTTACTTTCCCAAAGGAGAGTATCCTACACTAGATTTTCCTCCACTTAATCTTTGGGAAGAAAGCACTTCATCAAGTTTTTCTTTACCAAGCATAAGTCTTGATATAGTGCTATTCGATTCAGAAATTTTATTTTTCAAATTCTCATTTTCATCTTTGAGAAAATCTTGAGAAGAATCATACAGTAAAGATGATAATTTTTCTTTTTCTTCTCTAAGACTTATCATCTCTTTAGAGAGAGATGATACCTCTTTCTTGAGAACAGAATTTCTAGAATCAAATTTCTTCAATTCCTCATGCATTTCATTTATTACTTCTAACAATTCTTCACTGCTACTCACAATATTATTTTTAGAAGAAAGAGAAGATGTTACCTCACTTTCATCGTCGATTGCCATCAAACAAAGGTTGGCAATTTTCTCGTATCCGATTTCTTTGTCTGATGACTCATCTTCTTCGTCATCGTTCCAGGTAGTTGCTACCATGGCTTTCTTTTTGAAGCTCTTATATGGTTTGTTTGAAACTGGACAATCAGCTCTAATGTGACCGGGCTTCTTGCAGTTATAGCACATAAGCGGTTCCCTTTTCGGAGTGGGATATTTTGTGTAAGGTTTCTTGC
The DNA here is from genome assembly GCA_023935145.1 of Bretschneidera sinensis. Classification (NCBI taxonomy): domain Eukaryota; kingdom Viridiplantae; phylum Streptophyta; class Magnoliopsida; order Brassicales; family Akaniaceae; genus Bretschneidera; species Bretschneidera sinensis. Next base: position 76,035,100 of record CM043705.1, read on the forward strand.
TTTTCTTCAAGAACCTGTGAAATCGTTTGGTGATCAATGCCATTTCACCATCTTCCTCGCTGCTCTCAGCTTTTTTTTCTGATTCCATTTCTTTGCTGCTCATAGAAGCCTTGAGAGCAATATACTTTTTCTTCTTCTCATCATTATTGACGATGGGAGTCATTTATTCCATCTCATACGTCAATAATGATCCAAGTAGTGTCTCAACATCCAGTTTGTCAAGATTTTTGGCCTCCTGTATGGCTGTCCTCTTTGGTTTCCATTCTAGTGGCAGAGATCTCAAGATTTTTCTGGTTAGTTCAACCTCCTCAATATTCTTACCAAGCAGTTTTAAACCATTTATAATAGTGGTGAACCGTGAGTGCATTTCAGAAATAGATTCGTCAGGAGACATTTTAAAGGATTCATACTCAGAAATTAGCATGTAAATTTTTGAATTTTTTACTTCACTAGTTCCTTCATATGTGACTTGTAATTTGTCCCATATCTCTTTAGCAGAAATGTATGTAGATATTTTATTATATTCAAAAATATCTAATGCACAATGTAACATACTTGTTGCTCTGCTATTGAGAGACATCGTTTTACAATCCTCGTCAGTGTACTCAGTTTTGAGTTTAGGCATTGTATGAAGAGTCTCTCCAATAACTATTTCTTTTGAAGGAATTCTAGGTCCTTCTTCAATGATTCTCCATAGATTGTAATCTTGTCCTTCGACAAAGATTTTTATTCTGTTTTTCCAATAGTTATAATTGGAACCATTGAACAAAGGTGGTCTAGTATAAGAGTGTCCCTCAGAGTAGCTATTTGCTACCATTGGATCAACTCAAGGATTTTAAGCCTAAAAATAAGAACAAAGCTCTGATACCAATTTTAGATCGAGGTTTCAACCCAAGAAGGGTGTGATTTGAGTTTTTAAAACTTTTTACAGAATTAATACAAGTTTATAAAAACGAATAAGCAGCAAACAATCAAAACAAGTAATGTGCTGTAAATAAAGAGTTTAGAGAGAAGAAGATGCAAACTCAGATTATAGTGGTTCAGCAATATCGGATTCGTTCCGACCCTACGTCCACTCTCTTCAAGGAACTCCTTGAAGTAATCCACTAAGTAACTTAGTCGTACAACTTTCTCGATGTTGTACAAACTTTACAATCTCTTCCTCTCGGAAGCTATCCCCTTCCTCTCGGAAGTAATCCCCTTCCTTTCGGAAGTAATTCCTTTACAAAGATGATGTAAAGTAAATAGTAGAGAAATAACTAATGAAAGCTTATACAACTGAATAATGTCTCTCTCTTTCAAAGTAAGGCTTAAAGAATGGCTCAATAAGAATATTTCAAAGCTTTTTGTGTTTCAAGAGTATAAAAACTTGATTGTGTGAGATCAACTCTTTTTGAATGTATGCAGCTTGTTATTGAACGCTCAATTGAATGGGTTTATATAGCAATCAAATAATATGGCCATTAGGACTTTAATTTGAAAAAGATTTGCTTTAAAACATTCAGATTTGGAGTCCAACGGTCATATTTTTGAATTACCAGTCGACTGGGTAGTGATACCAGTCGACTGGGTTCACTTGAAAAAATCACGTTTTCAGACCTTCTAGGTATCCAGTCGACTGGTATATTTCATCCAGTCGACTGGGGACTCATTGTCCGTTTTACTAGTCGACTGGTATGAATGATCTAGTTGACTGGATACCTACTATCTCATATACCAGTCGACTAGTATATGTATCCAGTCGATTGGGTTGTCTTCCGACCCAGTTTTTCTGTTTTAATTTAAAATGTTTGTTTTAAAACGATCGGTTTAGAAAACCTTTTTTGTTCGAGCCATTGAACAAGCAATTACAGTGTATAAGTGGGACTTACATTGGTTCTAAAGCCTTAAACCTATACTAGTTCTTCAGTCTTCACTTGATACTTTGATTCGGTTTGAGTTCTTGAACTTTGATCCTTGGTTGAACGCTTTTGTTGCTTACTACACTTAGTTAGTATAATAACAGTTGTGTTTTGTCATCATTAAAATACAGGTGAGCGTCAACAGAAAATTATTATGTGAAAAGAAATATTATTGAAATAATGAGTCGATTTATGAGGAGAAGAAATTAGTGAAATTTATCAAGTAGAAATTTAAGGAAATACATGATAGCTAAATTTAATATTTGAATTCATGTTGGTTTTATATTATTGTTCATATGCATATTTCATATTATTGTTCATATGTATGTGTATAAAATACAAGAACCAGGAAGGGGCCGGTCTAATTAAAAAACCGTAACAGCCGGTATATGCTGGAAATAAAAGAAAACCGTGACAGTCAGTATATGCTGAAAATAAATATCGTGACGGCCGGTATATGCTGGAAATAAAAAAACCGGGAGGTGGCCGATCTAAGATAAAAACATGTCGATATGTGGGAAGACGTTCCCTAATAATAATTCATGCATTGCATCTGCTTTAAATATTGATTGCATTACTGAAGTACTGAAGTGTTGTTTGTTATTGTGAATTTATTTATAGATGAATGAGTCTCACAGAGAGACAATTATGGTGAGAAAGAAACTTTAAAGTATGATATGATAAGAACCATCTAAACAATAGACTTTATGCTGTGAACCTCATTATGAGGTAATTATGAGATAATTGATGGTCTTAAGGTGAACCATTATATAAGAAGAAGAGATTGATAGAGAATGAGATTTATGATATGTGTAGTTATAGTAGAATGCTATTGTCAAGTTATGTGAGATATAATTGATTAATATTGAAAGACCAATTATACAAATTGAGTACTCTAGTAAATTTAATTCACTAAGCTTGTGAAGCATACCCCTCATTGTACAACAATTTTAGGTAGCAGACATGACAAATAGTTTGGTGAGTTGAGGTTCAGATGAAATCATTATCTGTAAGCCACGTACGTGTCCACATCCTCAGACTAATGAGAAAATAAAATAATTTTTTTTGTAAATATTCATGCATTTTTACGTTGTATATAATGTTTAAGTCAAGATCAGAATGATGCATCTCCCCTGTAGATGGTTGAGAATTGATGTAAAAAAATTTATTGGTGTTATTTTTTTATTGTTGCATATATGTGTCATGTTGGGATTTTCAAAATGTGATGACACCGTCTCGGGGGTGGCCAACCCGGGATGGGTCGTTACAATTTTGGTATTAAAGCATTAGGTTTTATGATTCTGTAGACTGCATAAAAAGTAAGAAAGTGGAAGATTAAAATAAATTATATTTTTATAGTCCGAGGATAACACGTGGACGTGCTAGAGCTAGAGTTAGAGTTGTTAATTCGAGAGGGGGTGGTAGGCCCCCGATATTTTGACAAGTCGAGGTTGAGTCTAAATATGTGGTTCCTAGAAAGGAACGTGTTGACAGTATAATTAATATTAGTAAAGGTGTGAGAGAATCTGAAGTTGAAAAAGAAGAGCTAAGATAAGTTCTTACACATGCACTTGAGAAAATGAATGTAACAGATAATAGAGTTGATAGCCTATAGCATAGACTTGATGAACAGGCTAGGGTAGTGCCTGAGATTGTAGTAAATCCAATAATGGTAAATGTTCAAAAGTGGAAAAGTGAGTTTATGCGGATCTATGAATCTTTTTAAGCCTGAATTTTGGGAGAAACTTGTAGAGATTATTTGGTATTTTACTAGTAACTGGCAGATAGTTACTTTTGCTTCGTTTGAGTTAGAAGGTGAAGTTTTGAAATGGTGGGAGGATATTCTTCCCAAAGTAAGTACATATATAGATAGACCCTTATCTTGGAATAGGTTTAAGGAGGTTTTCCTTGATAAATACCTTCCTTATACCTTTAGAAATTTTATTTGAGGTAAATGTGTTGACTGTGGCTCTGTATGATAGCAGATTCATGGTATTGTCAATGGTTGTACCGGAAATGGTAGAACTAGAGGAGAAGAAGTGTAAGAGGTTTAAAGATGAACTATGTTTTAAGATTTGATCGAAACTATCTTACACAAGGCATATGAATTATGTTACGTTGGCGAATATAACACTTCAGATTGAGAAGGATGTGATGGAAATCAGAGGTAGGGGGAATCAGCAGAAGAGGTCTAGATTTGAGGAACCCAGAGATAGTACCAGTATGAATGTGCAAGGTGGGAGATCACCCAGATGAGGCATTCCTTGTCACAGAGAACTTTAGTACAGAGTCAGAGGCAAGCAGAATCTGTTGCTTCGGTAGCTTAGAGTAATATCGGTGGGACCCATAGATTTTAGAGATAGGTTATGGGAATTAGAAGTTATAGTAAATATAGGAGTGTACTACTTAGAGGATGTGATAACGTGGTAAAAATATTAGAATGTGTTATAGATGTAATCCGATAAGATATTTATCCCATAATTGTTCTAATTTGAGATGCTTTGAATGTAAAGAATGTGGACATATCAATGTTGGTTGATCTTGGTGCAACTTATTCTTTTGCATCCAGTATTCATATGAAGTCTATTGAAGTATGTATTAGTCCTTTGATGTATAATATTTTTTTGAAGTTTCCACTAGAGATAGAGTGATAATCATAAATGTTTACAAGTGTGGTGTGATTCTTATCAATGATAAAGAATCTGAAGTTGATTTATTATCGTTGAATATAATATAATTTCGTTTAATTTTGATAATGAATTGGTTGTCGACATATTACACTTGGGTTGATTGTTCCAAAATGAATATAGTGTTCAAGATATGGACATGAGGAGTTTAACTTTCAGGGAGAACATAAAATACTCTCGAACTATCTTATTTTGCTATGACCACTAAGAGATGTGAAGAAGGGTTGTGAGGAATATTTGGCATACATAATGGATTTAAAAAAGGAAAATAGGAAGTTAGAATAAATCTTAGTGGTGAAAGGTTATTCTAACGTAATTCTTTATGAGTTGCCTAGTTGTCTTCCAGTAGAGGGATTAAATTCTTTATTGATGTGATATCATGTTTATCACATATATCTATAGCACCATACATAGTAACACCCACTGAGTTAAGAGAGTTGAAAGTTCAAGAATTTTTAAATAAACAATTTATCGGACCTAATGTATTTGGGGAGCCCCTGTGTTGTTCATGAAGGAGGAAGATGGAACGATAAAAGTGTGTATAGATTACAGATAGTTGAATAAGAACAAATACATTTTTCCTAGGATAAATAAATTGTTTGAGCGATGCAAGGAGTGAGAGTGTTTTCTAAGATAAACCTAAGATCAGGTGATCACCAATTGAGGATAGAAAAGGGAGACGTGCCTAAGACTGCTTTTAGGACACGTTATGGTCATAAGTTTCTTGTGATGTCATTTGGATTGACTAATGTTCTAGAAACATTCATGGACTTGATGACTAAAATGTCTAAACCATTTCTTGATAATCTTGTGATCGTGTTCATCGATAAATTCTAAGACTAAGGAAGAGCATGCAAAACATTTAGAAATTTTGTTGGAGATTTTGAGGAGACAGAGATTGTATGCTATAATTTCCTAAATTTGAATTTTGACTAAAAGAAATGACCTTCTTGGAACATGTAATATCAAGAAATGGCATAATAGTTGATCCACAAAAGGTAGAGGCAATGTTAAGTTGGGAGAAATCAACTAATGTGACTGAGATCAGAATCTTCTTGGCGTTAGCTAGTTATTATAGAATATTCTTTTAGAATTTTCTATTATTGTAGTACTATTGACTAGACTGACTAGGAAGGAGGTAAGATTTGTATGGTTTGGGAAGTGTGACAAAAATTTTCAATTACTAAAGGAGAAATTGACTACAGCTCCAGTATTGGTGTTCCTTTCTAGTGATAAAAGATTTGTGGTGTATAGTGATGCATCACATCAATGGTTGGGATACGTGTAACATAGGAAAGCTGTGGCCTATACTTCTAGACAATTGAAGATTCATGATAGAAATTACCCTACTCATGACTTAGAATTGGCTGTCGTAATGTTTACTTTAAAGATTGGAGACATCATCTGTATGGAGCTACTTGTGAGATATTTATGAGTTATAAGAGTTTGACATACTTACCTACCCAGAGAGAGTTGAATTTGAGGCAAAGATGGTGGATGGAGTTGATTTGTGACTATGATTGTACAGTTCCCTATCATCTAGAAAAATATGAAACTGATAGCTGATGTATTGAATAGAAAATCTACAAGAAGATTGTCTGCTATTGAAAGTCATAATGTATAATTGATGATAGATTTAGAGAGATAAGAATGAAATTGAATATTAGTGATAAAGGATCATGGTTAAGAATATGGTTGTACAAACATCCATAGTAAAATACTTTAGAGATGCAAGGTAGAGATGAAAAGTAGAAAAGATTAAGTATTGAGTGCTTACTAAAAAATAATATGAGTTCAAAATTTGAAATGATGGTATCCTGGTCTTGGAACATAGAAATTGTGTTCCCAATAATGCATAGTTGAGAAAAGAGATAATGATGGAGGCACATGATGATGTAGATTTGATGCAATCAAGTAACAATAAGATGTATAGAGGATTAAGACAGAATTTCTGGTGGTCAAGATTGAAGAAGGATGTAGCTGAGATTGTTAGGTTGTATGGAGCACCATGAAGCATAGTGTCAAATAGAATGCGAGATTTACATCTTGGTTTTGGAGAGGTTTTCAGAAAGCCACGGGTACACAGTTGTAATTTAATATAATTTTTCATGCTCAGACAGAAAGGATTATTAGAGTACTAGAAGACATGTTAAGGGTAAATATGATGAGTTTCTTAGTAAGTTGGGATGCTTACATGCCATCGATTGAAATTGCTTATAATAATCGGTATCAAACTAGTATTGGGATGACATCGATTGAGACATTGTATGGTAGGAGGTGTAGAACTCCTATATGTTGAGAAAAAATAGGAGAGAGAAATATATCTAGTCCATCAATTTTTGAGCTAACAATTGAGAGGATCAAATTGGTTAGAGAGAACCGTAAAGCAACACAGAGTAGACCGAATAGCTATGCTGATAGTAAAAGAAGATCTCTTGAGTTTCAAGTAGGTGGTTGGGTGTATTGAAAAATATCTCAATGAAAAGGTGTATTGAGATTTAAACAAAAAAAGGAAACCTGAATCCGAGGTATGTGGGACCCTATGAGGTTGTTGAGAAAGTTGAGCTAGTTGTGAGTAGCTTGGATTTGCCTCCAGAATTAAAACATTTATATAATGCATTTCATGTTTCACTTTTAAGAAAGTTTTTACATGATGAATATTAAATATTTCGAGCAAAACTATAGAAATTCAGAAAGATTGGGTCTATATACAAGTAATAGTGAGAATTTTAGATGAAAAGAAGAAATCTTGTATAATAAAGTAATTTCATTAGTTCAAGTTCTATGGCGGAATAAAGATGTTGAAGAGATTACATGAAAGCGTGAGACAATTACGAAGAAATATTATTCACAATTGTTTCTTGAGTTAGGTAAGGAAATTTCGGGGACGAAATTTTTATAAAGTGGATAGAATTGTAATGCCTGTAGTCGTAAAGTAAGGGTAAAGAAGTAATTTAATAAATATGACATGGAATTAAAATATAATATATGTGAAAGGTTTATTATTATTTGAATAAAACAATTCTTTAAAAAAAAAACTGGACGCGTGGAGGCATAGTTACAAAGAAAATGGAAAAAAAAAATTTCTTGAACAGTATAAAGGGAAAGGAAAAAGAAAAAAAAAGTTTTGTTTAAAAAAAAATTCGTGCAACACCTAGAAGAAATATCTAGTGATAATATTAAAATAAAAATGAAAATATTGGACATGTAGAAAATTATTATGTGAAAAGAAATATCTAGTGATAATATTAAATAAATTATTAGTTTATGCTTTAGTGGTAGATAAAAATTTGATTGATAAGTATGATATGAATATTGGACATGTTAAAATGGAAAAAAAAAAATTCTTGAACAAAGAAAATGGAAAAAAAAAATTTCTTGAACAGTATAAAGGGAAAAGAAAAAGAAAAAGAAAGTTTTGTTTAAAAAAAGAAGTCGTGCAACACCTAGAAGAAATATCTAGTGATAATATTAAAATAAAAATGAAATATTGGACATATAGAAAATTATTATGTGAAAAGAAATATCTAGTGATAATATTAAAATAAATTATTAGTTTATGCTTTGGTGGTAGATAAAAATTTGATTGATAGGTATGATATGAATATTGGACGTGTAAAAATGGAAAAAAAAAAAAAATTTCTTGAACAGTATAAAGGGAAAGGAAAAAGAAAAAAAAGTTTTGTTTAAAAAAAAATTCGTGCAACACCTAGAAGAAATATCTACTGATAATATTAAAATAAAAATAAAATATTGGACATGTAGAAAATTATTATGTGAAAAGAAATATCTAGTAATAATATTAAAATAAATTATTGTTTATGCTTTGGTGGTAGATAAAAATTTGATTGATAGGTATGATATGAATATTGGACATGTAAAAATTATTATGTGAAAAGAAATATTATTAGAATAATGAGTCGGTTTAATAATGATGGTGGTAAATAAAATTCTTGACGAGTTATGGTTGATAAAGTGATGTGATATATGAGGTGAAGAAATTAGTTAAATTTATCAAGTAGAAATTTGAGGAAAGACAAGATAGTTAAATTTAATATTTGAATTCATGTTGTTTTTATATTATTGTTCATATGCATATTTCATATCATTGTTCATATGCATTTGTATAAAATAAAAGAACCGGGAGGGGGCCGGTCTAATTGAAAAACCGTGACGGCCGGTATATGCTGGAAATAAAGGAAAATTGTGACAGCTAGTATATGCTGGAAATAAAGGAAAACCATGACAGCTAGTATATGCTGAAAATAAATACTGCGACAACCGGTATATGCTGGAAATAAAAGAACCGGGAGGGGACCGGTCTAAGATAAAAACATGTCGACATGTGGGAAGACGTTCCCTAATAATAATTCATGAATTGCGTCTGTTTTAAATATTGATTGCATTACTGAAATGTTGAAGTGTTGTTTGTTATTGTGAATTTATTTATAGATGAATGAGTCTCACAAAGAGACAATTATGGTAAAAAAGAAACCTAGAAGTATGATATGATAAGAACCATCTAAACGATAGACTTTATGCTGTGAACCTTATTACGAGGTAATTATAAGATAATTGATGGTCTTAAGTTGAACCAATATATAAGAAGAAGAGATTGATAGAAAATGAGACTTATGATATGTGTAGTGATAGTAGAATGCTATTATCAAGTTATGTGAGATATAATTGATTAATATTGAGAGACCAATTATACAAATTGAGTGCTTATAGTAAATTTAATTCATTGAGCTTGTGAAGCTTACCCCTCATTGTACAATGATTTCAGGTAGTAGACATGACAAATAGTTTGGTGAGTTGAGGTAAAAATTTCTATTGGTGTTATTTTTTTATTGTTGCATATATGTATCGTGTTGGGATTTTCAAAATGTGATGATACTGTCTCAGGGGTGGCCAACCCGAGATAGGTCATTACAAATAAATACTGATTATGAAAAGCTATAAAGGAGAAGGCTTGAATTTCAACACTCCCCCTCAAGCAACACTGTAAATGTTGATCATGCCCAGCTTTCATGACAAATCATCGAAGTTTAATTTGGCAAGAGTCTTCATGAGTATATCAGCAGTTTGACAATTCATCGGGGTGTAACTAACAATGAAAGTTCCTTCATCAATTTTCTCTTTAATGAAATGACGATCGATCTCAACATGTTTTGTCCTATCGCGATGAATTGGATTCTTGGCAATACTGATTGTCGCTTGATTGTTGCAAAATAATTCAATAGGTTGATCTAAAGTCACATTTAATTCTGATAGTAGTCTATGTAGCCAAATGCCTTCACAAATACCCTGTGGCATGGCTCGGAATTCGGCTTTTGCACTACTGTGAGCTACAACAAATTGTTTCTTGCTCCTCCAAGTTACCAAATTACCCCACACATCGGAGCAATAGCTTGATGTTGATCTGTGATTCGTTATTGAACCTCCCTAGTCTGCATCTGAAAAAAAACTTCAACATTTCTTTAAGAGGTTCTTGAGAAAAATAGACCCTTACCCTGTGTCATCTTGAGATATCTCAGAACTCTGTAAACTGTAGTCATATGTTGTTCTGTTGGGCAATGCATGAACTGGCTAACAATACTGACGGAAAAACCAATGTCAGACCTTGTGTGGGATAGATAAATGAGTTTTTCTACAAGATGTTGGTACCGTCCTTTATCGACAGGAGCACTCCCATCATTTGCTTCTAGCTTAACTGTTGAATCCATGAGAGTCTCGGCAAGCTTGCAACCAAGTATTCATGTTTCACTTAACAAGTCCAGGACATACTTACATTGGGAGACGGAGATACCTTTTCTTGACCGACCAATTTCCATCCCGATGAAGTACTTCAGATTCCCTAGGTCCCTGATCTCAAACTCTTTGGCCAAGAACTGTTTAAGCAGCCCAATTTCCTCCTCATGATCTCCTATCAAAATAATATTGTCCACGTATACAATAATAATAGCCTTCTTCCCGTCTGGGAAGTGCTTCACAAAAAGTGTGTGATTTGACTGACACTGAGAATATCCATACGTTTTTACGGCCTTTGTGAATCGTTCGAACCAAGCGCGAGGAGATTGCTTGAGGCCATACAAGGATTTTCGAAGTCTACAAGCCTTGTTGATATTTGATGCTGTCTCAAGACCACTAGGGATGTCCATGTAAACTTCATCTTCTAAGTCACCATTGAGGAATGCATTTTTTACATCGAGCTAATGGAGGGACCAATCAAGGTTGGCAGTAAGCGATAAGAGAACGCGAACAGTATTGAGCTTGGCAATAGGTGCGAATGTCTCCTAATAATCAATGCCATAGGATTAGGTGAATCCTTTGGCAACCAGACGAGCCTTGTACTTGTCCATACTACATCCCGCCTTATATTTAATTGAAAAAATCTATTTACACCCCACATATTTCTTATTCTTTGGCAGTTCAGTAATCTCCCACATACTATTCTTTTTCAGTGCATGAATTTCCTCATTGACAACAACTTTCCACTTAAGACATTCAAAAGCTTCCTGAATATTCTAAGGAACCTGTATCTGTGTAATACTAGTAGTGAAGGCACGAAAAGAAGGTGATAGCTTATTATAGGACATAAAATTTCTAATAGGATGTTGGGTACATGACCAAACTTCTTTCCTCTAAGCAATAGGTATATCAAGAATCTTATTTTCTAACTCAAAATCAACAATACCATCAGAGTCAGAAAATGTTGTTACCTAAAATTTCGCTTGGATTTGGACTTGGTTCTGTTGAGTATGTGCTTCTTCCTTTGTCACTTATTAGACATGTTATTTACCTCCCAAGTCAGTAATGAACTCAGTGTCTTCAACAAGTAGTGGTTGACTGGGTGACTCTGGAAGATTGTGATTTTCTGACCCTGGGAGAATGGGATGTTCTGTGGTGATAGGTGACTCAATGAATGGCTTAAAATCCCAAGAGTGATATTCTTGAGTTGAATTCTCCCCCTGAATATCAGTCTTGGGTTAGTATGGCTGACTTTCAAAAAAGGTAACATCCATCGAATTGTAGAATTTTTTTTCATGATTGAAGAATAACATTTGTATCCTTTTTTACTCGAAGAATACCTAAGAAAGATGCACTTGAGTGATCGAGGATCAAGTTTACTCCTTTGCTGTTGATGGATGTGAACAAAGACAACACCCAAATACTTTAGGTGGGACAGATGAAATGAGACGAGTTGTTGAAAATGATTTTAGAAGAGTTTGCATGGTGTTTGGAATTTTAGGATCCTAGAAAGCATTCTATTGATTAGATAAGCCACCATAAGGACAACCTCTCCCTAGAAATTTTTTGGAACATTTATAGAGAACATAATGGACCTAGCAACCTCTAGAAGATGTCTATTTTTCCTTTCAGTGATTCCGTTTTGTTGTAGGGTGTCTACACATGAACTCAAATGAACTATTCCTTCTTTTACTAGAAATTCTCCTAGAATGGAGTTGAAGTAAATCTGACTTTAGAACTTCTATTTTTGTCTGAAATTGGGTCTAAATCATATTTTTGAAAATTTTGAATATTTGATCTGTTTCTGATTTTTCTTTCATAAGGAATATCCACGTTAGTCTAATGCGGTTATCTATGAATGAGACAAACCACTTAGTACCAGTTACATTTTTATTTTTATTTTTGAGGGACCCCAAATGTCGTTATGAATCATGGAAAATGGTTTAGACACTTTGTAAGGTTGGAGTGGGAATGAACTCCGCACATGTTTTGAGTATTGACAAATTTAACAATTGAGAGAATTCAAATTTTTATTTAAAAAACTTGGAAATAAACGCTTGAGATACAAAAAATTGGACTTTCCTAAGCGATAGTGCCACAACATAATTGCACTATTGTTATTTGAACAAGAAGCGGAAAAGAATTACCACTAACTACTGGTTGAGGTTGTTCTTGTGGATAGTGGCATTCTTTGAAGATATAGAGTCTGAAGTGCTCCTCAGCATTGCCAATCATCCTCCCCGAATCCAAATCCTGAAATTCACAATGAGTAGAGTAAAAATTAGGAACACACCTCCTTTCCTTAGTGAGTTTACTAATTGATAACAAATTGCAGTCCAGGTTTGGAACTAAGAGAACAAAGTTGAGTATCAAGTTTTTTGACAACAATACTGAGCCTATACCAACAACTTTTGACAGCAAGCCATCTGCTATTCAGACCGTTAAATTATCTGGACATGAGCTATATGTATAAAAAATAGTAGCATCTCCCATCATATGATAAGAGGCTCTTGAGTCCATGATCCAAGATTTTTTACATGTTTTACCCACATTAAGAGTGCTCAAGGGATTACCTTTTTGGGCCAGGGTGCTTGACCCAATGACATGACTGGAAGAAGAGCTTGTTTGAGACTGCATAGACAGGAAAAGTTTCTGAAGCATCTACATTTGTTCCTTGTTAAAGGGACTTGTTTTAGGTTGATTTGACAGTTCCTCGGTAGCAACATGATTTCCACGTCCTTCCTTCTCAAGCTATTGACGAGGCTTCCAATCTGTTGGCTTTCCATGAATCTTCCAGCATGTTTCTTTCAAGTGTCCAGGCTTTCTGCAATGATCGCACCACGGCCTACCTCCCTTTTGCTTATTGTTTTCCAAAGAAGCAAATTGAATTTTGAGGGCCGAGCTTTTTGCCATGTTGAGTTGTTGATGAGACCTCATCATGAGTTTCTTCAGGCTTTCTTCTTGGTGGACTTCAGAGAATGCCTCTCTGAGGCTAGGTAGAGGTTTAACCCCCATAAGTCGTTCTCTGATTTCATCTAAATTTTTGTTCAAGCCTAATAAAAATTTATAAACCCGTTTCCCTTCAACAATCTTTTTGTATAATAAACCATCAATAGCACAAGACCAGTTATGAACTTCAAAAGTATCAAGTTAGCGCCATATACGTGTAAGGGTATTGAAATATTCAGTTACCGTTTGTTCACCTTGATGCAGGTTATGAAGGATACCTTCAATCAGTACAATTTCTGACGTGTTTTCCTTGTCAGAGAACGTTTCTTTCACCATATCCCATATTTCCTTGGCTGTATTGAATGACAAAAAAATTTCGCCAATGTCAAGAGTCATCAAGTTGACAAGCCATAACATGACCATATTGTTCTCTGCCATCCATTTTTTGTAGGTTGGCATAGTGATCTCTGGTGCGGTTGTAGCCCCTGTGATGTAGTCGTCTTTCTCCTTCCCTCGAATGAACATCTGTATAGACTGGGACCATTGCAAATAATTTTGCCCATTGAATTTATGAGTAGTAATCGGAAAGTGAGAAGATTCTATCTGATGAGAGGTAGAAGAAGAAAGGATGATTATATTAGAAGATGATGATGAATTGGTATTCAATCCGAAAGAGGATCCGTATTTAGTCATGATTCAGAAAGAGAAAAGATGAAGATGTAGAAGAAATATGAGACTCGAGTAGGAAAGACTCGATGACAACGATGAGACAGGATTAAACCTGCTCTGATACCATGTAGAAAATGAAGACAGAAAGATTGGAGGAACACAGACTCAAATCGTTCTATGATTCTTCATGTCTTTTTCATTAAGAAAGAAACTGAAAATATATAGAGTACATAGGTGAGACAATTCCGGAAGGAATTTCTCATAAACGGAAAGGAAATCACATAATTACAAGAATAGATAAACTAATAGCTAATTATAATCAACCTAATTACCCAATAAATGACGGAATAATAAATACAAATTATTCTACAATAAATACTGATTATGAAAATCTATAAAGGAGAAGGCTTGAATTTCAACACCTATCGTTGACTTCTATAGTAGAATCAGTTGGGGCCTGATAAACAATGATTTACCCTTTGTTTCCAACTCGTGAACTTAACCGATACAGAGCTAAATTATATTTTTGAAATCATTTGGAAGTCTATACTGTATTGAAAAGGAAAAGCAACGAGACTGGCAGAATAATTCAAACTGCCAACTAAATGAAGTCAATAGCTGAAATGAAACGAAACGAGACTGCATGAACAAAGTTGGACATACATGCTTAAAAAAATATATGCACATGAAGAGGCACTTACCTTCGGAGGCTGCCTTACGTGCAACATTATCCTCCATAGGTCTACTGCTGCTTCAACAGCCTCAATTCCGGCAGCACCAATGCAATAACTGCTCCGAATTGTTTGCTTGCAGCATTTGTGGCCCCATTGGTGATCCTTCCACCATGAACCCCAAACATGTGTGGTTATTGATGTAAACATCTTCTTCATACTTACTTTTCGGAAGGGATGTTTCCTTGAAAAGATAACCAGAAAGACAAAATATAAGTCAATAACCTCGTCGAAGAACACATAAAACTACAATTAGGGAAAACCGAAAGAATAATTGCTTGCACTATCTTGTATTATTAAAGATAAATGAGAGCACTAAATCACATATGAGGTTCCAAAAATGTTCATAAAAACATAAACAGAATGAGAGCCAATAATCTGCATGTAATGAGATAAACTTAGAAAACAGTGACGAACCTAATACATGAAACTTCTGAGCTCGCAGACATTAAATAAAAACACGACTGTGATACCAAGGTGCAACTTACAGGTCTCTCCGCATTAAGATACCAAGGTGCAGATGACATGTACGGAGGAATATGGGGGTTAATCTCTTTTCCATCCTCATCGACTTCAGCTGGTGCAAGCCCAGCTTTACGTGCTTCCTCCAATTCCAGCTGCTTCCGATGATCCTCCCTTGATTTGAATGCCACTGCAAACCCAATGGAGCAAGACGTATTTAATACAACAGTAGTTGTAATGGCCAGTCTTAACAAGACTACTCATTTGAGTTGAATATTGCTCATTCATTTCATTCAAAGGCCTTTCAACCCTTATATTTCGAAATCACTTTATTGCAATTGAATGTACTCCCACAGCTTCAGAATCAAACTAAAAGGCACGATGTAATAACCACTCATCACATTACATGTGCCAATATTGGTTCCTTCAAATAGTCACATTAATAACAAAAGGAAAACCAATATTTTTTAGATTCAATCAACATTCATGCTTAAATATTTGTCCCATCACTCCATCAGCAACAGCTTCGATCCACCACGCAGAGAGGCTAAACAACTACAATATTCACAGCTAAAAGGGGAAACAGAAAGGATGGATGCTTTTGTAAGTTTCAAAACATAGACCAAGCTATGGATGAATGTCCCTAACATTCAGCTTCTCACTAGAAGCACAACTACAGCCTCTTAGATTGGAGAAACAGCACATATGAAAGCATACAATTCACATGCCAACTTTACACGTAACCAATATGCACCACATCTCGATTGTATTTTAGATACAATAAACGCATTCTCAGAAAATTATTAAAACCAACAAATATTATAAAGCTTAAACATAAAAATGTGCATGTTGCACACACACACAAATACATAGTAAAGTTACTAATTATCGTACTTTTATTGCATATCAAGGCTCGGGGAGAATTTGACACGGAATGCTACTTAGTGGGTTTTTTAGGTTGAAAGTTGCAAGTTACAAATGTGCCAAATGGTGCAAGTTATACATAACCATATTTAAAATAGACAGCTTTCAGCCACATACTGAGCGCATGCAACTACATTTATATTTCATATAATGTTTCAAATGCAAGAAGGCTGATGTTAAATGGGTACCCAAGGAACTCCCATATGCCCAATCACTTTTTACTGGAATTCAGGTGCAGGCCCTATAAAGACAGGTAAAATGGAAGTTTGGGATGTCAAGTTACCTCATTTTTCTTTATTCTACATAATCTAATAATTTAGTCAGACCTCAGCATTTACCCTTATTTTCGGAATATATTTTTTATAAGTAAATAAAAATTTATATTATTGAATTCTCTACCATTATGATACATACTTGTCATCGCCTATTAAAGTATAAAGAGTTAATTGAATCATTTTTCATTAGTTTAAACTTTTGAAATAATTGGTAGCTCAACTATTTCTTAACGTGGTATCTTAGCTTCAAGTCTTGTTTTCAAGTCCGCTTTTAGACATTTGAGTTTTTTTATACTTGGGTTTCATGTGCAAAACTTTCAATCCGATTTTGATTTGTTAATCCAATTTTAATTAAAATTTGATAAATAAAATTTTAAAAAAATAGGTTTTTTATCTACTCTGATAATAATCGATTCGATTTTAATACCTATAATATGCACTATAATTTGTATTATCTATATGTTTTGCTTTTATATATTATATGTTAATATATTTCAAGTATGATATATGAATTATTTAAAAGACACATCAAATACTTAAAAATTATGTAATTTTTAAAATTTATATTGATACTAAATATATTATAATATAATAAAACTTTAAAATATTTATTAAATTATTGATATTATCTGAATTCTAATAAATTTGAATATAATATAACAATCAACGTGCCACACTGCCACGTAAAATGATATTTTTCAATTTTTTCGTGTTATCAATTAATTTTTTTTTTGTTATTAGTGAATTTTTATAAATTAACAATAACCTCTAATATATATATATATATATATATATATATATATATATATAATCTGTCACCACTGACTGGCACAAACGTCAGGTTAATCGAGAACCACTAGTTCGCCAAATAACCGCATTCCCTCATTACAAACGTCAGGATCTTCACGGCATATACGCTTTTCATATAACCGAAACGGTACAGTTTGATCTCATTAATCCTAAAACGTCGTCCTTCCCCTCATAACCTATCAGCATCTCCTTGGGAGCATCGCTCCCTTGCGTATAAATATATCCGTTCTCAGTCATCTTCTTAGCTCTTCGCTATTTCTAACCGTAGGCACCGATCTGAAAACGATTAGTTTCGATTTTATCCTTTGATTTCGATCAATGGCCAAGGAACCAGTTCGCGTTCTTGTCACTGGAGCTGCAGGTACTGTAGCAATATAAATTCACTGTTATTTACGTATGTATATATCAGATCTGTGACTCATTCCTTATATTTGCCTTTTTACTCGATTCAATCTCAGATCTACTAAATTTTATTAACCCGAGTAAATGTCTAGATCTATAATCCAATGATACTGCGTCGTTTAGATGATAAAATTCGTGTGAAGATGTGCCATGAGTACTGTTTAAGATCGAAAGTTGGCAAGGAATTTAACGGATTCAGATTTCATACTTGCTATAGACATCGTAATTGTGTCACTTTCTGGAAGTTTTGCAGTTCGATACTTATTAAAAAAAAATAAAAGAGAAGATTTTTCTTACAGTTCGATGAAATATGTGTAGTCAAGTAGTGGAGTTTAATAATTAGGATGTTATTTGGTCTAGTAAAGATTTGATCCGGGGATTGTTATTATTACACAGGGTTACGGTTTATTTGGGTGTTTTTGTTTCTTTCTTTCGGTTCTTTTGGTGGTGATTTTCTTCTGTAATTGTGTATGGATCAAAATTGGTTAAAGCGAAACAGAATCTTTGATTTTAGTTTCTAAAACAAATATTTAAGCATTCTAAGGATTGGTGATTTGACTTTTAATTGGCTTGACTCTTTATTAATTTATGTTTCGTTTGATATTAGAACTATGGATCTTCCTGACGATCATCAAAATCTGCAAAGATTGAATAGACTTGCTATTTATACATGATTAGAAAAGTTTTTTGCTTTTCCATATACAAAATATGTATGCCATATGAATTATCAAAAAACAAATATGTATGCCATATGGGTTTTGCCTGTGAGCTCATTATAACATGTAGTACAAGTTGATCTTTGAAGTGCTAGCGACCAACATGTCTTAATTGTTGTGCTTCCTATACAAGAATGTGAACGTTTTGTTGATTTTAATTCAAAACTTATTTGATGTGTGAGGAAATGGCTTAGAATGACCTTTTTATGTTTTATCATACACTAATACTTGTATAATGTAGCTTATCGCCATGACTATTATAATGGTTGACCTAGCTTTTACCATGGGAAGCTCATGTGTTATGCAGTTTTGTTTCTACTGAATCAAATATCTTTTATTGTTCAAAGAAATATATTAAAGAAACAATGGTGCTTTTGCAGGACAAATCGGATATGCTCTTGTACCCATGGTTGCTAGGGGAGTAATGCTGGGTCCTGACCAGCCTGTGATCCTGCACATGCTTGATATCCAACCTGCAGCAGAGGCGTTGAACGGGGTGAAAATGGAGTTAGTTGATGCTGCTTTCCCTCTTCTTAAAGGTAGTTCTTTGTTGCTCATTATAAAATATACGAGAAGTTGCTGAGGTATCATGTCTGGAATATGCCAGTGTGTAGATGTCTATCAACATACATTTAAATTATGACGTCTCTTTTACCATATGGTTATGAAATCTGATCATATATATGTATCAGGTGTTGTTGCTACAACTGATGTTGTTGAGGCATGCACTGGGGTCAATATTGCTGTCATGGTTGGTGGTTTCCCAAGAAAGGAAGGCATGGAAAGGAAAGATGTAATGTCTAAAAATGTGTCAATTTACAAGGCCCAGGCTTCTGCCCTGGAAAAGCATGCAGCTGCAAACTGCAAGGTGATAAACATGCACTGTCAAAAGGGAATTATTCAATTGCATGTTCTTTCAACTGAACTCATAAATATATTCTATTCTCTTGTCTTGCACATAATGCCCAAGTATCGGCTAAATACTATTCATTTTCTTCTTTTTCCTTATTGGAACTGGAATAATGTCATTTATTATTATACTGAAAATTAACCTAAACATGCAAATGTTTTTACTTACCAGTCCACTAAGGCTGCTAGAGAATTAATTTATAGGATTTACTGAAATGTCTCTGTTATGAGGATTAATTCAAGACAACATAATGGCTGCAATTTTTCTTATGAGTGATGTGTGAATTCAAACTTTTGGAATATCCAGACCTGATCCAAATGAACTAGTTTGTATTTCATGTGTTGCTGGAATTCTTTATATGCACACTAGACCCGGGAAATTTTCTGTTCTCATGTGTAAAATTTGAATGGTCAAAGCTTGCTTGAGTTTATAATCTCAAATTTACTAACTTTTTTCATAGAAGAAATTTATACTGAGTTCTTATACTTCTTCGTTCAGGTTCTGGTTGTTGCGAACCCTGCAAATACTAATGCATTGATCCTGAAGGAATATGCACCATCAATCCCTGAGAGAAACATTACTTGTTTGACTAGACTGGATCATAACAGGGCACTGGGTCAAATCTCAGAGAGATTAAATGTTCAAGTTTCTGATGTTAAGAATGTGATAATCTGGGGAAATCATTCGTCAACTCAGTACCCTGATGTCAATCATGCTACTGTTAAGACTCCGGCTGGAGAAAAGGCTGTCCGTGAGCTTGTAAAGAATGATGCATGGTATAAAAATCTTAAAATGATTTTTTCATATTTTTGTAGATTAATTTTGGTTTTAGTTATTTGAAGTTCGTTTTATTTTAATAACTTTTTGACTTTTTATATTTGTTGAAGGTTGAATGGAGAATTTATAACTACAGTCCAACAACGTGGTGCTGCAATCATCAAAGCCCGAAAGCTTTCAAGTGCATTGTCTGCTGCTAGTTCTGCTTGTGACCACATACGTGATTGGGTCCTTGGAACCCCAGAGGTTGGTAATGTTTTTTACTTTTTTCATTGATATTTGTTGGTCTAATCACTGATCTCTTGCTTCTTGTGATTGTGCTCATAGGGTACCTGGGTTTCCATGGGTGTATACTCTGATGGCTCATACAATGTGCCAGCTGGGCTTATTTATTCATTTCCAGTAACTTGCCTCAATGGAGAATGGAAAATTGTTCAAGGTAAGGATATGTCAAAGGAAATTTCATTATATTTAATTTACTAGACATAATTTTACTGTACTCAAGGACAGTTCTTTTAAGTATTATCTGTTTCTATCTTGATCTGTAGGATTTTATCGAATTAATCTTTACATCCTGCTACTTATAAAAAAAAATCTTTACATCCTGTAGATCGATCGGCTAGGCTTAGAATAAGGCTTAAAAAATTAAAAAAGACTCGTTGAAATAGGACTTCTGTTATGAATTTTTCATGTTTGGAATGGTAAGAGTTGGTTTCATTTAATCATTGTCTAGATATTTTGATAAACTTCAGGGAGGCACCTCAAATTGATGTGTGTAAGAGAGATAGAAAGAGAGGGAAAGGCTTAAAAAATTAAAAAAAGACTTGTTGAAATAGGACTTATGTTATGAATTTTTCATGTTTGGAATGGTAAGAGTTGGTTTCATTTAATCATTGTCTAGATATTTTGATAAACTTCAGGGAGGCACCTCAAATTGATGTGTGTAAGAGAGAGAGAGCGGGAGAGAGGATATTTTGAGTGGTAGGAGACGGTTTCGTTTAATCACATTTTTAGTGATAAATTGGAGGGTGGCACCTGCTTGATGTGTGTGAGAGAAAGAGAGACTCGTGCTGGCATATATTTCTTTTTACTTGCATTGTTTATATTCTTCTTAGTCCTTGGGATAGATTAAGAATATGGCTATAAATTCTTCTTATTCTGAGTGAGTGGAGTTCACAGAGAGAGAGAGAGAGAAAGAGAGTTCCAACTTACTGATCTGTGTTGTTAAATGTGTTGTATCAATTTCGTTATGAAGTTTTTATAGATCTCGTTTCTTGTGCATACATTTAATCTATCAGGAAGTTTGGTTTTCCTGGAAAATCAACAGCTGAAAAATGTTCTCCGTGGCACAGGACTTAACATTGATGAACTCTCAAGGAAGAAGCTGGACTTGACAGCAGAGGAGCTGACTGAGGAGAAGGCCCTGGCATACTCTTGCCTCTCTTGAATGCTCTCTTACCATTAATTATGTGTTTGTGATTTGGCCTCTGGATTTTTGTCAGAGTAGCAACAGTTTTGAATAAGGTCATTGTTAAGAGGAATGGTTGATTATGGAGAAGCTGCTTTTGTGGATCTTGGTTTAGTTTATAATGTTTGAACTTTAGCACTTAAACATGGATTTAAATGATTTTGAGGATGTGATCCATGTCTTCCCAATAATTTGTGGCTCTGAAGGTAGCCATTTGTTTACAACTTCTGTTATGTTCTGACTTGGTTTTCTTCTGTTAGTTGAACTAATGTTCCTAGCCAACAACATGCTTTACTTTGATCTCCCGTTAATCAGACCTGGATTTTGTCCCATTTGAGCTCGCTGCTTGTAATCAAGGGGTTTCAGTATGACCAGTTCACAGCTTGTTTGAGAGAAGAAAAAACTGAGATCTAAGTTTAGGAATTCTTTTACTTGCATTGGCAATAAACGAGTTCTAGTGAATGGTAGATTTGGATAGATCAACTTCGGCATACGTTAGATTAGCGAGCAGGATGACATTATGACCTTGGTGAACGGATATTTGCACATTTTGGGCTTGTTTAGTTTCAACGTTTTTAATTTTTATTCATCTTAATTATTTACATATTTTTATTCAAATTATATTAAAAATGTGTAAACTGTTAATAATAAAATGTTTTTTACAATTAAGTAGGGTTTTTTTCTTTCCTTTTTTTCGGTTTTCTCCCTTCAATCACTCCACGGTATCGATGACAGCATTGTGCTATTTCCTTTGGAGACCAGCTCTATTCACTGTTGCCCTTATTAGGTATAGATAGTGAAACCCCATCTCGGAAGTTGCTTCTTCCCATATTTGAAGAAGAAATACAACTTTAGTAGTGTTTTTGCACCTTATAGATGGGGAAATTGAATCTGAATTAGCGTCTGAAGCAGCTTTGCAACACAAGTCTGGTCACTGCTTTGACAAGTTCGGCTGGAGATGGAATCCACCATGAAAACTGTCCACTGGCCATAACCTAGGACCTGGTGTTTTGGTGGGTCCTGTAAAATTTTCAAAACTACAAAATTGGCAAGAAAATAGGAATCGTTAGCCAAACAAATTCAGTAATCAAACTCTTTTATTGATTTCAAATAATCTCACAATACATCTATCTTAAAGATTTTGAGAAAGAGAACAGAATCTTAATTTAGTAATAGCGCAAAAATGAATTATTTTTCTCTAAAATAGTTTCAAATATAAAAATTGTTGCATATTCATTGTTTGTGATTTCCACTATCAATCAAAATTTTCACGCTGTGAAAAATTCAAGGTGAAAATTTTTCACACTCATAAAAGGTGAAAAATTAAGATTGCAATTGATGGAATATCATTTCAGATTGTCTTTATGCACATATCACTCTCGCGGAGCTTAAAGCAACCGGTTGATTCCAAAACGGAATCTTTTTCTGTGCACTTAAGTTTATGTAAGTTAGCATTATATATATCTAAAAGCATGCATTTTCTACCACAATTTATTGCAGTCTATTTAATGTAGGTGATATAAGACAAATATACTTTTAAATCAAAAAACACACTTGTCAAGCATGAGCAAAACGATAATTTCTACCTACTTGGACTTTATCAATAAGGTGGAATGTCATTTCAGATTCTCTTTATGCACATATCACTCTTGCGGAGCTTGAAGCAGTCGGTTGACTTTAAAACGGAGTCTTCTTCTACGCACTTACATTTATGTAAGTTAGCATTATATACATGTGTGTGGAGAAATCGTGCTTGTAACAGCATGCATTTTTCAATCATAATTTATTGCAGTCTATTAAATACAGGTGATATAAGATAAATATACTTTTAAATTATAGTTTGAAAACGTTTAATTAGGAGTTGAAAATCTGTAGCTAGGAAGACAAAATAGACTAAATGAATGAATGGGTATTGTTTGAAAACGTTTAATTAGGAGTTGGAAATCCCTGCACATTTTAAAACTGAACTGGAAAAAGTGATACAGAGAATCAGCAATAACCACAAAATTTCAGTAGTGACTTGAATCACACTACGAGAAAAGACAGATTATGACTCATTTCTTCTTCTCCACCTTTATTTTCCATTGTATGTGAGACAGTTTGATTGATAAGTAACACGGTGTACATTTTTTTTCTAATGGAAATTTTTTTGTTTTGTTCGGATTAATAACACAAGAATTCATCTTACATTTAAGAAAATATATATTTTTCTTTTTTTTCTTATATTATCTAATAATAAAATGAATTCTTATACTTTGTATCTTTTATGAATATGTCTACCCGACGAAATGAACTATTAACACGAAGAGAAATCATTAAATTGTGATCTGGGTTTAGTTTCAGGTGGGAGCATATGAGTGGATGAGGGTAAGGGTAAAGATTTTAGATTTGAATCCCATGTGCCCAAAAAACACAGTGAATTGTACTGTAATAACTTTTTTATTTAATTTCTTCCCAGACAATCATAGCCTTCACATGAATCATGTGGATACGATGTTTTCAACAATGTCAATATGATATAGCATGTTTGGTTGACTGTTTTAAGTTCTCACATATGGGTATTGTTTGAAAACGTTTTAAATATACAAGTATTGATTTGATATACTTAGATGAATACAAATATGACTTAAAAGTTTAAGCTCTCACATATGGATCAGGAAAAGCCAAACCAACGTGGGAGTCACACAATCGTGACCAACTCAAACCATGCTCTAATACCTGTTTATTAAGGTTGGAAGTACCAACACAAACCAAGCTCTGATACTAGTTTGTTAAAATCGATAGTACTTCACACGGCGGGATATCGCACGATCACGGGCTTGATATATATGGATGGACATCAATATGACTCAAAGCTTAAGCTCATAAGTTTTAAGCCAAAACCATGTACATAATCTACTCTTATTTTTTATTTCTTTGTGATGTGTGATAACTAGCACGTTGATATCCTAACACTCTTAACATACATGTATCCTACACACGTGATTTAATGATGAAAATTGACCGGAATTAATACACTGTAACAAGTTATATAGTTAAAAGTTCAATAAGTACAAATTAAAGTCTTAAAAGACAAATTAAAACATTTGTGAAATCTCATATTCTGCCACCAATTTTTCCTAGAAATTGGAATTGATCCTCAATCAGCATACCAGCAACAGATTGTCCTTCAGACTATAAAGATGATGTAACAAACAGCTAAAGATAGGATCTCACTGTACTAGAAAGTTGATGGGAATTAATATCCAAAATCATTTCATCTTTATTGGCCAAACTAAGCATTAAGCAGTTTTACAATCAATGAATATGTAATACATAGGGTTCATGAATACAAACTTGTTCAAACCAAGTAAAGAGTTAGAATACCAATCTGAGGAATTAGTATATTTTCTAGTCCATCAGGAAAGGTTTACTCTGTGCTATCACTATACAAAAACTTTACCGTAGTCAAAATCATAATTCTGCCATCACTTACGAAGACCTTGCCTTTAGCTTATTGGTCAATGAATGATTCTAACTTCTGAACTTGGAGGACATGATTCGCCGCCACATTGGATATTTCTGCCTAATCTTCCTCAACAGTCAAAAAAGATATCAATTTCTCTTGACCGCCATAATAATTAAGGGCCAGTGATCAAAATTGGGGTAATTCTTGTCCAGCTCTAACGAAGAGATCGTACCAAAATTCCATGTCATTATCAATGTTTGGAACATGACCATAGTCTTTTTGCATGACATGATCAGTTTCAACTGAATTGAATGCAGGGAAATCTGATGGATCCTCAGCAGATAATGCATATGACCAGAAACTTTCATCGATCTCGAGGAAGTTTTCCCATGAATTATCAATCTGTTCTTCAGCTTTGATGTCCATGTGAATTTTTGTCTGATCAGTAGTACCACTTGTAAATGTTGTGGTATCTGTGACTGATGAGGACAAGTTACTAGACAATGGTTGTGGCGAAAATGAGGCATACCCCGGACTTTCAATTCCTGCTGAATTAGAATTTGAATCCGCGGATTTTGATTCTCTTGTGATGTTGGATTCATTTTTATTTATCGTTGGAATAGTAATGGCCTGCAGCTGGTTCTGTTTGAGCTTCTTCTTCAAGTGGGTATGCCATACATTCTTTATCTCATTGTCTGTCCTTCCTGGTAGTCTTGCTGCAATTGCTGACCACCTACAAAAATTGAAGCAAAATTACTTTAGCAAAGAGCAAAGATAAAAGGAACCAAAAAATAGTAACCCATTTGTAAACAATTGAACTAAGTAACCGAGTAATATACATAGGACTTTGAGGAGTAAATGATCATTTTAACATAAAAAAGAAATATTGTCTAGTTTTGTAATGAATGAGATTATTGGTTTTGGTTGGTTGTTGGGGTGAGTGACTGAAATGAATTGTCATTTTAAGGTTCCTTAACATAGCTCCTTTAGCAAATATAACTAAACAACGCTAAAGGAACACTCCAGATTACCACTCATCTGTAGCATTTTGCTAATCAACTAGTAACAGGAAGAAACCTATAAAAACTAAACCAATAAATTATTATTTGGCATTTTCTAGAGTAAAAAAAAAGTTTTCATTGATTGTCAATCCGAAAAGTCAAAATACATCTAAATCTTTACCCAATATAGCTCTAAAACTCCATTATCAATTCGATCATAAAACGCAAAATCTCATGCTTTTATTTGGACCATTTGGCATTGCTGCGTACCTATTCCCCAGCAACTCATGCAATTTGATGATAGTTTCGTCTTCTTCCGTGCTGAAGTTTCCTCGCCTAATATCCGGTTTCAAGTAGTTCATCCATCGTAGTCTGCAACTTTTTCCACACCTTAACAGACCTGCAGACAAGATTGATTAAAAAAAACATAAGACACCCAAAATTAATATAAATACAAATTAATTACTATATCGTATTAGCTAGAGGAAAAACCAAGATAGGATTTTGTAGTTACTAATAATTACCAGCTTGCTTGGGTAACGCACGCCAATTGGCATGGCCATAATTTTGAATGTAAGAGATTAAGATTTGATCTTCTTCAGGCGTCCATGGCCCTTTCTTCAATCCCATCTTCTCACAGCAAGGAGCTCTTACCATCTTTCTGTATATGAATTGAAAGCGAGTAATCTGTATTCTCTCTCAAGTGATATCCTTGGAACAGAATTTCTGAGGGCCTAAAGGTGGCTATTTATCCACAAAGGGTGTGTTTGAAAAGTCCAGCAATTTCCAGGAAAGAAGACCTTCTTCCCTTGCGCACTGATAATCAAAAGGATTAAAAGACTTTATAGATTTCATGATTTGTCATCTAGTGGACTAATAAAAGAACACGAGCAAGTGCACATACTACACAAAACTCGTTGCATAAGATAGAACATATGAATATAAAATAATTAATCAGCTAACGTAGGCAACTGACGATTTATTCTTTCGATAGCATATAAACATCACTCTGGTTTTTTCTTCTTTTTTTTATAGCGATAGTTGCGTTTGATTTTAGAAAACAAACTCTGTTTTTTATCTTCATTTTGATATTTGATGACTCAAAAAATATGTTCTCTTGAAAAAAATAAAGATTAAAATATCTATTTTCATATAGAATTCTTTTACAGTAAAAAAAAATAAATTTTATAGTTTCAATTAATTACAAATAACTTTTTATTCATTATTCATAAATATAAAAAAATTTAAAATTTAACACTAGGAATTTGATTATGATTTTTTATACACGTGTGAAGTTAAATGTGATCTACCATGAGAGAAAAAAATACAAAAAAAATTTACAATTGAAAATATATTTTTACTTTTTATTATTAAATTTTGAAAAATCACAAAATAACACGTGTAAAAAATTCGTAAAAACAGTTTTGAATAAGGTCATTGATAAGAGGAATGGTTGATGATGGAGAAGCTGCTTTTATGGATCTTGGTTTAGTTTATAATGTTTGAACTTAAGCACTTAAAAAATGAATTTAAATGATTTTGAGGATATGATCCATGTCTTCCCA
Organism: Bretschneidera sinensis; assembly: GCA_023935145.1. Lineage (NCBI taxonomy): Eukaryota > Viridiplantae > Streptophyta > Magnoliopsida > Brassicales > Akaniaceae > Bretschneidera > Bretschneidera sinensis. Next base: position 76,062,546 of record CM043705.1, read on the forward strand.
ATAATTTATGGCTATGAAGGTAGCCATTACTATTATATTAATCTTGATACTAATCAGTGTTTTCAGAAGTGAGGGCGTTGGATAAGGTATTTTATCTCAATGAGGCAAAGCATAAGCCCCGAAGCGTTGGGGCGTAAGCCTTTTGAAACGTTGGAGCGTTTTGAATAAAATAATATTAATTAAATTATAAAAATGCTAAAAATTGAAATAATATAAATAAATTAATTATCAATAAATTTTACTAACTTAAGACCTATGAATGAATATTTATCAAAATATTTCACAAACACAATATTAAGTGGTCGTTGTTTACGGACTTACAATAATATAACAAATTCATATACATCTCATATTTCATCAATAAATCATAAATCACACTCCAAAAACCAAATTCTAATTTTCGAATTGACCAATCTCTTCATCACAAGACACAAACACGTTCCAAATTCCAACAAATATAAAAATAACACAATGTTAAGTGTCAAATGTTTACTGATTAGTGTTTACACACTTACATTGGTATAACAAATTCACATATATAAATCTATTAAAAGCAACAAATTAGATAACATAGATAATGCAATCTTAATGATGTTATAAAATGATATTAATGAAATGCAGAGTATATAATATGGAGCCTATTTAATGAATTTGCTAATCAGTGGAAACAAAAGAGGGAAGAAAAAAAAGGAAACAGTGGAAACAAAGGAGGAAAAAAAAGAAGAACACCAACCAGAAATCGAACCTAGGCCTATAAGGTATTAATGTACCAATCAACCACTAGACCACTGGTGCTTAGTGGTTAGTATGTTACTAACAAACATATATATATATATATATATATATATATATATATATATATATATATATATATAGAACTTCCGCCCCAACAAACACGCCCCTGGGTTTTTTTACCCGATTTCGCCTTTGGGATAATATATATATATATATTGAGAAGATGAGTTAAAACAAACTGGAATCCATTGCAAGCAAGCCTCCTTGGGTTGATCTTCTAAGACTACAGGGAGAACCACCTTTAGTATGGGAACCAATCAACTGAATGTTAAAGGGAAAGGAGAAAAACTGTCTGTTTCAATAAAATTTAACACACATGTTAAACACCCTCTCTCCCCTGATGTCTTTTTATTTCACTGTGCCTTAGGGACCATAACCCTAATAGTTACCTCACACATGTGCATTGGATCTTTGGACAATTAATAAAGACCCATACCACATCGGGCTTCTACACATAAGGTGGTTCATACTAAAGAACCTTGATACTTTGGAGACCCATAAAATTATATCACTTAATTGGGTCATTTATTAGTTAACGGGTCTACATGTACAATGTTATAACATATCTGAACCAAAAATTCCAACAATCTTCCACTTGGGTTACATATGTTATTCTTTATATTGTACATAAAGATAACCTTAATTGAGCTTATTTGTGCTATCTAAACCAAAATATCCAACAAGAACCTGGTCCATTAACCTTATCAATGTAGGATCAAAGCGGCATTTATCACATTTATCGTAACAAGACCCATCAATGGTCACAACACTAACACAATTAATGACATAGATCTAGTATGGATGTGTAGTATGGAAATTACATGAAACGTGATCTTAAACATGTCAATTTCCAACTAGTCCTCCATATGACTCAAAAGAATCATATTAAATACTTTCAAAAATTAAATGCAAAACTGCAATGAAAGTCATCATAGAGTAATCAAAAATATATAATCCAAAGTCTGTATAGAACAACATAACCATGTCAATTAAGCAAAAGTAAAAGGCCAAATACAAACTCCCACTATATGGGCATATGCTCCAAAAGAACAACACCCATGTGAGCAACATGCTCATGAAACACTATGGGTGGCAAACCCTTAGTAAGTGGATCCGCAATCATAGAGTTTGCACTGATATGCTCAATTGACACTTGAGAATTCTGGACTCTCTCTTTGACAACTAGAAACTTGATGTCAATATGCTTTGACCTCGACGAGCTTCAGTTGTTCTTGGAATACAACACGGCAGCCTTATTATCACAATAAATCGTTAATGGTCTATCAATACCATTAACCGTGCACAGCCTAGTGATCAAATTTTGCAGTCATATTCCCTGATTTGATGCCTCGTGGCAAGCTATGAACTCTACCTCCATGGTGGAAGTAGTTATGAGTGACTGTTTCACACTCTTCCATGATATAACTCCTCCAGCTAACATAAAGACATAGCCAGAATTGGATCTCCTGCTATTGAGACACCCAGCAAAATCGAAGTCTGAATACCCAACAATCTCCAAAAGATCCGATCTTCGATATGTGAGCATATAATTCTTCGTTCTCTGTAGATATCTCTTAACCCGTTTAGCTGTTTTCCAATGATCCACGCCCGGGTTACTCAAATATCTGCCTAGGGTTCCAACAATGTACACAATGTCCGATCACGTACATACTTGTGCATACATGAGACTTTCAGCAGCCGAAGCATAGAGATATTTCTCCATTTCCTTCTTCTCAAGTTCATTTTTCGGACATTGGAGCAAACTAAACTTATCACCCTTTTCCACTGGTGTGTTTCCTGGTGCACAACCACTTATGCTAAATATAGGCCTTCTGTGATAGTCCAAGTATACCTCTGGAACGATCTCTATGGATCTGTATACCAAAACAAAGGACGCATCACCAAGATCTTTCATTTCAAATTTACTTGATAGAAATCTCTTTGTTTCATGCAATAAGCCTATATCGCTGCTTGCCAGTAGAATGTCGTCTACATATAGCACCAGGATAATAAATTTTCTCCCACTGAACTTGAGATATATGCACTGATCAACGGTGTTTTCCTTAAATCCAAATGATGTAATCACCTGATCAAATTTTCAATACCATTGTCGGGATGCCTATTTTAAGCCATAAATGGACTTCTTAAGCTTGCATACAAGATGCTTTAAATCTTTAGACTCAAAGTTCTCCGATTGCACCATGTATATTGTTTCTTCAATGTTTCCATTGAGAAACACTGTTTTAACGTCCATTTGATGTAGCTCCAAATCATAGTGAGCTACAAGTGCCATAATGATTCTAAAGGAATCTTTCGTCGAAACCGGTGAAAAAGTCTCTTTATAATCAATGTCTTCCTTTTAAGTGAAACCTTTAGCCACTAGGCGGGCCTTATACTTTTCAATGTTACCTTTCGAATCTCGTTTGGTTTTAAATATCAATTTGCAACCAATCGATTTCGCACCTTTAGGCAACTCTACTAAGTCTCAAACACCATTGTCATCCATTGATTTCATCTCATCCTTCATGGCTTCAATCCACTTTTCAGAATTAGAACATTGTGTGACTTGACTAAAAGAAGTCAGATCATCTTTCAGACCTATATCAAACTCATGTTCCTGGAGATACACGACACAATCAGTCGAAATCACATTTCTCCTTTCTCTAGTGGATCTCCTTAATGGCACTTCCACTCAAGGTTGTTGAGGTACTTCTTGGTGAACCTCAAACGGTTCCTGATTTTGAGCAGACAACAATTCAAGTTCGTCATCAATGCGTTGGATCTCCGGATTTGCATTTCGAATAACATCAGGTATGGATACTTGAACGTTTTCAGTTGCAACAACAGGAATGTAAACACATTCCTCTTCAAAATTGACTTGCCTGATTTGGTCTCTCCTACTTAACTCAACATCCTCGATGAACTTGGCATTGCCCGTTTCAAAAAAAGATCTATTAGAGGAATCATAAAATTTGAAACCCCTTGATCTTTCAGAGTATCCAAAAAAATAGCAGTTAATGGTCCTTAAGTTTAGCTTCTTCTCATTTGGCTTATAAAGCCGAGCCTCAGCTGGACATCCCCAAACATGCAAATGCCTAATGCTAGGCTTTTTGCCTATCCATAACTCGTATGGGGTTTTAGCTACTGTTGTACTTGGAACTCTGTTCAGGATGTAAGCTGTAGTCTTGATAGCTTCACCCCAAAGTGATTCTGGCAAAGAAGAATGACTAAACATACTTCTTACCATATCCTTTAAGGTTCGGTTTCGTCTCTCAGTTATACTATTTTGACTAGGAGTCCCTGGCATGGTGTATTGAGGAATGATCCCACATTCCATCAAAAATTTGGCGAAAGGTCCGGGATATTGTTCACCTGATCCATCATATCTACCGTAGTATTCACCTCCACGATCAGATTTGAAAGCCTTAATTTTCTTGCCTAATTGATTTTCAACTTCGGCTTTGAAATTCTTGAACACATCTATAGATTAAGACTTCTCATGAATTAAATAAAGATAGTCATACCTGGAGTAGTCATCTATGAAAGTGATAAAATATTGTTGTCCCTTCCAAGAAGCTGTAGGGAATGGACCACAAATATTCGTATATATCAATTCTAAGACACTATTACTCCTATTAGCACCTTTATTTTTAACATTTGTTTGTTTTCCCTTGATGCACTCAATGCAAACTTCAAAATCTGACAAATCTAAGGGATCAAGAATTCCTTCTGACACAAGACTTTGAATCCTTTGTTTACAAATATGTCCTAAACGCTTGTGCTATAACATTAATGAATTCTCATTTGTTAATCTGCGCTTAATACAAACATTACTAGTATGCAAGGATTCGTTTTCTTTGGAGGCAATCAAATCCAGTTTATATAAATTATCAATTAAAGAATCGGTACCAAACAAATTTGAATTCTAAAAAAAACTAAACTTTCTATTTCCAAATGAACAAGAAAAATCTGATTTGTCCAAACATGAAATAGAAACCAAATTCCATCTAAAAGACGGTACATAAAAGTCTCATCCAAATCCAAATTACAACCAGATTCCAATTGTAATCTAAATAAGCAAACTGCCTCCACAGGAGCTCTTTTGCCATTTCCTACATAGATGAATCTTTCAGCATCAGTTGGTGTAAGGCTCCTTATGCACCCCTGCATAGAAACACTTATGTGAGTAGTTGCACATGTATCTATCCACCAAGTGTTCTTAGGTACTAAGGCCAAATTAACTTCTGAACAAACAAAGTTTAGAAGTTTACCCTTCTTCTCACGCCAGGTCACATACTTGGTGTATTTTGTGCAGTCTTTCTTCACATGACCAGCTTTGTGGCAAAAAAAACAAGTTATACATTTATCTTGTTTCTGTTGTCCCTTGTGGTGTGAATTTCTAGACCCTGCAGTTTCCTTTCCTTTAATGTTCCTCTTTCTTTTCTTGCTGGAACTGGGGTCTTGATAAATTGATGCTAAATGAGCACTTTCAACATTTTCATGATTAAGTCTCTCGTCCTCTTGGACACATTGAGCAATCAGCTCATTCAAAGTCCATTTCTCCTTTTGAGTATTGTAACTAATTTTGAAATGACTAAATTGTGTAGGAAGAGAGATCAAGACTAAATGCACCAGAATTTCTTCTGGCGATTTCAGCTTGAATGTCTTTAGTCTTGTCACAAGGTTTGACATCTCCATGATGTACTCTCTTATATTCCCTTTCCCCTTGTACCGCATTGAGACAAGCTTAGTCAAGTTGGTGCTTGTCTCGACCTTTTCATTTGCGGCGTATCGGTTTGCTATTTGGGGGAGGAATTTCTTAGCATCATTTTCATCAAGAATAGAACCCCTGATGGTATCCGGAATCGAGTGCTTCATAATTATTAGGCTCATGTGATTTGTTCGCTCCCACTTTTCATATACAACCTTTTGCTCAGCGGTACTATCGCTGGTCAAAGGTGCAGGGCGATCGACCCTCAATGCATTGTCTAATTCCATGCACCCGAGCACGATCATAACATGATCTTGCCACTTTTTGAAATTTGTGCCGTTAAGCACGGAATGTTGTTGATGTCAGCAGAAATCGATGTTGCTATAAACAAGAACAAAAGCTCACAGTTAGTAACAACTCATGTATATATGAATCAAAACAAAACTGTATACATATACACATGCATGTGGGCCCATAACAAGATACCTAGCACAACATTAATACTTAGTCTTTGGACAGAAATATCAACTTGTAAGTGGTATCTCAATATAGTTCGTGAATATTAACAACCCAACCTGTCAAATAATACTCTTTTCTTTGGACCAACACATTATTCGCATGACAACTTTTATTTGTAACATGTTCACAACTATTTTAATCTATTAACAATGCAAAAATAACCTTCCTTTGGGCCGATTATTTTCACATATTAATAGCATGTTTACATGTCTTAAAATAAATAAATTTACATATTAGAGATTGTTTTGGCAACATAATACTTCAATTCATTCATCAAAAATATTAAACATAAAATTCGGAACAAAATCTTTAAATTTTTTTTTTGTCTTTTACCTTGACCGGCGCCACGGTGCCAGCCCTTGGTGCCGCGACGCCAACAATCTGTCGAAAGGGACAGATCGCTGGTGCTGCAGTGCCAGTTATCTGGATTTGGGGACTGACTGTAGTGTTCCTCTATAATGAATACCAAAATAATATGCTTGCAATTAGCAAGCTGTCATGACAATAAAAAAATATTTCCACAATTTCCACTTTACTATATATTCTCATCATATCCAGAATATAATGACAAGTTGTCATGACAATAAAAAATGATTTCCACAATTTCCACTTTACTATATATTCTCAGCATATCCAGAATATCATGGCAAGTTGTCATGACAATAAAAAAAAATGATTTCCACAATTGCAATCTTTATAGAAAAATTGCATACAATATAAAATGATTTCCACCAGTTATAGAAAAATTAAAAATGGCTATCTTTATCATATGAACCAGTGCCAAAGGGTTTAATGCATAATTTACGGAATTAGCCAAAAAAGAAAGATATAAGCTGCAGTTACAAAACAGTCATTAAAAATACCAAAATTTAATATTGTCATATCCAAAAAAAAAATCATATTTGGAGACGTAATTCACAGAGTAATTATACAATCTCATCAACAAACATGAATTTATAGCAATTTTTTTTTTCAAAACAAATTTCTACCCTAAACATACTTTATGGGAAAAAATTCAAGAAACTCAATTTTCATATGAATCTCAACAACTTAACATGAAAGACTCTAATGCCACTTGTTATATTAATCTTGATACTAATACACAAATAATCAATGATACAGCCAAAATCTTTTCGTATTAAACTTGTCAAGAATTCATATATATATATATATATATATATATATATATATATATATATATATATTGAGAAGATGAGTTAGAAACAAACCAGAATCCATTGCAAGCAAGCCTTCTTGGATTGATCTTCTAAGACTACAGGGAGAACCACCTTTGGTATGGGAACCAATCAACTGAATGTTAGAGGGGAGAGAGAAGAACTGTCTGTTTCAATAAAATTTAACACACACGTTAAACACCCTCCCCTGATGTCTTTTTATTTCTCTCTATCTTAGGGACCATAACCCTAACAGTTACCTCACACATGTGCATTGGGTATTTGGCCCATTAACAAAGGCCCATACCACATCGGACTTCTACACATAAGGTGACTCATACTAAAGAACCTTGATACTTTGGAAACCCATAAAATTATATCACTTAATTGGGTCATTTATTAGATAATGGGTCTACATGTACAATGTTATAACATAACTGAACCCAAAATTCCAACGTTTACAATTTCTGTTATGTTCTAACTTGGTTTTCTTCTGTTAGTTGAACTAATGTTCCTGTCCAAGAACATGCTTTACTTTGATCTCCCGTTAATCTGACCTGGATTTTGTCCCATTTGAGCTCGCTGCTTGTAATCAGGGGGTTTCAGTATGACCAGTTCACAGCTTGTTTGAGGGAATAAAAAACTGAGATCTAAGTTTAGGAATTCTTTTACTTGCATTGGCAATTAACGAGGTCTAGTGAATGGTAGATTTGGATCAACTTCGGCATATGTTAGATTAGCGAGCAGGATGACATTATGACCTTGGTGAACGGATATTTGCACATTTTGGGCTTGTTAAGTTTCATCGTTTTTAATTTTTATTCATCTTAATAATTTACATATTTTTATTCAAATTATATTAAAAATGTGTAAACTGTTAATGATAAAATGTTTTTTACAATTAAGTAGGGTCTTTTTCTTTCCTTTTTTCCGGTTTTCTCCCTTCAACCACGGTCTCGATGACAGCATTGTGCTATTTCCTTTGGAGACCAGCTCTATTCATTGTTGCCCTTATTAGGTATAGATAGTGAAACCCCATCTCGGAAGTTGCTTCTTCCCATATTTGAAGAAGAAATACAACTTTAGTAGTGTTTTTGCACCTTATAGATGGGGAAATTGAATCTGAATTAGCGTCTGAAGCAGCTTTGCAACACAAGTCTGGTCTCTGCTTTGACAAGTTCAGCTGGAGATGGAATCCACCATGAAAACTGTCCACTGGCCATAGCCTAGGACCTGGTGTTTTGGTGGGTCCTGTAAAATTTTCAAAACTACAAAATTGGCAAGAAAATAGGAATCGTTAGCCAAACAAATTCAGTAATCAAACTCTTTTATTGAATTCAAATAATCTCACAATACATCTATCTTAAAGATTTTGAGAAAGAGAACAGAATCTTAATTTAGTAATAGCGCAAAAATGAATTATTTTTCTCTAAAATAGTTTTAAATATAAAAATTGTTGCATATCCATTGTTTGTGATTTCCACCATCAATCAAAATTTTCACACCGTTGAAAATTCAAAGTGGAAACTTTTCACACTCATAAAAAGGTGAAAAAGTAAGATTGAAATAATACATATGAAAAACAAGTAGTTTAAGAAGCGAACAAAAAGAACATTATAGAGAGGAGCAATTGGTGGAATGTCATTTCAGATTCTCTTTATGCATATATCACTCTCGCGGAGCTTGAAGCAGCCGGTTGACTTCAAAACGGAGTCTTCTTCTACGCACTTACATTTATGTAAGTTAGCATTATATATATTTGTGAGTGTGGAGAAATCGTGTTTGTAACAGGATGCATTTTTCAACCACAATTTATTGCAGTCTATTAAATACAAGTGATATAAGATAAATTTACTTTTAAATTATAGTTTGAAAACGTTTAATTTATTGCATTTTTCAACCATAATTTATTTATTTTGGAATCGATGTATGATTTTCTCATTTTCAATACTATCAAGAACATCTCTTTTAAAAAATATAACTAAGCAATTAATCATTCAACTATTTATCTTAATTCGATTCTTTATAATATTTATCGCATAAAAAGATTTTTGAACAATTGTTATTGCACCGGGTAAAATTAAAGTTAACTTCAAAAGCAAGTATACCAATGCATACTCAATCCATCTTGGTATACAAATAAAATACTTATAAATATCTTATCGATTTAAAATTCGATATGTATGTTCCATATTGATAAAAGATTAAATCCAATAGTAAGTTTTGCAAAAATAAATAAATCTTGAAAAAAATCATGGATGATAAATGCGTCTAAGATATTATCCTCGAAACTGCTGGTGAATTAAATCTCAACCGATTTGCAGGGATAAAATTCCACTCAAACCCTCCCCATATAGAGCAAGGATTGTCGAAACATGTCAAAGTCTCTCATAAAATAAATTTAAATCATTGGATAAAAATAAAACATGTCTAACATATTATCTTTAGATTAATCCAACCACAAAAGTACACATCAACCATTTATGATAGTTATTTCTTTTCAAGTGGCTACTGTTATGGTTTGAGTCAATCGACCTAGTTAATGAGTGGAGAAAAAAAAATCTCCAAAAAATGATGTGCCATCTTGTGATTGGACATATCTGAAAATGACGTGGAAGACTTTTTTTACCCAATATTTTTCCTGATCATTGCCCATATATATATATATATATATATATATATATATATATATAATGCAAAGCTTTTGAATTTAGATTTTGAGAAAGAGAACAGAATCTGAATTTAGTAATAGCGCAAAAAAGAATTATTTTTCTCTAAAATAGTTTCAAATATAAAAATTGTTGCATATCCATTGTTTGTGATTTCCACCATCAATTAAAATTTTCACATTGTGGAAAATTCAAGGTGAAAACTTTTCACACTCATTAAAGGTGAAAAAGTAAGATTGCAATTGGTGGAATGTCATTTTAGATTGTCTTTATGCACATATCACTCTCGCGGAGCTTGAAGCAACCGGTTGACTCCAAAACAAAGTCTTCTTCTGAGCATTTACGTTTATGTAAGTTAGCATTATATATATATAAGCATGCATTTTCTACCACAATTTATTGCAGTCTATTTAATGTAGGTGATATAAGACAAATATACTTTTAAATCAAAAAACACACTTGTCAAACATGAGCAAAACGATAATTTCTACCTACTTGGACTTTTGACGTCGGGCAGAATAGCGATTATTCTGCAGACTAGTCGAACAGATAGTTCACTGGGAGTAACACAAGAAAATCCCTAAAACAATACAGAGAAACTACTATGATGCTTTATTTTAATTTATTCCAAAAATATAATAATAATATTACGAAACCCTAAGACCTTATTTATAAGGTCGAAGCTAAAATAGAAAAATTAAATTAAGGCCGAATTTAAATTAAATAAAATAAAAGGTTTCCTAAAAACTGTCAATTTGAAGGTCTAAACTTCGTTTTTTGGCTTAAAAACGATAAGGCTTTCCCGGAAACTTGTTTCCAATCAGACTAGGGTCTTCAGGACCCAATCCGAACCTGTGGCCTGCTAAGCGATGTAAACCAGCTTAGGTAGCCCACTTGCCATCTGACAGCTCAACATCATCTGACTCGGATCCTCCTGCATCAGTCGCCCCAGGTTGGAAACAACTCGTCCTTGAGTTCACAATAGCCACATCGGAATCCCCAAAACAAGGACTCAAGTGTTTCACATTAAAAACCTCAGGCGGCAACCCAGGAGGAAGATCCTCTGGTATCAGGTCAGAAAACTTTGCTAACAGCGGCAAATCCACTCTGAAACTGAGATCTCCATAACGATCCTCCCGATCACGGCGTTCCCCGAATCGAGCAGGATTGTAATACGGGTTTTCGAAACTGGAATCGGAATCATGATCTTTCATCTCACGATAACCGAAATTCTGCGCCGTTAGACGCTGGGTTAACTTTGCAACCTGCCGCTGTAAATCCTCAATCATCGCATCCTGAACGTTTCGATCACGGCGTGGGGCTTCCTCGTTCGGAACCTACCCGCGACGACCACAACCACGGCGTGGGGCTTCCTCGTTCGGAACCTGCCCGCGACGACCACGACCACGATCACCAGCCATGGAAACTGATGAAATCTCACCCCAGGAAGATGTTGAAGCTCTGATACAAACTGACACCGGGCATAATAGCGATTATTCTGCAGGCTAGTCGAACAGATAGTTCACAGGGAGTAACACAAGAAAATCCCTAAAACAATACCAATACAGAGAAACTACTCTGATGCTTTATTTTAATTTATTCCAAAAATATAATAATAATATTATGAAACCCTAAGACCTTATTTATAAGGTCGAAGCTAAAATAAGAAAATTAAATTAAGGCCGAATTTAAATTAAATAAAATAAAATAAGTTTCATAAAAACTAAAAACTGCCAATTTGAAGGTCTAAACTTCGTTTTTTGGCTTAAAAACGATTAGGCTTAGTATTAAATACTAAGTTTTTTCCCGGAAACTCGTTTCCAATCAGACTAGGGTCTTCAGGGCCCAATCCGAACCTATGGCCCGCTAATCAATGTAAACCGGCTTAGGTAGCCCACTTGCCATCTGACAACTCAACATCATCTGACTCGGATCCTCCTGCATCAACTTTATAAACAAGAGATCTTCTAACGGTAAGGATTTCAATTCACTCCTCCACCTTCCCTCTCCTATATTGGCAATCTAACTTGACTTTAGGAGGGTCATTCTTGGAACAGATTATTCACTCCTCCACTTTCCCTTTCCCTTGGTAATAATCTGACTTAATTTTTCAGAGGGTCATTTTCGGAGCAGACTATTCCGGTTCAGCTTTCTTTCTGATATCTCGGTCACGACTCATATCGGACCTAACTCCAATATCCGACCCAACAAAACCTCGAAGAAGACCTAACCTATTTCTGACATCAACATTAGGAAACGATGACGACAAACTCTAGACTAACACCTTTCGTCCTCCCCACGATAATAAAAAGAGTAATTGGTCAGTATTAAAGACTGAAAAGTTATACGAGGAAGATCAGTTTGAATTAATCTATAGCTAGGAAGACAAAATAGACTAAATGAATGAATGGGTATTGTTTGAAAACGTTTAATTGGGAGATGGAAATCTCTTGTGCGTTTTAAAACTTAAGTGGAAAAAGTGCAAGAGAGAATTAGCAATAACCACAAAATTTCAGTAGTGACTTAAATCACACTATGATAAAGAAAATTATGACTCGTTTCTTCTTCTCCATCTTTTTTTTTGCCGTGGTGTGTGAGACAGTTTGACTGATAAGTAACACAGTGTAGTTTTTTTCCAAATGAAATTTTTTTTGTTTAGTCCAAATTAATGGCATAAGGGTGTATTTTACATTTAAGAATATATATTTTTTTTTTCATGTCATTCAATGATAAAATAAACTCTTATACTATATATCTGAGTAAATCTACCCATCCAACAATGAAATGAACTATTAGCAAGATGAGAAATCACTAAATTGTGATATGGGGGTTTAGTTTCAGGTGGGAGTATATGAGTGGATGATGGTAAGGGTAGAGATTTTAAATATGAATCTCATGTGCCCAAAAAAAAAAACAGTGAATTGTACTGTAATAACTTTTTTATTTAATTTCTTTTCCAGACAATCATAGCCTTCCCATGAATCATGTGGATACGATGTTTTCAATATCCCATCGCTCAGTGGAAACTTAATATTTGTCAAATGTCTCTACTTTTTTGTGATTAAAGCAGGGTTGGATTAAATACAATTGGAGTTGGTGTAGGTGTGCGGTCTTTAGTTATGAAGTTGGCGACATCCAATCCTTAAATCATTCGAGCCACAAAATACTGAAAGTTACACAAGAAAAATTATAACGGTTTTAGCCCAATAGATGTTATTGAGATCCAGAACCATGGAACTTGGTTGATGTATAAGCAACATATATCATTTTTTTATGAGTAAGAATTAAATTATAACGGTTTTAGTTTGAGAATTAAGTATCTTACATAATTTTATAATTTTTTTATAGTTTTCACTTTACGAAAGTGACTGTTGGATTTAATTTTTTTATCCAAATAAATTATACTTGTTAAATTTTTCATTAATCAAATATTTATAAATGTTTTATTTATGTTGTTATAATTGGATAGAGTTAAAAAATTCAGTTTAGAGAGTTAAAAAAAATTTCATTTTCGTTTTTTCCCTTTGTGTTTTCATATTTTGGAATCGATGTATGGTTTTCCTATTTTCAATATTATCGAGAACATCTATTTCAAATAATATAACCAAGCAATTAATCATTCAACCATTTATCTTAATTCGATTTTTTATAATATTTATCGCATAAAAATATTTTTGAACAGTTTTTATTACACCGGGTAAAATTAAAGTCAACTTCAAAAGCAAGTATACCAATACATACTCAATCCACCTTGGTATAAAAATAAAATACTTATAAATATCTTATCGATTTAAAATTTGACATGTATGTTCTATATTGATAAAAAAAATTAAATCCAATACTAAGTTTTGCTAAAATAAACAAATCTTGAAAAAAAATCATAGATGATAAATGCATCTGAGATATTATCCTCGAAACTGATGATGAATAAAATCTCAACCCTTCAGCAGGGACAAAATTCCACTCAAACCCTCCTCAAATAGAGCGAGGATTGTCGAAGCATGTCAAAATGGAGAATTTTACCATCTCTAATGAAATAAATTTAAATCATTGAATAGAAATAAAACAGGTCTAACATATTATTTTTGGATTAATCCAACCACAAAAATACACATCAATCATGTATGATAGTTATTTCTTTTCAAGTGGCTAATGTTATGGTTAAGATTGGACAGATCTCAAAATGACATGGAAGACTATTTCTACCCAATATTTTTCCTGATCATTGTATCCAGGTTGTGGTGGAAACACTTGAGACCAAACTTTGGCTGCTAACCTCATTAGAGGGTGGCTTCGAATTCGAAAGATATATATATCTTTCGAATTCGAAGCCACCCTCTAATGAGGTTAGCAGCCAAAGTTTGGTCTCAAGTGTTTCCACCACAACCTGGATACAGCGGGTTATCAGTAATTCTTGAATGCATCTGAATGATGAGTCGATGACTTTGGAAAACAACCCTTTAAAGAACTTTGCTTTCCACAAGAATTAGAAAAGGAGGAATTTAGTAATTTACTGAAGACAAAGTTCCATCATGACACTACCAATTATCAAGTTAGGGTCGGCTATAAACATCATGAAAATGATTACACCGATGATCTACTATCAAAATAATCCATGTAATCTTAGATCTGCTAGTATGGGGGGCAAAATTGTCCTAAAATACGCTCTCTATATAAACTCTCCATATTTCTTTGTTAAGGTTGGGAGTACTTCACATAACGGGAGATCACACGAGCATTGATTTGATATACTTAGATGGATACTAATATGATTCAAAAGTTTAAACTCTCGTATTTGGATCAAGAAAAGCCAAACCAACGTGGGAGTCACACAATCGTGACCAATTCAAACCAGGCTCTAATACCTGTTTGTTAAAGTCGGGAGTACCAACACAAACCAGGCTCTGATACTAGTTTGTTAAAGTCGGTAGTACTTCACACGGCGAGATATCACATGAGCACGGGCTTGATATACATAGATGGACACCATATAACTCAAAAGTTTAAGCTCATGAGTTTTGAGCCAAAACCATGTACATAACATACTCTTACTTTTTATTTCTTTATGATATATGATAACTCGCACGTGGATATCTTAACACACATGTATTCTACACACGTGATTTGATAGTGAAAATTGACTGGAATTAATCAGAAAAAGACATTGCAACAAGTTATATAGTTAAAAGTTCAATAAGCACAAATTAAAATCTTAAAAGACAAATTAAAACATTTGTGAAATCTCGTGTTCCGCCACGAATTTTTCCTAAAATTGGAATTGATCCTCAATCAGCATACCAGCAACAGATTGTCCTACAGACTATAAAGATGGTGTAACAAACAGGTGAAGATAGGATCTCATTGCACTAGAAAGTTGATGGGAATTAATATCCAAAACTAATTAAATCCAAATCATTTCATCTTTATTGGCCAAACTAAGCATTAAGCAGTTTTACAATCAATAAGTAATACATAGGGTTCATGAATACAAACTTGTTCAAATGAAGTAAAGGGTTAGAATACCAATCTGAGGAATTAGCATATTTAATTTCTAGTCCATCAGGAAAGGCTTGCTCTGTGCTATCACTATACAAAAACGTACTGTGCCTTAGTCAAAATCCTAATTCTCCCATCAATTACCAAGACCTTGCCTTTAGCTTATTGGTCAATGAATGATTCTCACTTTTGAACCTGAAGAACATGATTTTCCCCCAAATTGGATATTTCTGCCTCCCTCTTCCTCAACAGTCAAAAAGGATATCAATTTCTCTTGACCGCCATAATAATTAAGGGCCAGTGATCAAAATTGGGGTAATTCTTGTCCACCTCTAACGAAGAGATCGTACCAAAATTCCATGTCATTATCAATGTTTGGAACATGACCATAGTCTTTTTGCATGACATGATCAGTTTCAACTGAACTGAATGCAAATTGTAGTTGTAATTGATCTGCGAAATCTGATGGATCCTCCGCAGATAATGCATCTAACCAGAAACTTTCATCGATCTCGGGGAAATTTTCCCATGAATTATCAATCTGTTCTTCAGCTTTGATGTCCATGTGAATTTTTGTCTGATCAGTAGTACCACATGTAAATGTTGTGGTATCTGTGACCGATGAGGACAAGTCACTAGACGATGGTTGTGGCGAAAATGAGGCATACCCCGGACTTTCAATTCCTGCTGAATTAGAATTTGAATCCGCGGATTTTGATTCTCTTGTGATGTTGGATTCATTTTTATTTATCGTTGAATTAGTAATGGCCTGCAGCTGGTTCTGTTTGAGCTTCTTCTTCAAGTGGGTATGCCACACATTCTTTATCTCATTGTCTGTCCTTCCTTGTAGTCTTGCTGCAATTGCTGACCACCTACAAAAATTGAAGCAAAATTACTTTAGCAAAGAGCAAAGATAAAAGGAACCAAAAAATAGTAACCCATTTGTAAACAATTGAACTAAGTAACTGAGTAATACACATAGGACTTTGGCCCGTAAATGATCATTTTAACATACAAAAAAATATATATTGTTTGGTTTTGTGATGAATGAAGTTATTGGTTTTGATTGGTTGTTGGAGTGAGTGACTGAAATGAGTTGCCATTTTAAAATTCCCTAACATAGCTCCTTTAGCAAATATAACTAAGCAACGCTAAAGGAACATTCCAGATTACCACTCATCTGTAGCATTTTGCTAATCAACTAGTAACAGGAAGAAACCTATAAAAACTAAACCAATAAATTATTATTTTACCCTTAAAAATTATTATTTGGCATTTTCTTGAGTAAAAAAAAAAAAAAGCTTTCATTGATTGTCGATCCGCAAAGTCAAAATAGATCTAAATCTTTACCCAATATAACTCTAAAACTCCATTATCAATTCGATCATAAAATGCAAAATCTCATGCTTTTATTTGGACCATTTGGCATTGCTGCGTACCTATTCCCCAGCAACTCATGCAACTTGATAATAGTTTCCTCTTCTTCCGTGCTGAAGTTTCCTCGCCTAATATCCGGTTTCAAATAGTTCATCCATCGGAGTCTGCAACTTTTTCCACACCTTAACAGACCTGCAGACAAGATTGATTAAAAAAAACATAAGACACCCAAAATTAATATAAATACAAATTAATTACTATATTGTATTAGCTAGAGGAAAAACCCAGATAGGATTTTGTAGTTACTAATAATTACCAGCTTGCTTGGGTAACGCACGCCAATTGGCATGGCCATAATTTTGAATGTAAGAGATTAAGATTTGATCTTCTTCAGGCGTCCATGGCCCTTTCTTCAATCCCATCTTCTCACAGCAAGGAGCTCTTACCATCTTTCTGTATATGAATTGAAAGCGAGTAATCTGTATTCTCTCTCAAGTGATATCCTTGGAACATAATTTCTGAGGGCCTAAAGGTGGCTATTTATCCACTAAGGGTGTGTTTGAAAAGTCCAAGAGAAGAAAAAGCAGTAAGCAATTTCCAGGAAAGAAGATCTTCTTCCCTTGCGCGCTGATATTCAAAAGGATTAAAAGACTTCATAGATTTCATGATTTGTCATCTAGTGGACTAATAAAAGAACACGAGGAAGTGCACATACCAGACAAAACTCGCTGCATAAGATAGAATATATGAATATAAAATAATTAATCAGCTCACGTAGGCAACTGACGATTTATTCTTTCGATCAAAATAATTAAACGTCTCGCTGGTTTGTTTCTTCATAGCAATAGTTGCGTTTGATTTTAGAAAACAAACTCTGTATTGAAATCATTGTTAGGAGTGTCGACACGTTAGTAAAAACCAAGGGACCTAATTTTAATTAGCTTTCAGACAATGCCACTCGGCTGCGCGATGTAGATGCATTGTACTCAACGTGTTGCAAATTAATCACACTGGGCAAAATGTGGCCGAGTCTCGTTGGATTACTTTCTACAAAGGTGTAAAAACTTATCATCTAATGCCCTCAAGTTGGAGAAGTATCATGCCATCTTTTCCTTAGTTAAACAAATAAAAGATTGGTTGGAGAAAGATTTAAGTAAGTTTTTAAAGGTAATTTAAATTTAAAAAGTTTAAGTAAATTGGATTTAAATTTCTCTAAATATCGTTTAAAAAAGTAAAAAATATTACAAGCTTATTTGAGTCCGTTTGGATTAATATTTATGATAGCTTTTTTTAAATGATTTATAATAAAATAATAGTGATATTATAAATTGTTTTTTGTTTGATTAAATAATAATAAAAAAAAATTTATAAAAAAATTTTAAACAAAAATTATTTCATAAACCATTTTCTTAGAATGATTATGTTGATTTCTGTTTTTAATAAATAAAAACCAAAAAATAAACTGTCCTAAACATGTGGACTTGGTCTATTTTCGGGCGCTGCAATTCATACTACTTGCTTACTTTATTTCTTTTAGTACTAGACACATGCATTTGAATATATGGCGTAATAATAATTAAGGTGCCGATATTAATTTAACTTGTCTGTACATATATGACCAAGAATCACGCACGTGTTCTTGCAGCAATGGGCCGTATTTATCAAAAGAGGAAGAATGGACCATTATCCAATATATTGATTTAATTAACCAACATAAGAGTAACGCGTATCGAACTAATAATTTTATGATACTAATATTAAATTAGATTAATAATTATTTAATTTTTATTTTTAAAACAATGTAATGAGTGAAAATAAAAATAAACGATTATCTTGATTAATGTAATTTTTTTTATAATCAATTTTAATAGTATTAATTTAGGATTAATAATGGTTTAACTTGCAAAATTACAAGAGTTTTTTAAGTATAGTTTGACTTAACAATAAAAACGATTTATAGATTATAAAATAGTTTTAAAATAATTTATGATAAAATTATAAATTATTTAAAATTTAATTAAGTATTTTTTTTTTATTATTGTATTGTGGGTTTTTAAAAAAGTTGTTGAATTTAAGAGAGGAAGTGAGACAATACAAAGAGAAGAATTGTATTGAATGGTGTGATTTACTTACAAAGGGAGCTATCCTATTTATATAAGCTAATAGGAGAAGTAAAGCTATACACAACCAATGTGGGATTATCTTATTTATACAAGCTAATAGGAGAAGCAAAGCTATACACAACCAATGTGGGACTAAGCCCATATAATACATTAACATCCCCCCTCAAACTCAAGGCGGTAAGTGGGAGGTGAACTTGAGTTTGGAAACCAGAGAGTGAAAGCGTCCGGGTGGATGAGCCTTAGTGAAAATGTCAGCTGTCTGATCGGCTGAACTAACGGATTGTAGACGAACCGTATTCTGGAGAATGTGATCACGGATGAAGTGGATATCATTCTCGATGTGTTTTGTACGCTCGTGGAAGACATCATTGTGAGCGATCTGAATAGCACTCCTGTTGTCACAGTGTAGGATAGTGGCAGCAGGAGAAGAGATACCCATGTCAGCGAGTAGCCATCGAAGCCAGAGAAGTTCTTGAGTTGCATCAGCCATGGCACGATATTCAGCTTCGGTACTGGAGCGAGCAACCACAGTTTGTTTCTTACTACGCCAGGAAATGAGAGAATTGCCCAAAAAGAAACAGTAACCAGTGGTTGAACGTCTGTCGGTGGGGTCTCCGGCCCAATCAGCATCAGAATAGGCTTGTAAAACGGGGGCAGACTGTGCTGAGAAATGAAGCCCATGAAATAAAGTGCCCTTGACGTACCTAAGAATGCGAAGAACAGTCGAGTAATGGGTGGTCCGAGGAGCGGACAAGAACCGACTGACCTGATGAACGGCATAGGCAATGTCAGGGCGAGTGACAGTAAGATATACAAGACTTCCAACCAGTTGACGATATAGAGTGGCATCCTGAAGAGGTGAACCATCGAGTGGGGTAAGTCTGACATTCGGCTCGAGAGGAGTAGTGGCAGTGGTTGAGTCAGTGATCCCAGCCTTGGAAAGGAGGTCCGAGGCATATTTGGCCTGAGAGAGAAAAAATCCATCAGAATTAGATGAGACTTCGAGGCCAAGAAAATAGGTGAGCACGCCAAGATCTTTCATCTCGAATTGGCCACTGAGAAACTTTTTGAGTTCAGAAATACCATGTGGATCATCTCCAGTAATAACCATATCATCCACGTACAGTAAAAGAAGGATAATACCGTTGGCAGTATGGCGGATAAACAGAGCCGAATCATGAGCACTCGGTGTGAACCCAAACTGATGAATGGTAGTGCTGAATTTGGCAAACCAGGCACGTGGAGCTTGTTTTAAACCATATAAGGCACGACGAAGGCGACAAACTTTGTTTCGAGTGGCATCCAAGCCGGGAGGTGTATGCATATAGACTTCCTCAAGAAGTTCCCCATTCAGAAATGCATTTTTGGCATCCATTTGAAATAGAGTCCATCTTCGAATGGCGGCGACAGCAATGAGTGTACGGACAGATGTGAGCCTCGCCACTGGAGCAAATATCTCTTCATAGTCAATGCCATATTCCTGAGCAAATCCCTTGGCAACAAGTCGGGCTTTATATCGTTCAATAGAGCCATCAGAAAGTGTCTTGATCTTAAACACCCATTTGCACCCAATAGGAGTTTTTCCAGCGGGTAGATCAACAATATCCCATGTATGAGTTTTAGCTAGGGCCTGAAGTTCTTCATCCATTGCTTTCTGCCAAAGAGGATTAGTACTAGCCTCCTTATAGGATTGAGGCTCATGCAGATGAAGTATAGTGGAAAAACAATGATAATCACAATGGTAATCAGCAAAATGAGAAGGGGGGTGAGTTACCCTGGTAGATCTGCGGGGGTGATTTGGAGGATGGCTCTCAGAGGGAGTCGGTGCAGACTCATCAGACATAGGAATATCCTCGGGCACGACCGATTGAGTCAGAGAGGTGAGGTCAGCTGATGGTTCTGGAGCTGGAACTGGGTCTGGGTCTGGAGAGGTAGGATCAACTGGTGGTTCTGGAACGGAAGGGGTGATATCAGCTGGTGATTCGGAGGTGGACTCAACAGTACCTGAAACTGGATTCTCAGGAAATAACTTAATAGATGGATCAGTAAAGAATCTGGAGTTAGTGATGGTTGATATGTCAAATGACCGTAAGGAAGAGAACATTTGATGTTCCCAAAAAATGACATGACGAGAGATACGAAGAGTTTTAGAAATAGGATCCCAGCATCGATACCCCTTATGTTCAATACCATATCCAATGAAACAACACAGATGAGCCCTTGGTTGTAATTTGTTGTGTTCATGTGGTTTGAGAAGAACAAAACAAGCGCAACCAAAGACTCTGAGGTTAGAGTAATCAGGAGGTTTACCGAAAAGGCGCTCGAATGGAGATTGATTTTGGATTGTAGTGGAAGGGACACGATTGATTGTGTATACTGCGGTGAATGCAGCATCACCCCAGAAACGTTCAGGACATGATGACGAAATGAGTAGAGCACGAACGGTGTCAAGAATATGTCGATGTTTGCGTTCAGCTCGTCCATTTTGTTGGGAGGTTCCAGGGCACGAGCGGTGGGGGAGCGTGCCATTTTTGTGAAGTAGGTTTAGAAAAGCACAGTCTTTATATTCCATTGCATTATCTGAACGAAAAATTTTGATATTCCGAGAGAATTGAGTTTGAACCATAGAAGAAAAATCAGAATATATTTGAAAGAGTTCAGATCTACTTTTCATAAGAAATAACCAAGTATAACGAGAATAGTCATCCACAAATATAACAAAATAACGAGCACCACCCATTGATGTATGAGGAGAAGGCCCCCAAACGTCAGAATGTACTAAATCAAAAGGTGCAAGGGAAACGGACTGACTCTCATTAAAAGGTAAAGCTGATTGTTTTGCAAGTTGACAATGAATACAATGAAAAGACTCATGCTGAAGTGAACCTAACTGACCACTAGAAATAAGAGAACGTAGAGGGCTAGATGAAGTATGACCTAACCGAGAGTGCCACAATTCCACAGGTGAGAGTGCTGGGATGGATGCGGCTGATTGATTTGGTGATGGTGAGGATGGGACTTGGAGATGAGTGAGCTCAAAGAGGCGTCCAACTTTACGGCCGGTTCCAAGGATTTTTCCTGTCTGAGGGTCCTGCACACGACAACCAGTAGAAGAAAAATGCACATCAAGTCCAAGATCACATAGTTGTCCAACAGATATAAGGTTAAGCGTAAGATTAGGAACTAAATATGTGTCAGGGAGAGACAAATGAGAACTATCAACATGTCCAGTATGGCTGACCAGCATATTTGATCCATTGGCAGTGTGAATAGTATGCGCATGCTCATCACGGGTTTTAGAGGAAAAAATAGAGGCATCAGAAGTCATGTGATTGCAACAAGCAGAATCGAAATACCATCGGGATGTACCTGGTGTAGTTGACATGGCTATATTGTTACCGATTTTATTTAGAGCCTCGGTAAGAACGGTGCAGAAACCACTCCAATCAGGTGGAGAATTGGATGAAGTTGGTGTAGCATCAGTGGTTACGGAAGCAGTATTCTTTGGCTTGGAATATGACCGATTGTATGAGCCTCGAGAGTGATATTGGTTCCCATTTGACTGATTTCCAGATGGAAGTTTAGAGCAGTCTGCAAGATAGTGACCCGGTTCTCTGCAGACTTTACATAGGCGAGAAGGACATTTGAGCAATTCATGCCCTTGTGAATGACAATACTTGCAATATAAGGGCTTCTGGTGTGTGCTCTGTCGGTGGGGTAAGTCCGATTCAGCCATAGGAGCAAAGAGGAAGGTGAACCTCCAAGAAACCAGTGATGTGACGGTCAACTGATGACGTGGCAGTCAACTGATGATGTGACGGTCAACGAGTAACGTGGTGCTGACGTGTTGTTGATGTGGTGCTACTGTGGCAGCAGCGTGTCTGAAACAGGAGCGGCAGCGGAGATGATGTCAACGGGTGACGTGGCACTGATGTGGCAGCGGAGATGATGTCGATGGGTGACGTGGCAGTGAGGTGGCGCTGATGTGGCTTTTAGGGCTGACGTGGCAGCAGCGTTTCTGAAACAGAAGCGACAGCGGAGATGATGTCGATGGAGAATGAGACTCCGACTATAGTGATGACCCGACAGGTATGAAAAGGATATACTAGAAGTTTTTCTGATGTGAAGGATCCACTAATAGTGGCAATCACAGAGCATACTCAACTCTTAATATACCGAGAATTTCTGATGTGAAGGATCCATTAATAGTGGCAATCACAGAGCATACTCAACTCTTAAAATACCGAGAACCATTAAGGCTCTGATACCATGTTGAATTTAAGAGAGGAAGTGAGACAATACAAAGAGAAGAATTGTATTGAATGGTGTGATTTACTTACAAAGGGAGCAATCCTATTTATATAAGCTAATAGGAGAAGTAAAGCTATACACAACCAATGTGGGATTATCTTATTTATACAAGCTAATAGGAGAAGCAAAGCTATACACAACCAATGTGGGACTAAGCCCATATAATACATTAACAGTGTTCATTGAAAAAATTAAATAATTATTATTTTAAAAAAATTAAATATTTAATTTTTTATAATTAATAATAAAAAAATTTGTTACGTGATAATTCTTGCTATCCGAACGTGTGAGATCACCGTTTTTTCAAAATCGAGTCAACTTAATTTATTAAAATAATTTTAAGGAATGATTTGATATGAACCTTTGAAAACTCAAGTCAATGCATTGAATGTTTTAGTGGGGTAGAAAAAAGGAGAGAGTGAGAGAGCTAAGAAGTTAGCTGTTTGGACACTGGAGCGGTTGGCACCTCTGGCTGTGGTCAGAGTCAAAATATTTGGGCTTTTACCACTTTTGTATCGAATACGAATATGCGTGCGTATATAATTGACAATTTATAATATTTGTTACTATTATCTCTTTTCTTTTGACAAATTATATTGTATACTGTTTTTTATATAAATAAATGTCTTCAATTTGTGGCATAAAACTATGATTTTCTTTTGGTTTCATACTCACTTTTTCAAGACATTCACACAGCATGCCATCATGCTCTTACAACTACAAAAAAACAGACGACAAGTTGTTTGCTTTCAAATTTCAACAATGAGAGATGTACATCAAGTATCAACCACGAACAACAAAATAACAGCTAGAGAACAAAAATTTGAATTATTAAAAAAAATTATCAAAAAAATATGAGTTTATTATACGAGCTCGACAAACATCTCCATTTTTTTTATTTTGAATTACTCTGTGCTAGTAATGGAGTTTTAAAAAAAAATTAGTAATGAAATTTCGTAAAATTATCAATGAAGTTCTCGACAAAAAAATATGAGTTTATTATACGAGAAAAAAATATATGGTGAATTAAAAATTAAGCATATTATGGTTTGATTTTATATGAGTAACTCCTGATAATTTTAATAATTGTTTAAATGCAACTTTTAAAAATACAAAAACTCATCTTATATTTAAGGTCAAATTAACTGCAACTTGTAAATTGATTTTATATACAGAGTAAGTTAGTAATTATTTTAAGATTATAATTAAAAGAAATGTAAAAATTAAAATTAAGACATATCAAGAAATTATAAACCGCACGATTTGAGGTTAAAAAATATAGTATTTTTTTATGAACAATAAATCTGCTTTTACAGTATTTATTAGCATAAAAAAAAACTCCCAACGTCAAAAATTTTATTTTATAAAAAGTTTGTCATGAAAAAAACTGAATTACCTGTCGAAAAAATTTGTCATAATGAAAAGTTTGGTACGATATAGAAACCATCCTATGCCCTTTTTTTCTCCGAATGAACTAATGACTAATTATAACCAGATTAAGTTAACCCAAATAAATTAATTGAAAGGCAAAATGGATGAGGTTCACTGAATGAAAGCGGTATCAACTTTGATCAACAAGAAGAAGAAAACGTGTTCTCTACAGCTTAAAATGAAGGAGACGTTAATCTAATTTAGTCTCCTCGAATGAAAATTAAACACATACGTCCAATCCAACTAAAGCATTCATGTTTGTTTTCTCCATATCATTATCCTTGACTAATCAGTCTTACTCTCTATAGCGTTGATCTCTTGTCATCATTAGTAAGATTTTTTTCTTCCTTTTTTATGTCATTTTCCACTATCTTTTATTTTATGTTCTCTAATCTCAAAAGTGATAATGACGTAGCTTTTGATCACCATTACTTGTATAACATTCGTTTATATGTTCGCAAACAAATCACATTCGTTCTACCCTAAAATCCATAAACGTATGGTTGCATGAAATGAGGTTTCTTAGAATTGAAAACTACCAAACACAACATAAGAAAAAAATAATAATGGGATTGATAAGTGCAAAGAAAGGGCCAACTTGTTGGGAGGTCACAACGATTTTAGGGACTCAGTCATATGAGAGATAAATGATTAAATATTAAAAAGCTATTTATACAAATGGAATATTTTTAGTAAATTTATTTCACTGAGCTTATGAATCTCATCCTTCATTGTACAATAATTTCAAGTAGCAGACAGGACAAATAGTCTGGTAGGTTGAGAGTCATATGAAATTATTTATGTAAGCCACGTACGTGTCAACATCCTCAAACAAATGAGAAAATGAAATAAAAATTTTATTTGTAAATATTCATGCATTTTACGTTGTATATTATGTTTAAATTAATATCAGATTAATGTACCTCCCTTGTTGATGGTTGAGGATTACAATAAAGTTTTATGTTAGTATTGTTTTTTTTTATTGTTGCATATATGTGTTGTGCTGGGATTTTCA
Source organism: Bretschneidera sinensis (assembly GCA_023935145.1). Taxonomy (NCBI): domain Eukaryota; kingdom Viridiplantae; phylum Streptophyta; class Magnoliopsida; order Brassicales; family Akaniaceae; genus Bretschneidera; species Bretschneidera sinensis. The sequence continues at coordinate 76,088,168 of CM043705.1, forward strand.
AAATGTGAAGATACCGTCTCGGGGGTAGCTGTTGTGCGATTATCTACCTAAATAAATATGCAAATAATCGTACTAGTTTTACTTGCAAGTGCACAAGGTCAATGGTAGCATGGTAGGCAAGTGCAAGATCATTTCCACAGGGATTGGTCAATTTTCGATTTAGAATTAGTTTCTTCAAAGTAAAAAGAGAAATAACTGTTGAGAGTGAGTTAATAATAATGAGAACATAGGACTACGAATATCCACCACTAATTATACTTTCCTACTAAGTAAGGTGTCAATGCTCTAGCCTTATCATGAATATTTAATGGTTGCCAACCTAAGGGCTTGGTCCACACCTTAGGCCATTGATCTCCCTATGCAACAAGTTAGGCATGGTGTATACTCTAACTTTTTTCTCTCTTAAGGGATTTAGTATGGGTGTATACTGAGTTGTTCCTTAAGAGAGTATAAGAGCTGTGGAGATCGGCAACCACACGGGACCTAGGGCTTGGTCCGCTCCCGGTTTCTCATGTTGATTAACCCGAGAATCCAGTGTGGATATCTCTTGTTACTAATGTCGAACCCAGGACTCGATCATCCAAATTGATTCGACTAACTAATCCATACCACATGCATACGTGAATCAGGCACACACATATAAGGAATTTAAATATAAACAGGTATTAATCAAGTTAAACATTCTAACAAGGCTATAGCAAAGGTAATCAATGAATAAACATGTGGAAAAACATAACTAGGGCTTCAATCGAGCCCTATAAGAGTTTAGTTACACATGTTAGTTTAACTAAACATTCTAAACATAATGAAATAAAAACAAAAAAATAAAACCGAAGAAAACTCAGGAGACGAGTCGTCAATTCCTCTCCTAAGCTTGTAACCTCAATTCAAAAACAAAATATATGATTTATGTGTTTTACAAGGCTTTATATAGAGCTTTAAGGGTGTCCCGAAACCCTAATTTCCTAATTGAGGTTCGAAGACTTCTTTCCATACATGACTTTGCCACCTCTGGAGAGTTTGCGCTCGATCGTATACGGGATGCGCTCGAGCACAGGTGTGCGCTCGAGCCTTCTTCAAGTGCACTCGTGTGCTTGTGCGCTCGATCACAAGGGAGGTGTGCTCAAGTGCACCTTGCTGGATGGCAGAATTTGACTTTTACTCCTAAAAGCTCCAAAATATCATCTTTTTGTCCAAGTCCTATGAAAAACACATAAAACACGAAAATGAAGTAGAATATACTGAAATAGATAAATAAAGAGCCTAACAAGTATATATTAAGGGGCTTAAATATGACTATTTAAGCATTTATCACACCCCCAAACTTACATATTGCTAGTCCCTTTGCAATACAAAACAAAAGACTATGTTAAAACAAAATTAAAGATAAATTTATTTTTATGATATTCGAAAATTTGGGTTGCGCATAAAACCATGATAACCATTCATGAGTAAGCTTATAATAAAAACACAATTTTGTTTTGAAGAAGGATTTTCAAAAGCTCATATTATTTACCTAAGGTTGGCTTAAAGCATCGCAAGTTTGATTTGTGTGTGATGAATTAGCACATATGAGATGGGGCTTCCACATAATTTTAGTGTATAATGTTTCGGTGCCCAAACCTTTATCGACTTCCCTATCAAAGAGAACAAAAATGGCATAATGTTTGCTTCTTTTCTTTTTTTCTTCTATCATGTGATCTTTGCTATGTTGAGTTCCATTAAGCTTTCTAATTGACCTTTGTAACGAGTGTTTAGACAATGACTCCCAAACCAGATGGTTTTAGGGCATTAGGTGTAAAGACACCCTTAAGGACTTACTAACTCGAGTCAAGAAGGCTATGGAACTAATAGGTTTTAATGCTTCTAAGTGAAATTCCCACTTTTTGACGTGAACACTCAATGCTTACTGAGGCAAGAGGCCAAGTTACTCAGTGGAAATTTTTTTTATGATCATTAAAGGTTTACTTCCCACCTTTTGACGTGAACACTCACTGCTTACTGAGGCAAGAGGCCCAGTTACTCAGTGGAAAGTTTTTAATGATCATTTAGAAGCTTTTTATTTTCTTTTTGCATGATGGACATTTTTCTTTATTTTTCTTATGCCAAAGTGTTCTTTTAACAAATTATCGAATTACAGTTAGGTCATGGAAACATATACAAAAGAATTATATGTCATACCCCACATAAATGCGTGCTAATGTATTTGTGCAAATTTGGATCAAACTCGTGAATTCTTAAGTGCCTTGAGGTAGGTAACTAAACTTTGTAAAATTCCTATTACAAGACTATGTGCTATAGATTTTAAGTTTACTAATAAAGTTTTATCAAATTTTTAATTCAACCAAAATTTTTGTTACCAAATGAACATGCATTTATCTTTTCTAAAAATAAAAAAAAATAAAACTGGGACCTAGTGTGTGCATGTGTTTCAAGTGTGTGCGTAACAGTGTCTCCCACTACCCCCAAACTTAATATACACGTTGTCCCCAATGTGTGTGTTACATGAAAAGATCTGACATGGGAGATGGAGAACTAGGTTGCTTAATTTGCTCATAACACGCCCCCAAACTTGAACTGGATGCACGCACTAAGTACCTGACAAAGAAAAAGAAACATTTTGTCGAAAAACAAGAAATATGTATACTTAAACAAGTAAATATAAACATAAAGAAAAGAAAAGTACTATAATGAAAAGGATATGTTTTGGGGTACCTCCCATGAGCGCTAAGTTTTACGTCTTCAGCCAGACGGGGTATCCTCTCACTGTTGATCATCAGGTGGTGCCGTCGAAGAAGTACTGGGCACCGAGGGTGGAGGTTGACAGTTTAGGCATCATGGCAAGTTGCTGTCCAATGTGCGCTCGATCACACTTGTGGCAGAGAGTGCGTACTCAGGGGCCTCAGTGCCACTGACCTCAATAGAGGTGCTTGAGCTACACGTTTATCAAAGTCTGAATGGCTCAAGCGCTCTTTATAGCAGCTTCAACGTTTAGTCTTTTGGCAGGGAGTACTTAAAGTCTACTGTATGTGGCTCAGGTGCTCTTGTTACTGCTGCATACTAGACAGTCTGGGGCACTAAATATTTATCTCTTGGTTGCACTGTAATATCCGAGTATGGTGTGACTTTGTGTCCATGTACCGTGAATGTCTGATTTCTTGCAGGCAATTACGGCAATTCCAAGTTTGGTGCCTGGATAATAGATGAGAGAAAAATAGTATTAGTATACTCAAAAGTGTCAAACTGAGGAGTGAACTTACTTGGATGCTTTAGAGAGGCTTTAAGGAGGTGCACAGCTTCAATGATGTCATATGTAATATCTTCAGATTCTGGCTTAGGAACCACATCCAAACTTGTGAAGCTGTTGGTGAGGGTGGCCTCCAATGGATCAATGTGATGGACCTGAAAAACTAGCTCGACAACACTTTGCATCATACATTCATTAAAACATTCATCATCATTATCGTCTTAAATTCTATTGTCTCACCATTTACCATCATACTTACAATACATTTTTTCACATTAATTATTATATCAGCAGTTCTCATAAAGGGTCTTCCTAAGATAATGGGCAGAGGTAATGGCATAGGGCATTCTTCCATATCTAACACAATGAAGTTAGTAGGCAAAATAAACTCACCTACCTTTACCAAGACATCCTCAAGTATACCTCTAGGTCTTTTGATGCTTCTATCTGCCAATTGCAAAGTGATGGAGGTTGGTTGAAGCTCCCCCAAACCTAGCTTTTCAACTACTGTGTATGGTAGCAAATTGACACTTGTTTCTAAATCCAATAGTGCACGCTCAAAAAACTGGTCACCTATCCTGCAAGGAATGGTAAAACTATCTGGATCTTTTAGCTTTGGTGGTAGTTTTCTTAACAAAACCGCACTTACCTCTTCAGTTCGAGCTACTGTTTCATGCTCCTGAAACTTTCTTTTATTATTACAGTAATCTTTTAAAAATTTAGCGTAAGCAGGATTTTGTTTAATTGCATCTAATAAGGGAATGTTAATTTCTTCTTTTCTCAAAGTTTCAAAAATATCAAGCAATTTATCTTTCTTTAGCTTTACTAACCTTTGAGGGAAGGGAGATGCATTCCACTTCTCTATTTCACTTACCTTGGATATGGATGGCTTAGCTGGAGATGCTTGTGCAGGCTCATTAACTCCTATGATCTTACCATTTCTGAGAGTTGTAACGATATTCAGTTACTGATGTCCTCCAGGATTAGGCATTGTTTGGGTTGGAAATTCTCCTTGCCTTCGTCCACTTAGCTCCTTAGCCATTTAGCTCATTTGTACTTCCAATCTTTGGATGGTTTGTTCATGCTTTGCAATTGTTTGTCTTTGCTCAGTTTGAATTTGCCTTCCATCTACCATAAACTGTTCTTGTGACGTTATCAGTTGCCTTACCATACTCTCTAGGTCACTCTTCTTTGATATTGAACTAGTTAGGCTGCTTGGTGGAAGTTCCTTTGTAACCCTTGAAGGTTCAGGGTATTGATTGTTGCTCCATGAGAGGTTGGGATGGTTTCGCCATCCATGATTGTAGGTATCTACATATGCACTGTTTGGTCCCACAAAGTTTGCTCGCTCAGGATCTGTAGATGAATATACATGGCAAGTCTCAGAAGTATGATCAAATTGAGAACATAAAGCATATACTTGGCGTTGTGTGGCTTGTGGACTTGGTGAGGCGTTCTGAGTAGTCATGACTTTTATAAGCATATCTATCTTCCTCTCTATAGCAGCTATTTGAGTTGGAATTCCACTAATTAAGTTAACTTCATACATGCCCTTGCTCTTTACTCCTTGTCACCCTCTGGATGAGAATTGTTGGGTGTGCTCAATCAATGCCTCAAACAGCTCCATAGCTTCTTCACTACTTTTCTCCATCAGCACACCTCCACAACCTGAATCAGCAATACTTTTATTCATATCATTTAGACCTTCGTAAAAGGCTAGTACCAGCTCATCTTGAGGTAGGTTTTGATGTGGACATTTGTGAAGTAGCTCATTAAAGTGTCCCCATGCCTCAAAGAAAAGGTCTTCATCCCTCTGTTGGAAAGATTGAATCTCCTTCCTCATTTGTCTCGTTTTTTGAGCTAGGAACAACTTTCTTAGGAATTTGCTAGCCAACTCCTCCCAAGTGTGAATAGAAACTACAGGCAAAGAATTATACCAAAGTTTAGCATTATCTTTTAAGGAAAAAGGGAATAGAATTAACCTTATTCCTTTTTGGTCTAAGCCTTGGATGTGCTGGAATTTGCAAAGGTCGAAGAATTCTCGAAGGTGCAAGTGTGGATCCTCACTAGGTGTACCCCTAAAGTGAGTTAGTGCACTGAGTATCTGCGAAGATATATAGTAGTTTCCTTCCACCTCAGGTTGATATGCAATGCACGATGGTTGGTTGAGGTTCTATGGGATGAAGGATTCCTTCATCGGCCTCCGCTCATGTGGTTGTTGATTATCAATCTGTTCTGCCATGGGTGCTTATTTCTTAATTGCTTCTTTGACCTCTTTCAAGTTATCTCTAAGCCTTTGTCAGATAGTCCACTCAAGCTCAGTATCAAGGAGAAAGAATGGCGGATGCTTGGATCGACGTCTGTGCATGAATCAGTGGCAGTCACGTAAGTGCAGCAGTCAAACACTGCTGCTCGGGTAACTCTCTGCCTTAATTGCACTCGATCGCAAGTGGCACAGAAAGCTCTCCTGGAGTGCCTAAAACAGAAAATAAAAAGAATTTGATTAGGGTTCTTAATGAAACAAAAAATGAGATAAAGACAGAAACTTAAAAAAAAAAAATTCTTGAGATAAGAATAGTATATATAAAAAAAATAACAATGCTTAAAAGAATTCTAAAAAGAAATTTAAGCGTAATCTCCGGCAACGGCGCCAAAAACTTGTTGTGCGATTATCTACCTAAATAAATATGCAAATAACCGTTCTAGTTTTACTTGCAAGTGCACAAGGTCAACGGTAGCATGGTGTGCAAGTGCGAGATCATTTCCGCAGGGATTGGTCAATTTTCGATTTAGAATTTGTTTCTTCAAAGTAAAAAGAGAAATAATTGTTGAGAGTGAATTAATAATAATGAGAACATAGGACTACGATATCCACCATTAATTATACTTTCCCACTAAGTAAGGTGCCAATGCTCTAGCCTTATCATGAATATTAATGGTTGCCAACCTAAGGGTTTGGTCCACACCTTAGGCCATTGATCTCCCTATGCAACAAGTTAGGCATGGTGTATACTCTAACTCTTTTCTCTCTTAAGGGATTCAGCATGGGTGTATACTGAGTTGTTCTTTAAGAAAGCATAAGGGTTGTTGAGATAGGCAACCACACAGGACCTAGGGCTTGGTCCGCTCTCAGTTTTCCATGTTGATTAACTCGAGAATCTGGTGTGGATATCTCTTGTTACTAATGTCGAACCCAGGACTCAGTCATCCAAATTGATTCGACTAACTAATCCATATCACATGCATATGTTGATCAGGCACACACATATGAGGAATTTAAATATAAACAGGTATTAATCAAGTTAAACATTCTAACAAGGTTATAGCAAAGGTAATCAATCAATAAACATGTGGAAAAGCATAACTAGGGCTTCAATCGAGCCCTATAAGAGTTTAGTTACACATACTAGTTAAACTAAACATTCTAAACATAATGAAATAAAAACATAAAAGCAAAACCGAAGAAGACTCAGGAGAGATGAGTCGTCAATTCCTCTCCTAAGCTTGTAACTTCAAGTCTCAAACAAAATATATGGTTTATGTGTTTTACAAGGCTTTATATAGGGCTTTAAGAGTGCCCCAAAACCCTAATTTCCTAATTGAGGTTTGGAGACTTCTTTCTATATCTGGCTTTGCCGCCTCTAGAGTGTTTGCTCTCGATCGTATACAGGATGTGCTTGAACGCAGGTGTGTGCTCGAGCCTTTTTCAAGTGCACTCGTGTGCCTGTGCACTCGATCACAAGGGAGGTGCGCTCGAGCACACCTTGCTGGATGGCAAAATTTGACTTTTACTCCTAAAAGCTCCAAAATATCATCTTTTTGTCCAAGTCCTGTGAAAAACACATAAAACACGAAAATGAAGTAGAATATACTAAAATAGATAAATAAAGAGCCTAACAAGCATAAATTAATGGGCTTAAATATGACTATTTAAGCACTTATCAGTGGCCAACCCGGGATGGGTCGTTACAATTTTTGTATCGGAGCATTAGGTTTAAGATTCTGTAAACTACATGAGAACTTAAAAAGGTGAAAAATCTAAATAAACTATATTTTTAAATGCATAATCTGAGGATGACACGTGGACGTGCTAGAGTTAGAGGTAGAATTCGAAGTCAGAGGGGACGCGGTAGACCCCCAATATTTAGAAGAACTGAAGTAGAATTGGAAGTTGAGTGTGTGGTTCCTGCGAGAGAACATATTGATAGTGCAACTGGTACTAGTAAAGTTGGGAGATAATCTAAGGTTAGGAAGTATGAATTGAGAGAAGTTCTTAATCATGCTATAGAAAGGATGAATGCAGCTGAAGAAAGGGCCAATAATCTATAGAGGATATTAGAGGAAATAGGTAGATTAGAACCTGATATGGTGAGACGAGAGGTTTATGAGGGAGAAGGTGTGTTTTCACGTGAGATGCAAGGGAATTGTTTTATGAGATTTCTTAAGTTTAAACCTCAGTCTTTTAGAGGATCTGTAAATCCTGTGGAAGTTGAGCAGTGGATTAGACATGTGGAGAAATATTTTGAAGTCTTACCAGTGATAGATAGACAGAAGGCTGCTTTTGCTTCATTTATGCTGGAATGTGAGGCTTCACAATGGTGGGAAGATATTCTGCCTAGGGTGAGTACACAAATGGAACAACCTTCAATTTTGATAAGTTTAAGGATGAGTTCTTTACGAAATACTTTCCATATGCATTTCGAACCTAGCAAGAGAGATATTTTATTCATCTAAGACAGAGAAGTTTATCAATGGCTGAATATGTAGTAGATTCATGGCCCTGTTAAGGTTTTTACCTGAATTAGTGAATACAGAGGAGAGAAAATGTAAGAAATTTTTAGACGGATTACACTATGACATTCGGACTAAACTCTTTGTTGGTATTTGTCCAAGGATTAAACGGTTGTAAGAATGGAAGTTCAACAGCATCAGGTCTGGAGGTGTGCGTCGCGGCCACCAACAAAGAAGAAGACCTGGAGGAGGTGTGCGCTGTGGCTCAACCTCCCCCATGCCACGGTGCCTAAAAAAGATGAAGAGGGTGCCCTGGTTCGCGCCGCGGCCTAGCCCATCTAAGCCTCAGCATGCCCTGTTCCAAGCCTCAGCACGAGGCACACCTGATGCTTATGTTTCAGCATTTCAAATTGTGCGTGAGGAATGTTCAAAATGCACAGGATCACTTAGGATTGATGAGGGGCTATGATTGATTGGTCTTCAAGATCTAAGGGTGGAGATTGACCTTCAAGATGGGTTCAAGAAGTGGTGCACTATATAAAGGGTCACCTAGCTTCAATCTCAACAAGTGTGACATAACATGTGATGACATATGAGTGTGTGTGAAATAGAACATATGGGTGTGTGAGAGTGCAAAGACACTAAACACATGAGAGATCTTATTATACAGAGGCTGGTTGTTTAGAGAGAGAGAGTAGTATAGATTAAGGATTCAAGGGACTTGTAACTGAAATTTTCTTAGGGAAAATTCTAGGGTAACTCAAAACCTTATCACTTTCTTTTCTCTCTTTTTTCATTCTTCAAGAATAGTGTTAAGATCAAGATTAGATTGTGTTCTTAAAGAGGAGTTACTATAATTATAAGAACTTATTGATTAGTGCAGAGGGCTCGGAGGTGCTCACGGGGATGTAGGCATATTACCGAACCTCGATAACAAATTACTTATGTTCTTTCTTGCTTCGTTTGCTGTCTCTTTTCTTTATAAGTCATTCTAGACTTAGATGTTTAGAAGATCACCACCTGGGCATCTTGAGGGTGGTTTCCCAACAGTGGTATTAGAACCAAAGGAGATACCACAACAGTGGTATCAGAGCTAGAGAAGATACCACAACAGTGGTATCAGAGCCAAGATTGGCAGGTATCAGAGCAAGAACAGGAGGTTATCGGAGCAAGATTCCAAGAATCAAATGTCAACTTCTTGGGTGATTCAAGAATAGAGTAGAGATCTGTATCTGATCATATTCTTGAGGTGATTCAAAAATGGAGTAGAGATCAATATCTAATCATGTTCTTGAAAGTGATTCAAGAACGGTATTGAGATCAATCTTCGATTATGTTCTTGAGATTTAGAAGAAGTTGGAAAGTAATTGTGGGTGCTGCATAAATCTGGGATCTTCTCTGCATTATGGGTTTGAACTTCATTGTTGAGAAGTTTGATGGAAAGGGAGATTTTTCCCTTTGAAAGCAAAAGATCAAGGTTGTTCTTACACAATAAAAGGTGGACTTGGCGATTGGAGAATATGATGCTTTTCCAGCAAGTACCACGAAGGTCCAGCGGAATGAGATGAAGAAGATAGCGTACAACACCATCCATTTGCACATGTCGAATAATGTCATAAGGGAGTGCGGAGACTCGGAAGATCCAACTGCAATTTGGAAAAAATTAGATGAGTTGTTTCTTACCAAGACTCTCCCAAATAAGAGGTACCTTCATAAACGAATCTTTGCTTTTAAAATGGATCCCAATAAAGAGTTGCAAGATAATTTTGATGCCAAGATGAGGAGTGCATCAAGTAGAGAAGGGCTATTTATTAAAGGAATGCCAGCAACTCGATATGGCAGTAACATACATGGCTACTACCGGAACAGAGGTAGAGGAGAAAGCCATGAGAGAGCGCATAATAACATACATAGCTACTATTGGGACAGAGGTAGAGGAGAAAACCATGGGAGAGCACACAGTAACATACATGGTTACTATCGACACAGAGGTAGAGGAGAAAGCCATGGGAGAATGCACTCCAAACTAAGATTTGGAAGGAAAAGATGTTTTTACTGCCATAAGGAGGGTTATTTCAAGAAAGACTGCAAGAAGATAAAGAATATGGGAGAAAGCCATACCAAGAATAGAGAGGCTTCGGTTGCTAAGGCAGAATAGCAAGATGGTGTTCTTGTTGTGTGCTCAAATGTGAGCAAGGGGCAAGAGGACAGCGAGAAATGGATCTTAGATATTGGGTGCACTCATCATATGTGTCCTCACAGGGATTGGTTCAAGAATTTCAAGGAAACCGATGATGGAAAAGTTTTCCGGGGGAATGATATTTCTTGCCAAGTGAGGGGGATAAGAGACATCCAGTTAAGGATTATTTGATGGAATGACAAAGTTACTAAGGAATGTGAGGTATCTTCTAGATTTGAGAAGGAATTTGATTTTACTAGGGCAGCTGTATTTTATGGGATACACATATAAGGTAGAGGGAAGAAAGTTGAAGGTAACCAAGGGATCTTTGATGGTGATCAAAGCAGTAATAAAGGATGGTCTCTATGAAATGATCGGAGACACGGACATCAAGGATCAAGCAGCAAGCTTGATGGCTGAGATGGATAAGATAACTCTTTGGCACACTCGCTTGAGACATATGAGTGAAAAGGGCTTGCAAGTTCTCAGCAAGGATGGTCTACTTGGTGGTGACAAAGTAAAGAAACTTGATTTTTGCGAGTGTTGCATTCTTGGGAAGCAACACCAGGTCAGCTTCAACACTGGAGTGCACAAGTCTAAAAGTATTCTTGACTACATTCATTCGGACCTTTGGGGACCAGCAAGAACACCAACACAGGGAGGTAATATTTACTTTCTGTCTTTAATTGATGATTATTCAAGATAGGTTTGGGTTTATTTGGTTAGAAATAAATCAAATGTTTTGAATAAGTTAGTGGTGTGAAAAAAACTGGAAGAGACTCAAACGAGCAGGGTAGTTAAGGTGTTAAGAACCGATAATGGCTTAGAAATTTTTAACCAGAAACTTGATCAATTCTGTAAGTTAAATGGCATTCTAAGACATAGAACAGTTGTGAAAACCCCTCAGCAAAGTGGAGTTGCTGAGAGGATGAATAAGACCCTTATGGAAAAGGTTGGGTGGATGTTAAATGGATCCGGATTACTCAAATGTTTTTGGGGGGAAGCAGTGTCTACTGCTGTGCATTTGGTTAATAGATCGCCCCTTTAGATCTTTAGAGCTCAAGACTCCCGAGGAGATGTGGATTAAAAAACCCCCTGAGTTGGACAACCTTAGGTCTTTTGGATGTGCTGCATATGCACATCAAAAAGATGATAAACTTAGCCCAGGATCTAGAAAGTGTGTGTTTCTAGGATATGAGGAAGAGGCTAAGGGGTATAGGTTGTGGTCCTTAGAACAAAAAGGATTTAAACTCATGATAAGTAGGGATGTCATTTTTTAATGAGCATTTATTTCCCTATTTGGAGAAAACTAACCCTGTAGGGGATAATGAGCAAACCAGCTCGGTATTTGTAGAGCATAGCATCAAGGAAAATTTAGTTCAGGTAGAGCAAGGAAAGCAAGAGGGTTCAGACCAGGTAGAACCCATTAATGAATGCCAAGCTTAGGACACTTAGAAGGAGGTTGAACTAGAAAGAGATGATGCAGTAAGTCAGAATGACTATCAGCTCACAAGGGACTGGGAAATAAGGCTGGTCAGACCACCTTTAAGATATGGTTTTGCGGCTGCGAATGCAGCATCTCCTTGGACAGAAGCAAGGATAAGTGAACAAGAAACTTACATTGATGCCATGTGATGTAAGAATTCATCAAGATGGAAGCTAGCTATGGAGGAAAAAATGGATTCTTTGAGGAAGAACAACTCTTAGGAATTGGTGCACATTCCAGGAAAATGGAGAGTTGTGGATTGTAAGTGGACTTACAAGATCAAAGAAGGGAACCCTCTAGAGGACAAAGTTCGGAACAAGGCTAGGCTGGTGGTGAAGGGGTTCACACAAAGAGACGACATAGATTTCACAGAAAACTTCTCACCTAGACACAAGGTGGAGGAAGTAGTGAGTATCCTTATCTATGCTGATGATATACTGTGGGTTGATAACAGCAGGGAGAGGATGGAAAGGTTGACATCTTAACTCAGTGAGGAGTTCGAGAGAAAAGATTTTGGCCTTACACAAAAGATCTTTGGGATGAGAAAAGTTCGAGAAATGGGTTAAAGGTTTCTCGGTCTTCCGACATAGAAAAGGTGTTGTACAAGTTTTCTATGGAAGATGGTAAACCAGTGAAGATTTCCCTTACTGGTCATTTCAAGTTCTCCAGCGAACAATGTCTTGAAATGGATGAGGAGAAGAAAGAAATAAAAAAGGTTCCTCACTCTAGTGCGGATGGATCAATCATGGTCATGATGGTCAGTACTAGACCTGACATTTCTCAAGCAATTAGTGTTCTCAACAGATTTGTGAATAATCCCGAAAAGAAGCTTTGGCTTAGGATGAAGTGGTTGTTGAGGTATTTGAAGGCTCAGTAGCAGCTGGTGATAGCTGGTGGTAACACTCTCAACAACCGGGGCAGAGTTCATAGCGGCTACGGGAGCCTTAAAGGAGGCTATGTGGTGCAAAAGGTTGTTGGACGAGTGGAAGGTCCTAAAAGAGTAAGTGGTGGTGTCTTCGGGTAGCCAAAATGCGTGGCACTTGTATAGGAACCCAATGTTCCATGAGAGAACTAAGCATGTGGATGTTCAGTATCATTTCATTTAAGAAAATGTTATGAAATGATGCATTCATATGGACAAAGTCGCAACGGAAGAAAGTCCTGCAGATTTAGGTACCAAAGATCTACCTCTAAGTAAGTTCAATCATTTCCTTGGACTTCTTAGGATTTGAGTTAGTTGATATGGTGACTCAAGTTGAGTTTGGATACTGAGTTCTCTACACTATGGGTTCAGGTTTAATCACTTAGATAAAGGTAGAGATTGTTGGTATTTGTCCAAGGATTAAACGGTTGCAAGAATGTAGGTTCAACAACATTAGGTTTGGAGGTGTACGCTGTGGCCCAGCTTTGTGCGTCACGGTCACCAGCAAAGAAGAAGACCTGGAAGAGGTGTGCACTATGGCTCAGCCTCCCCTATGCTGCAGCGCCCAGAAAGGATGAAGAGGGTGCCCTGGTTCGCGCCGCGGCCCAGCCCATCCAAGCCTCAGCATGAAGCACACCTGATGCTTATGTTTCAATATTTCAAATTATGCGTGAGGCATGTTCAAAATGCACAGGATCACTTAGGATTGATGAAAGATTATGATTGATTGGTCCTCAAGATCTAAAGGTGGAGATTGACCTTCAAGATAGGTTCAAGAAGTGGTGCACTATATAAAGGGTCACTTAGCTTCAATCTCAACAAGTGTGACATAACGTGTGATGACGTGTGAATGTGTGTGAAATAGAACACATGGGTGTGTGAGAGTGTAAAGACACTAAACACAGGAGATATCTCATTGTAGAGAGGCTGGTTGTTTAGAGAGATAGAGTAATATAGATTGGGGATTCAAAGGACTTGTAAGTGGAATTTTCTTGGGGAAAATTCCAGGGTAACTCAAGACCTTATCAATTTTTTTTCTCTCTTCTTTCATTCTTTAAGAACGGTGTTAAGATCAAATTAGATTGTGTTCTTAAAGAGGAGTTATTGTAATTATAAGAACTTATCGATTAGTACAAAGGGCTCAGAGGAGCCTCGATAATAAATTGTTTGTGTTCTTTTTTCCTTCGTTTGCTGTTTCTTTTCTTTACAAGTCATTCTAGACTTAGGTATTTGGAAGATCACCACTTGGGAATCTTGAGGGTAGTTTACCAACACTCTCTTATATGGGCATAGGAAATCATGCTATACTGGTGGATAAAGCATTACAGACTGAGAATGATTTGATGGAGTTTATAGGTATGAGAGATTAGTTGAAGAGGTCTAGGTTTGAGGGACCTAGAGGTTGTAGCAGTATAGGTGTACAGGGTGGAAGACCACCCCAGAGAGGGCGTTTCTTATCACAAGGAACTATAGTACAAAGTCAGAGGCAAGCAATATTTGTTGCTTCTGTAGCTCAGAGTAATACTAGTGAGACCCCTAGATTTGGGAGACATACTATGGGAATTGGGAGTTATGGTAGAGGAGTAAGTATGATACCAAGGGGAAGTGGTAATCTGATGTATGATCGAGAGTCAAGGGTTTGCTTTAGATGTAATCAGACGGGGCATCTATCTCGGAATTACCTTACGCAGATATGTTTTGTATGTGGTGAGGGAGGATATGTAGCTGTAGATTGTCCTGTGGAGAAATATACTGACATAAGCATTAGAAGTGTTGGGAGAAGACTGGTAGAAAGAGGTGGTGGATCAGGGAGTGTGCGGGGCAGAGGTCGAGGATCAGTTGCAGAGCGAGGACATGGTAGCCAGTTACAATTCAAAGATAGTAGAGTCTATGTATTGACCCAACAGGATGCACAAACCACTCCTGATGTTCTTATGGGTATGATATCTTTCCTTGGTAAGCCTACTAGATTATTGATTGATTCTGGTACAACCCATTCTTTTGCATCAAGTATTTATATGAAATCTATTGATGCTAGTGCCAGTCCTTTGATGCATACGATTATTGTTGAGGTTCCTACTGGAGATAGGGTTATTATCAGGAAAATATATCAAGGTTGTGTGATTAATATTGCTGATAGAGAATTTAAAGTTGATTTATTGCCTTTAGATATGATAGATATTGATTTAATTCAGATGAATTGGTTATCTGCATATCATGCTTAGGTAGATTGTGTTTAGGAAAAATGTGGTGTTCAAGATACCCGGATAGGAGGAGTTTAATTTTCAGGGAGAACGTAAGATACTTGCTAATTATTTTATTTCTACCTTAAGTGCTATTAAATGGTTGAAGAAGGGTTGTGAGGGGTAGTTGGCATATGTGGTGGATTTTAGCAAAGAAAGTAGGAAGTTAGAAGAAATTTTCTGATGTGTTTCCTGAGGAGTTGTCTTGTTTGCCTCCCAATAAGGAAATTGAGTTTTCTGTCGAGGTGATTCTAGGATCAACACCCATATCCATATCACCCTATAGAATGGCACTAGCTGAATTGAGAGAGTTGAAAGTTCAACTTCAGGAGTTATTAGATAAACAGTTTATCTGACCTAGTATGTCACCCTGGGGAGCCCTTGTGTTATTTGTCAAGAAGAAGGATAGGACAATGAGGTTATGTATTGATTATAGATAGTTGAATAAGATCACCATCAAGAATAAATATCATTTGCCTAGGATAGATGATTTATTCGAGCAATTACAAGGAGCTAGAGTGTTTTCTAAGATAGACCTGAGATCTAGTTATCATCAATTGAGGATAAAGGAGGGGGACGTGCCTAAGACTGCTTTTAGGACACGTTATGGCCATCATGAGTTCTTGGTGATGCCATTTGGGTTGACTAATGCTCCTGCGACATTTATAGACCTTATGAATAGGGTGTTTAAACTATTTTTGGACAGATTTGTGATTGTGTTCATTGACGATATTTTGGTATATTCTAAGAATGAAGATGAGCATATGCAACATTTGGAGATAGTGTTAGAGATTTTAAGGAGAGAGAAATTATATGCAAAGTTCTCTAAGTGTGAGTTTTGGTTGAGTGAAATATCTTTCTTGGGGTATGTTGTGTCAGGAGAGGGGATAGCAGTTGACCCACTGAAAGTAGAAGTGGTGTTGAATTGGGAAAAATCCACGAATGTAACTGAAATTAAAAGCTTTTTGGGGTTGGCTAATTATTATAAGAGATTTATCCAAAAAATTTCTATAATTCCTAAACCATTGACTAAATTGACCAGGAAGGACGTGAAGTTTAGGTGGTCAGAGGAATATGAGAGAAGTTTCTAGTTGTTGAAAGAAAAACTGACTACTGCCCCGGTATTAGTGTTTCTTTCTGGTGATAAAGGATTTGTGGTTTATAGTGATGTGTCACATCAGGGTTTGGGATGTATGTTGATGCAACATGGGAGAGTTATAGCTTATGTATCTAGGCAACTGAAGAACCATTAAAGGAATTACCTGACCCATGATTTAGAATTGGTTGCCATAGTTTTTGCTTTGAAGATTTTGAGACATCATCTATATGGAGCCAATTGTGAAATTTTTACCGATCATAAAAGCTTTATGCATTTACCGACCCAGAAGAAGTTGAATTTGAGGCAGAGAAGGTGGATGGAGTTGATTTGTGATTATGACTGTACAATTCATTATCATCCAAGAAAGGCTAATGTAGTAGCTGATGCGTTGAGTAGAAAGGCTACAAGAAGATTTGCTGCTATGAGGAGTCATAATACTAGCTTGATGATAGAATTAAGAAGCATGAGGATGCAGTTGAGTGTCGATGATAGGGGAGTATTGATGGCAAATATGGTAATACAATCTTCTATTATTGATCATTTATTGCAGATGCAGGGTAGAGATGAGGGGATAGAGAATATCAGACAGGTAGTGTTGAGTGGGAAGTCAACTAAATTTAGAATTAGAGAAGATGGTATCGTAGTATTGGGACATAGAGTTTGTGTTCCCAATGATGTGGAGATGAGAAAGGAGATACTAAAGGAGGCTCATGATTCTGTATATTTCATGCACCCAGGTAATAATAAGATGTACAGGGGATTTAGACAGAATTATTGGTGGTCAAGGATAAAGAAGTATGTAACAGCATATATTTCGAGATGTTTGACTTGTCAACAAGTGAAGTCTAAGAATAGACATCCAGCAGGTTTATTATAACCTCTTCCAGTACCTGAGTGGCCATAGGAAAATATGAGTATGGATTTTGTCTTTGGTTTTCCTCATACCCAGATGGGACATGACACCGCGTGGGTTATAGTGGATAGACTTTCTAAGTCTTCACATTTTCTTCCTATTAAAACTACGTGGAGTCCAGAAAAGTTAGTTTAGTTGTATGTAGCAGAGATAGTAAAATTACATGGAGTACCTTTGAGTATCGTATCAGATAGAGATTCTAGATTTACCTCTGGATTTTGGAGGGGTTTCCAAGAAGCTATGGGTATGCAATTGCAATTTAGTACAGCTTTTCATCTACAAACTAATAGGCAGACATAGAGAATCATCATAATACTATAAGATATTCTGTGGGCAAGTGTATTGAGTTTCTCAATGAGCTAGGATGTTTATTTGCCTTTGATCAAGTTTGTATACAATAATCAGTATCAAACTAGTATTGGATGACACCCTTCGAGGCTTTATATGGTAGAAGGTATAGAACTCCAGTATGCTGGGAAAAAGTTGGAGAGAGAAAAATATATGGCCCAGAAATGATAGACTTGACTACCGAAAGGATCAAACTGGCTAGGGAGAACCTCAGAGCAGCCCAAAACAGACAGAAGGGATATGCTGATAAAAGAAAATGACCTCTCGAGTTCCAAGTTGGTGATTGGGTATTTTTGAAGATATCTCCGTGAAAAGAAGTGTTGAGATTTAAAAAAAAGGAAAAACTGAGCCCGAGATTTGTGGGGCTATATGAGGTGATTGAGAGAATTGGACCAGTAGCATAATGTTTGGATTTGCCTCCAGAATTAAAATAATTACATAATATGTTTCATGTGTCACCGTTGAGAAAGTACTTACACGACGAATCCCATAGTATCTCGAATCAGACGATAGAATTTCAGGAAAATTTGACTTTTATGCAAGTACTGGTCATAATCCAAGACAGAAAGGAACAAGTCTTGCGCAATAAATACATTCCTTTGATTCAAGTATTACGACGAAGCAAAGATGTCGAAGAAGTCATGTGGGAGCATGAAGCAAGAATGAGGAATGAATACCCCCAACTTTTTCTTGAATTAGTTAAGGAAATTTCGGGGACAAAATTTTTGTAAGGTGGGTAGAATTGTAATACTCGTATTTGTAAAGTAAGGGTAAAAAAGTACTTTAATAAATATGATATAGAGTTCAAATAATATATAGATATTTTTAAATGCAAAAAGTTAATAAAAAAATATGGGATGTGGATGTCCTAGAAGGCAGAAAAAAAAAACGTGGCAGTAGGTGGCAACACCTGTTGCAAAATTGAATGCATGTTACGCAAGTGTATAAAAACATGGAGTCTTTTTGAATTAAGGTTGCTGATGCATGGTTTCAGAGTTTGCATATATATATATATAAACGTTAACATATACTTACCGAATTTCGTTTAGTTTTCCTTCAATTACTCTATTTCTTTAAACAATTGTGGACAGAAAAAAAAAAAGGTTAAAAGAGTAAAATTTTGAATTAGTTTATGGAAGAATTTTATAGGGAGTCACAAAAAGCTATAAAAAAAAAGAAAGTAATAATGTAATGTTTATTCTTGAATTTTTAGCATACATGAAATTTTTCGGAATTCAAAGTGAGAATTTTCAAATGGTGTGATTTATGAGGAATTGAAGAATAAATTAGAAATTTAATATAAATGTTATGTCAGGTGTTGATGATCAGCAACCGGGGAAAATTGCTGAGAGGAACAGGAAAGGCAAGGAGGTGATCCATGGGTAGCTTTAAGTGTTACGTGGTGAGTTAGATATACTTTAAGTAATCTAAATAAAAATAAAATATATAGTGATAATATTAAAATAAATTATTAGTTTATGCTTTGGTGGTAGATAAAAATTTAATTGATAGGTATGATATAAATATTGGACATGTAGAAAATTATTATGTGAAAAAAAATATTATTAGAAAAATGAGTCAATTTAATAATGATAGTGAAAAATGAAATTCTTGACGAGTTATAGTTGATAAATTGATGTGATATATGTGGAGAAAAATTTAGTATAATTTTTAAATAATAAATTGAGAATAATCATGATAGCTAGTTCAAATGTCTGAATACATACTTGTTTTTATTTTATTATTTATATGCATATTCATATCAGTTTTGATATGCATCTGAATGAGAATAAAAAAACCGGAAAGACAGCCGGTCTAAATAAGAATAAAAGAACAGGGAAGGCAACCGGTCTAATGAAGATAAAAGAACTAGGAAGGCAACCGATCTAAATGAGAATAAAAGAACCGGGAAGGTAGCTAATCTAAATGAGAATGAAAAAACCGAGAGGGGGCCAGTCTAAGATAAATGTGAGAAGACATTCCTTAATAATAATAAGTCATGCATTACATCTGTTTTACATGTTAATATTTTTACTGAAATATTGTTGATGTTGTGCATTTATTTGTAGATAAATGAGTCTCATAGAGAGACAGTTACAGTGAGAAAAAGACATTAAAGTATGATGTGATAGAAATTATTTAAATATTAGACTATATGCTATTATCCAGTCATATGAGAGATAAATGATTAAATATTAAAGGGCTATTTATACAAACTGAATACTTTTAGTAAATTTAATTCACTGAGCTTGTGAAGCTTATCCCTCATTGTACAATGATTTCAGGTAGCAGACATGACAAATAGTCTAATGGGTTGAGAGTCAGGTGAAATCATTTATGTAATCCACATACGTGTCAACATCCTCAGACAAATGAGAAAATGAAATAAAAATTTTATTTGTAAATATTCATGCATTTTATATTGTATATTATGTTTAAATTAATATCATATTGATGTACCTCCCTTGTTGAGAGTTGATGATTATAGTAAAGCTTTTTGTTAATATTGTTTTTTTTATTGTTGCATATATGTATCGTGCTGGAATTTTCAAAATGTAATGATACCGTCTCAGGGGTGACCAACCCGGGATAGGTCGTTACCTACAGTGTCTGCAAAATGATGTATTGGGTGTGAAATGGCCTAGAGCCTTTAGGCAGTAGCTTGTTCTCTTCTCCTCTGTATTAAAAAAAAAAAAGTCATAATCTTACTTTTTTGTCCCACTCTCATGGGATAGAATCTATCTCACTTATTTCGGATTAAATTTTTTGTTTTTATCATTTTTACCCTTGAATAATAATTATTATTACTATAATTATAATAATAACACATTATTATTTTTATCATATTATTACAATCATAATTTTTTATTATAATAATAATATTTTTATCATATTATTACAATAATATTTTTTAATAATAATAATACTTATCATAATTAAAATAATAATAATTATTATTATTATAATTATCATTCTTATAATTATATTTATAAAAATATTATTATAGTAATTTTAATAATAATTATTCTAATTATGATGATAAAATAGTAATAATAATAATAATAATAATAATAATAATAATAATACTTTTGGATTTGTGAATAAATTAAATATTGTTAAGAATGATTAATAGTATTAGGGTATTTTGATATTTAGACTTTTCATTTCACTTTAGTCTCTATTAAATAATCTCATAAACTAAACATAAGGTTAAAATATTATCTTTTTAATTTTTTTTTTTATCTTATCCCACTATAATTTTGTTTATGAATTAAACGGAGTCTTAATACTGCCTGTATCAAACTAGTGTTGTTTGTTAATAAAATATTATATCAAGCGTAGAATTTTAAGAATCGAGTAAAATCATGAGCTTAGAGATTGTATTGAGCGGACCCATCAACTCCAAGTTGCTAAATGGGCTCTTTCAACAAATTTTATTGGACCAGTCCCTGTGTGTTCTCCTTTGCGAACTTGGTAACGAAGGCTAGGCCCTTTTTATATTTTGTTTGGGGTTTGTTCTTTTTCTTAATGGTTTTTTTTGGGTTATTTACAATTTTATCTTTGAACTATAGATCAAGTTTTATTTTGGTTTATTTTTTACTCGCAAATGTATCAATACAATTTCGCTTTATCTGTATAATAACTTCTCTAATCCCTCACCTAATGTTTCCAAGTTGTTTTAACAGATATACAGAAACTTAAAGCACAAAATAAGCAAAAAGTAAGGCTTTAGCCTCTCACTTAGAAGTCTACGCTCTTCTTCTAAGCTTTTTCGAGTGACAATTAACTCCGAAATGATTTTATTTCGTTGTTATGTCCAGAACGAATGGGGATTTAATTGAGACATCTAATTCATAACTTAGCTTTTCAATCCGACGCTCTTCTTGCCTATTGAAATTAATGTGAATTGAATGATATGTCATTGAAACAATCCGTTTTATCTTTGTTTTATATTCGAATTATGAGAACGAGCTAACTGATCCTAACATCATTTACGAGGAGTCAAACGATACCAATTTACCTTCCACACATATGGTGCTTGATGTCGGGCATCAACAGTTGGAAAAAGGTTACTGCTTCGATTTTCCCTGTCTGTATACCATAGGCTGAGTTTCCACAACCTTGGTTGTCCCCTTAGATATAGAAAAATCATTCTGCTAAGAATAGTCTGAGGTGGTTCATCCGCTTCTGCCACTTTGGTGTAGTTTTAGTTTGTATTTGTATTGAATGAATATATAAAACAAATCAAAGCGCGAGCAGCATACGCTCTTCTTCGATTAGAGAAAAGCAACCAACTCTATAAGTTGTAGAACCCATATTGATGACTTAAATTATATTTTGAGTGTCAACAAATCTATAAGTAAGAAAAACTCTTTCCTTCTTAATTTGTGAAGCATAAAAGTTTTAGGTAGTGTTTGGATTCAGTTTAAAATTAATTTTTTAAAATTTATCAAAAACTTAATCAAATTTAATTAAATAACAATTAATAAATTAATTAATAAATAATTTTATTTCATTTATTAATTTTAAAAATAAATTTTAACTTAAAATTAATTTTAAACTGAACTTAAAAATAGCTCTAATGGTGCTTGAACCAACATCAAAATTTGTGTAACAAAAATACAAACGAAACCAACATCAAAATTCAAAATCAAGAATAATCAGGAATCTACGGTGATGAATGCGGGATGTGGTCTTAGATGATAACAGCAGCATGTCATACTTGCCCTTCCCGTAACCACTGGATAATAGCGGTCTTTAGTCAGAAAAGAATAGACACAACGCTCCTCTTTTCCATCTCTCAAAGCAGCAATCTTTTCTTTCCTACTTTTTCTCTCTCCGTCTCTCAAAATAAAGAGAGACACAGAGAAATATTTATCTATGAAATGTTGAATTTTCAATAAATTCAAATTTTCTCTATTTGGGGGCTGCCTGTTCTCCTTCTTTTATCTCCCTAAGTACCTTTATTCCCTCTCTCTTAAAAATTTCTCATCCTTCTCTCTTAAACTTACTTTCTCCTCTCTACAGTTTGGTCGCAGCAGTCATGTCTTTCAGAGGAGTAAGCTCTCTTTCTCTCTCTATATTTATGTGCGTTTACTGTTTACCCTTAGATCTGACTATAGTTTTACTTGGTTTGCTGGTAGCTAAAAGTTAGGGTCTGATAAACTTGAATTAACGTTCATATTTTTCTTGTGTTATTGTGATTAGATCTTAGTGTTTATTAGCGCGAATGAACTATATAAAGTGCTTCTCTTTGGTTTCATGGTGTTAATTTTCTTTGTCAATATAGTTCGTTAGTGTAATTGCGAGTTGAAGATGCGAATATTAGTTTCTGTTATTTTCAGTCTACTGCATTAGGCGCGTTATTTTAGTTGATTTTTTAAGTAAAAGTATTTTTCCTTTCTTTGGAGTCACCAATTTTAATTTCGTTGTTTCGTTGCTGCATGTACTCTTGGTTTTAAAATTGAATATTAGATTCCCAAAAAAGAAGAAAACAGAAAGAAAGTTACATTGTAAGAGCAAGATTTGGGATTAAAAGCACAATTAGATCTTCCGAACTTGAATTGATTGCACTCAAATTCCAGTTCAAAGTTTAGTTTTGTTATGAATCTATGTTTGCTGTAGTGAACATGTGTTTTCTAGTTATCTTGTATAAGATTGTTTAAGTTGGTCGAAGTTATAAGACTCAACATGTTGAATTTCGGAAACAAATAGTCTATTGAATGAAGTTTTGATTTATTATTCTTTTCAAAAACCACAAAATTAATGGAGTTCATTTTTTTTTATAATATTTGCTGATATTAATTGGGTGAAGTATTTATCGGCTGGTTTTGGCTTGTAGACAAATGCTTCTTCCGGTATGGGCGTTGCCGAGCACAGCAAAAGCACATATATGGAGCTGCAGAGGAAGAAGGGCTACCGCTATGTGATCTTTAAGATCGATGAGAAGAAGAAAGAGGTTGTGGTTGAAAAGACTGGAGGCCCAGCTGAGAGCTATGATGATTTCACTGCTTCATTGCCTGAGAATGACTGCAGATATGCAATTTATGACTTTGATTTCGTAACTTCTGAGAACTGCCAGAAAAGCAAGATATTTTTCATTGCATGGTCAGTGTTTCTTTCAATTGCTTGATGGATACTGTTTGCTGAGATTTATTGCTCCTGTTACAGTTTAATTTATTAGGTTTACATTGGACGATTTGAGCTTATTTTGTCTTTCTATCTATCATTTTTCTATTCATTTATTTGCATTTTCTTCTTCTATGTTGCTCGGACTCGGCTGTGTCCGAGCTTGAATGTTAGACTCGTCTATTTTTTTGTAAGGTTTTGTAAATTTTCCTTGGATTTAGAGGGTCTAAAGTAAGAGTCCATATTTGGAGTGTTCTCAATAGGGCTACAGCTGAGTAAAATGAAGAGTCCACAAGCAACCATGTTTTTCCTTAAAATTGAAATGTTGTGCCATTTCATCAGCGTGAACATCTTATTGGTGGTGTTTTGGTTACTCTAATGCATGTACTTTGCCTTTATTTGTGAGGGCAAGCACTAGTCATAAACATCTTCTCACAATGATTTTGTTTTTTCTATCATCTATGTATTGTTCAGATGTACTTTCATGATGCCTTGTTTTATTTGACATCTTCTCTCCCACCCCCACCCCACAGTCACACAAGTCATCACCTCTTTCTCACTGTGAAGGCCCTCATAATCTGTTTGATCTGGAATCAGTAACTATTCTTTGGTGGGGGCTAGTGGAAGAAAGGCATCTAGCACAATTTCTTCTCTGAAAAGGTGAGGAAGGAAAGTTGAACAAGGAAGAAAGACACCAAAAGTTTCATATCCTTTTATTTCATCTCTGCTTTCTCTACATAATTAGAGTGACATAATGTAACTGCTTTTCCTTTCTCTTTATTTTTTGTTGTACAAAGTGAATGTGTTGAGATGAACAGTATGATAACGAGGTTCGGTATTGTGGAAAAAGTCAGGTTCTGAATTAATTGGTGTTGTGATGGTGCTTCCCTTAGGCTTGGTTCCTCACCTCTGTTATTTCAGATCTCAGACCCTTCCGTTTATGAAAAACTAAGGTTCTGAATTTGTTGGTCTTTCATTGATGCCCTCCTTCCCAAAAACTTGGTTTTCTGACTCCAGTATATCAGATCTCCGCTCCCTTTTGATTTACAAAAAACTAAGGCCCTGAATCAATTGATGTTTTGATGATACCCTCCCCCTTAAAGACTTGATTCCTCACTCTGTTATTTCAGATCTCTGGTCCATTTGATTTGTGAAAATCATGAATGACTTAATCTTGAATATAATTCTTTCAGTGGATTAATAATTAATTTGCTTGGTGAGAAGTGTTTCTATGTAGTTGCTGTGTCATGTCCCTTCATGTCAAAGTCAGAATAATTGGTCTGGTGGCATCTTACTTTTGATTCCTTTCAAATTGGGTTGTCTTCTGCATTGTTTGTGAAGTTTCCCTTTTTCTTTCTTGGGCATATTTAGCCTTTAAGTCTGAAAGGGAGGTGATTAACTGTCTGCTGTTGGTCTCTTTGCAAAGTATTTTTTGTTGATACAAAGTATTGAACTCTGTTATTGTGAATGATTAGAAACAAGTTTTGCATATTTGAGCCTTTCCAAGAAATATTTTTGCATGTTTGAGCGGCTTTTATGGTGTTTTCTTTCAGGTAAAGTAATGAATGTCCTGTGATGATTAGTAGGTGATTTGTATTCTGTCGTGGATGGGATATGCTCTTGTTTATTTTTACTAGAATGAGCCATTTGTTTCTGCTGCATAATAAATGAATGTCCTGTGATGATTAGTAGGTGATTTGTAGTGTGAGTTTGTTTTCTGTCGTGGATGGGATATGCTCTTGTTTATTTTTACTAGAATGAGCCATTTGTTTCTGCTGCATAATAAATGTCGGAGTAGGGATCTCATTTCCTTTCTCCTTCCCGGGGTTAAGGTTATTTAATGCGATTGATTTATTGCAGCAAATGGTGGCTGGGAAGTGAGTTATCTATTGTTTTCTCTTTGCTTGTAGCATCAAGAAGGCATAACCTTTATTTGTCATACATTTGACTTTGGTTCTCTTATGTAGGATGAGAGACATGATATTTGATCTTTATCTGGCTCATATTCTTGATCCATCTTCATGTCAATAATTTGATCCATAATTTTGAAACAACGGTGCATTCAGGTCTCCTTCTGTGTCTCGGATTCGTGCAAAGATGCTGTATGCAACATCCAAGGACAGGTTCAGGAGGGAGCTGCAGGGCATTCACTATGAAATCCAGGCAACTGACCCAACTGAGATGGACCTTGAAGTGATTAGAGAACGCGCACACTGAGTATTCTTCTTGTTCAAAGGCTTCTGCATCTCTTGCAACCTGAAGTGAACAAACATTTCCTGCTTCATTTAGTTGTCATGTGCAGTAACTGTCTCTGACACAAAATACATATAGTTTAATTAGTAGTAAATAATATCTGGGAAGGCTGATTAGGAGCTCATTGTGACTCCTGGCTGTGGGGGACTTCGAGCTCCTTATTGCCGTGATGCTTCTCGGGTTAAAAAGGGTATGGGTATGGGTATGGATATTGATGGTTTGACTCTTATTAATGAAATTGATATTTTATCAGTTGTCACTAGGTTTTCATTTCATTTGGGGGGGTGGAGGGGGAGGGGGGAGAAAGGTTTCATCAAAATTTGGATTTTTGACGGACAATGTGGATGGTTTTGGCTTATTGGGAAGAATAATTCTTCAATAGGTTTTGCTGGATTATAGACTAGACAAATTATGTTTCAGCATTTTATAAAGTTTTTAGATTTGAAAATCTTAAAATTTTAAAACTATATGAAGTGGGAATTCATAATAGGTTTAGTCTATTAGGTAGTCTCTGTAAAAGTTACTCCATTGGAAAAGGGATTCAACTGATGAAATTATAGATTAGTAGCTAAAAAGACTCTTTGCTGCAAAGATTTCAACTATTTTTTCTTAGGTTTTGTACAAAATGGTGAGCCTTACATTGTCCTTCCTCACAAATTGTGAATCAGATGATGAAATTTTGTCAAAGAATTTTATTACTACACTTGCAATTACAAATTATGAATTAGTTTTGTTTAGTTTGAGTTCATAATGCCTGCCTAAGGTGACATATACTAAATAAATTTGATTTGAAATGGGGAGAATTAAATACGAAACGCTGAGGAGGATATGGCCCCTGCTGTGTTTCTAGTCTTTATTGAAGTCATCAGATTTTGTGATTTAAAACCAAAACGGAGGCTTCTAGTTCTAGTTCTAGGTCACATCATTTTCCCAAGCGTAGTTGGCTCAGGCTTCCAATTTTAGCCATGTCTGGGTATGCCCAAGTCTGTAAAGGGACCCAAACTTTGATGGAGGACCTGGAGGTAAATAAAAGTCCAAATTTATGGAAGTGTCACTTTGCTGTTGAAGTCTCTTGTTTTGTTAGCAAGTTCTGATAATCTTTCACCGGGAAATAGAACTGATGTACTTGCCCTTGAGTAAATTCTGTATATCTCCATGTTAACGTAATTGTCCAGCTTTTTATTTACAGTTAAGCGGGAAGAAAATGAACTCTCTTGCAGCATTCTTTACTTGCGGAGGAAAGAAAATAGTACAAAATTTAGAAAGGAAAAGAAAATCACTCTTGCTCCTGTATGAACAAGAGAAGAGAAAATAGTTTTGAATTGCTTGAAAAATTGTTCATATATCAAGCATTTTAACATTTATTTTATTTTATTGAAGTTGAGAGTTGAGACATTACTTTAAAGAGATTCAATCATTGAGCTGAATAAATAAATAAATATCTGTATGTTTCTCTTTTTCAAAATTTAAGATGAGCATTGTGATAACTAGTGATTGTAGGGGTGTAAATGAACTGATCTGAGTTGAACGGTGCTTTGTTAAAGTTTGTTCATTAAGATTTTAATCGAGTTCGAATTGAGTTCGAGTTCAAACCAAGTTTTAAATATTTTGTTCAAACTTGTTTGTTAAAATTTTAATCGAGCATGAGTTGCTTTAATTGAGCTTTAATAATTTTGTTCGATCCCTTTTAATATAAAAAAATTAAATTCGATTCAAACTTGACTCGATTATATAAATGAGCTTAGTTCAATTTTGATTCAAATTAAACTCGAACTTGTCTATAGATTTAACGAATTTTTATCTAAATAATTTTTTTTATTTGATTGCACGACAAGTAATGAGTTAAGAGAGATTAAATTTTGAAAAAAGATAAGTCACTAAATGATAGTGAGACTAAGAGAGATATATACCCATTAAAGTAGTTCTAGTCGATATAAGTGAGCTAATTTCAAATATATGGATAAACTTTAAAATAAACATATAAACAAATTATTTACAATTTTAAACGAGTTGAAGACTCTTATATACAAGCTCAATTAGTTCAACAAAAAAGCTTTATCCTCTTGTCATACTCTTTCGTATAATAAATAAACAAATATAAATGAGCTCTGATTAAACTTGTACACTAGTTTGTTCATGTGTATATCAGTTTTCTTACCAATTTAGGACATGAATTAGTTGATTCTTTATATTTTCACAAGAAAACTTAATTATAGATTTTTTTTTTTTAAATGTACAAAAATTAAAAAATATAAAATGCAAAAATTCGAAGGAAACCGCCCACGTTAAGAATACACCTGTGGCCCTTGGGTAACTGTGGAGTTTTATGGTTCGCTGTACGTTTACCTTTGAAAGTGAAAGGATATCCCCATCTTTTTGTTAACAGTGGACCCAAAAAAAGGGGCAAGATATGCATGTCCCCACCACTACCAGGAAGGGATCAATAATGCATTGTTCACCACGTGATCTTTGACATATACGGATCAAAGCAAGACTACTCTCAAGTCAAAGACATAATTGCCACTTCCATTTGTTCAAAGGAATCTCACTGTACAGTGTTCTGTGGAGGTAATGAAGAAGAAATATCCTAATCAACGTGACGCCATAACTCTTTATTATTATCTGGGTATATTTAGGTTGGATATCTTTGGATGCACTGAGCAGTTACAACTTACAGTTAATTTTCAGCCACGTGCTTCCTTTTGGGATATCTCAGTTTATGGTTTTGGTGCTTCTATTCACAATTTGTGCCTTTTGGGTCCTATGATTGATATTTTTCCAATTATTTGGTGAAATCTGTCTCACTTTTAAATGGTTTGACTTGAGTTTATTACGGATGACACCTTTGTCCATGTTAATAGTTCGGTATGAAGGAAAGATGTGGAGAAGTTAGGTCAAGTATCATGATATTTAACAGACTTGTTTGACCCTGAAAGATCTGAAAGTATTCTTCAACATGGCTGCTAGCAATAAGACCATAGTTTGGTTTAGGAGGGACCTAAGGATTGAGGACAATCCTGCCTTAGCTGCTGCTGCGAGAGATGGTTTTGTTTTTCCTGTATATATATGGTGCCCTAAAGAAGAAGAGCAATTCTACCCTGGTCGAGTATCGAGGTGGTGGCTGAAGCAATCTCTTGCTCACTTGGGACAGTCCTTGAAATCTATTGGGGCTGAACTTGTGCTGATCAAAACCCAGAGTACTCTTTCAGTTCTCTTGGAGTGCATCCATGCCCTTGGGGCAACAAAAGTAGTCTTCAACCATCTTTATGGTATGTTCTGGTTCTTTTCTTCAAAACATCTTCTTTCCAATGATATCAACTTTGATTTGCTAAAGATCAAGTGAAGTGTATTTAATTTTTGGATTCTCTTATAATATGCTGTTTGGTATTTTTGTCAATCTATTTAGTTTTAGGATTCTTTTAAAAAAGAGAGCAAATAATCGATCTAGGATGATGATCTTTACCGAATTGGAAATTATACAGTTTCTTTGAGAAGATTATAACCGTTTGAATCATGATTAAAACTTCAGCAGATTATTTGCTACTTATATTGGAATTCTCATAGATTTTGAAAAGGTAAAGAAGCAAGTGGTTCTATAAAGGATAGGGAAAAGCTTGCAGAGGCCTAAATGAAGGCTTCGCAGAGGTAATATCCCAGCCAACGATCCAAAGAGTACAAGTGAGGAATTGTTTGAATTTTTCTGTTTTCTTTTTAAATTTCAATTTTAAGTGGAAGTATAAGTGAGGGGAAAGGGATACTGGAATTCAGAAGTAGGTAACTAAACTTTCGGCCATTTGAACTCCAAGGCTTAATCAAAAAAAATGTTGCTAAGAAGTTAACGAATTCAAATGAGAAAAGCCATGCACATTCAAATACAAGAGTATAGTTTTCAGTGAGGAATTATTTGGAAATCAGGTTTATGCTTCGATATTTGAACAATAGAATTGAAAAATTTACCCGGTAAGTGCGTGTTCACGGGACACGTACGCCCACAAAATGCATTATTTCTTTTTTATTTAAAATGCACAGCTGCGAAAGATACATGGGCATTTGTCACTGCACACAATATCTGCTATTCCAAGCTAAGCATGGTAAAGAGCACACTGGGAGGGAATTTCTTGATGTAGAAAGGATGCAGCAGCGTGGAGTACCCAAGGAAAAATGCTGAGATCCCTTTAATTTCGTCCCTGCAAAGAAGACGATACTTTATTTTGTCATG
The DNA here is from genome assembly GCA_023935145.1 of Bretschneidera sinensis. Taxonomy (NCBI): domain Eukaryota; kingdom Viridiplantae; phylum Streptophyta; class Magnoliopsida; order Brassicales; family Akaniaceae; genus Bretschneidera; species Bretschneidera sinensis. The sequence continues at coordinate 76,117,937 of CM043705.1, forward strand.
TGCATAGCCTTAGAGACGATATGGGTCTAGCACGTGAAGCCTGAAACAGAAACAAAACGAACTCAAACTAGAGGCATAGACCAAACCAAATATTTATCGTAAGCAGAAACAAGAGGGGTTATCAAGACTCGAAAAAAAAAACCTTTGGTTCTGATACCATGTTAGTTATCAATTATCCTAAAACTTTAGCTCAAATTTCAGCTCATGGGAAATGGGCCAACAATGTATGTCAAACTCATATATATTTTCACAATATCAAATTCCAGAAGATTTGAATGCACTTCAAGTTTTTGGAAATTTTGATTTAAATGCGGTTCAAGGTTTGGGAAATTTATATGCCTCAGAATGCCTTCTTTCACTTTACTGAGGCACCCTAGTGTGATCAACCCATAATCTCACCCTCCTCCCCATTCTTTGGTTGGAAGGGCTTGGGGGATAAGTCGTTCTTTTATGGAAAACCTTGATAGTTGGTTCGTGCTAGGTTTACATTAGGATTTAAAGGAGTTCCTCATTTCTTCATGAATGTGAAGTTGTGTTTTGTTCTTACTGAGTTACTCAATGAGATATCTTTGTCAGCTGCGTAAGTGTAATGCCTTTCTGTCTTTTTTTCCCTGTAGATCCTGTTTCACTTGTTCGTGATCACATCATCAAAGAAAAGTTGGTGGAACTTGGCATTTCTGTGCAAAGCTATAATGGAGATTTGTTGTATGAACCATGGGAAATATATGATGTAAGAGGCCATGCTTTTACAACCTTTGATGCGTATTGGGAGAAGTGCTCACACATGCAAATGGAACCTGTTTCACTTCTTCCTCCATGGCGACTGGTGGCAACTGCAGGTAAAGTAAAAAAAAAGTATGTAAATTATTCCATGATAACACAACCAACTGCTATCTTGAGGCTACTTTACCTGGAATGGTTGTCTTTGTAGATTGGATGATACTTATAGTAGAAACAACATAATCATGATCTACTTGGTCATGATCATCTGCTCAGGCCTTAGCCTCCCTCAAAAAATTGTTTGTATTTGTGTTATTTTTTTGTCTGGACTATATTGGCAACAGCATTTTTCTCATCTCCTGATAGGATTGAAGCTCCCTTAGTTATATTCATACGCATGGATGAATTCATGTAGAAAGGACATGTAGTCTCTACTATGGACAGGAAGAATGGTTATATATAATATATGAAGAGTAGAAAGTACTTATATATATATAAAGAATGAACTGTTGACAAATTTTTCTTCTTTGTTAATTACAGGAGAAGTTAAGAAATGTTCTGTTGAGGAACTGGAACTTGAAAATGAAGCAGAAAAATCTAGCAATGCCTTATTAGGAAGGGCGTGGTCTCCAGGCTGGAGCAATGCTGATAAGGCTCTAACTGAATTTGTTGAACATCATTTGCTTGATTATTCAAAGAATAGGCTGAAGGTTGGGGGGAGCTCCACCTCGCTCTTGTCCCCATATTTACACTTTGGAGAGCTAAGCGTGAGGAAAGTTTTCCAGTGTGCTCGAATGAAGCAGATTCTATGGGCAAAAGAAAAGAATTCTGTGGGAGAAGAGAGTGTGGCTCTTTTTCTTAGGGCTATTGGGTTTAGAGAATACTCGCGTTATCTTTGTTTCAACTTTCCATTCACACATGAGAGGTCACTGTTGAGAAATTTGAAATATTTTCCTTGGCATGCCAACCTGGACCATTTTAAGGCTTGGAGACAGGGTCGGACTGGTTATCCGTTAGTGGATGCAGGAATGAGGGAGCTTTGGGCAACTGGTTGGATACATAACAGAATAAGAGTGATTGTTTCAAGTTTTGCAGTGAAGTTTCTGCTTCTCCCGTGGAAATGGGGAATGAAATATTTCTGGGACACACTTTTGGATGCAGATTTGGAATGTGATATCCTTGGCTGGCAGTATATCTCTGGGGGCTTACCAGATGGCCATGAGCTTGAACGATTAGACAGCCCACAGGTATTTCTTGTTCCCTAATTTATTAAACGATTGAACTTGTGTTTACTATGAAATTTCAAATTCGTTCTATGTTGCTGCATATTGTGCATTTATAGCAAATTCCAATTTACAGTCTTTTACATCTGATTTATGATAGATTTGTGTTTGTGTCGTTTCATGAGCTTGCGTATATGCATATGTATATATATTACCTCCTCATGTTTCAGCTTTTCAAGACTGTGGCCTAGTGACAGTCAGACTCTACGTGCAAATGGAACACATCTATTTTTTTTATAAAAAAAGCAGGCCCATCCTCAAATAAGGTCTTTGGAAAATGAACATTCTATAGACTAAAATCAGTTGAGTCCCATATTTTCGATTCACATATGCTTTCTAATAAGCTCTTCCTTCATTTAATTGCTTAGACTGAAATGTATCTGGTTTTTGGAAACTATATTCTGATCTCAACTAATGATTGTGTTTCTTTTCCAATATTTGCTGATATGGGGCTATCAGGATATGTGCATATGAACACTTTAGTGAAATGCAATTTATAAATTCATTAGACTGATTCATTTTCCATGATATGTCCTCCTAACCTCTAGAAAACTAGAACTAGGAGTCACTAAATATTGTGTAGCAGCCAACGCTAAAAACTCTTTCCTTTCATAATGGCTGGTTGCACTCAAGATTTTATTTTCAGGCTCCTATTGTTGTTCAATTTGTCTGATTGAGCTGAATGGACAACTTAAGCAGATACTGAGAAATAGATATTAGAATTTGTTAACCAAAACTATAGTTTTAAGTGCTTTATGTTTGCAACTCATTTTTTTTAAATTGTTGGGAGTCAGATTCAAGGCTCCAAATTTGATCCAGACGGTGAATATGTGAGGTATTGGCTGCCTGAGCTAGCAAGAATGCCGACCGAGTGGATCCATCATCCTTGGGATGCCCCCCTAACTGTGCTTAAAGCTTCAGGGGTGGAATTGGGATTAAATTACCCCAGACCAATGGTTGATATAGATTTGGCTAGAGAGTGTTTGATTGAAGCTATTTTCAAGATGTGGGAAATGGAGGCGGCTGCAAACTCAAATGGGACAGATGAAGACGTTGCGGATAATTCTGAGGCTGCTGAGACTATGGACATTCCAATCGTTGTCTTAAAAGAAAAGCGTCCCTGTCCTACTATATCATCTAATGATCAGAAGGTTCCTACCGTTCAGAATTGCAAGGAAGGTCCAATTCATAGGAAGAGACCAAAATATTTGGAAGAAGAAAGGCCACAATGCAATAAATTGCATTATCACAACGATGAAGCTGGGACTTCAAGAAAAGACGAGGACTTGTGCTCTACGGCTGAATCTTCAGTGACTAAGAAGCAAACCACCAGTAGAATTTCGTTTTCTGTTCCCCAGTCTTGTTCATTATCAGAAGGCAGGCCTTTCCAAGAGCATGAATCTTCTGATCTGAAGCGACCATGGCAAGAACAGATTGATGTGGAACAGAGTTCAAGAAAGGATGGTAAGTAATTGTCGTTACTTTGCATTCAGATGATGTTACGTCTTTGGGTCTTTAATTTTCAAAGAAGCACTAAAAGCTGCAAGATTTTGGGGTTTTCTGCTTACCATGTTTGATCAAAATAACCAGAAATATTGAATCCTCATCCGATGTCCTATTAGTGGGATAGATGTAAAATGAATTATATGTGCGGTATTTTGTATTTTGAATTTCTGGGATTATACAAATCCATGATTCACTGTAATTGGTCGTATGATTGCAATTTATAAGCAACCTTTAGAAACAACCTAAAACTGATTTCATTTGGTAAATGTATTTTATATTTTTTAAAATTTGTAGCATTGTTCATGGCGTCGTGCACTTTGAAGGTGGACTTTAGTCATTCAAGGTTTCATTGTAAAACAGTATTGTTGATACGTGCATTATCACTGGATAACTAACCAAATAGGGTTCAGTGACAGCTTGATTGCTAAAACATCAGTGTTTCTCCTAGATCAAGTCTTGATCAGCCATCCAAAAGCATCGTCGAAAACAGATAAAGCTCGAGAATAATAATTACAAGATAGGGTAAATGTATCATATTTTCTCCTACTACAAATTTTCCTGTCGACCATTTGGTTTATTTGTGTCACTTGCTCTGTTTGTATCTTTTGGATTTCATTCCTGTTGCAAGACTGTTTGAGCTCAGTCTTCTGTACGTTGGATGTTTGATCTTCAGTTGTTTGGCTTTTTGAAATAAGTTACGAACTTTAATAACACTAGAAAAAAAAGGCTTGGAAACTGGACTTTACCTGAATCAAAGTATTTTGGCTGTTGGGTGATACATCATTATTATGGCTGCGACCTTAGTTGCATAAGACTAAAACGGAATTCAACTCAGAAAGCTGCTTTGGAAATCATCCAGACTCTTAATTTGAGAGCTTGTTTTCTAGCCATTTTTAATGCTTAAAGAGACAGCGATGTACTGCTCTTCGGTTTTCTCCCAGAAGTTTCGAAAGGCAGTTAAAACTCTACGAAATACATGTCAGGAATCATTTTCAATTCGTTCAGATTTTGAGAACATAAAAGAAAATTATATTCTGCTATTAAATGGGTCCTTGACGTTAATGGTACAAATTTTGAGTTAAACTAATTTGTTTTGAAGTCTCCCAACCCCTTCGTTTTTTAAATTTAATTGAGTTCATTATTTTTGCCCTCTAATGAGTTTATGTATGTTTTTATTTTAATTGGCAGGAGCCATGGGGTATTAATGCCAGTGTTCATACATCTGTGTGCAAATATATTGTTGTCCAAGAAAAATAACTGGTTAGTCCATAAATAGTTTGATTTTATGTTGTTTTGTCATGACTAACTCGAATGTGTCTTGTTATGTGCTTGTGAGCAAATTAGCTGGTTTTATATCTTTCCTCTTCTCCATGTCTCTGAGCACAGAGCAGGCTTCAAACTTTCAGCCTAATTTTTAGTTTTAAATGTGTTCAAGGGCTCTGTGGATCCAGTAAAATATATGTTAACGAAGATATATAGTTTATAGAGAATATATATATCCATTGCCTGGCTATGATCTCATTGTAGGAATTTAGGTGCATGTCATCAAGGATTTAGATAATCAGGTATAAGCTGTTGTGCATGTGATGATTGTGTCAAAGTGATTATTAAAGGAGGATACCCAGTTTAGTTGATTTTCAGATGCATCCAATTTCTTAACTGTCTGTAATTATCTTGTCTCTTGAAGGCAATTTTGTTGTTGTATAGAAAGTGTAGGTTAATAGAAATTAGAATGAAGGCCATGTGTTCTTCTATCTGAGCTGATGATTTGGGTTGATCAGCAAATTTACCTCCGAGACTCTTAACATAATTGTTAAACCTGGAAAAGTACATCAGTTCAAGAGAGTATGACATTTCATTTTTATGTAATAAATAATGTCTAAATTGCTTACTAAACAAAAACTAGGATTAAAAGCTGATAAGAGATCAATCATCATAGCATTCATCATAGCATTGACATTTTACTTGGTGATCTGGGTTTATTAAATTTGTAGCATGAATTGGACTAGTTTATAAAACAGGTAGTAGGTTTAGGGACATTTCAAGTTTGATAATTAAGCCCCTTAGTCTAATAAAATGGTTTATATGTATATATTTTTCGTATATGATTGGTAGGAGAGAAACAAACACTATGTTTGGAACAAATAACTTCGATAAATTTTGTGGAATTCATTTATTATTCTAGAGTTTGTTATGTTTGGAAACCATAAAAATATAGAATTCATTTGTAAATGAATTCTTTATGTAACTTTTTTTATGAGAAATTAACGATGGTTTTATTGAAAACTCGAGAAACATCCAGCTGCATGAAGGAGTACAAGGAATTAAGAACATCAACATGCCAAGAAACCAAACCATCAGAGTTTACAGCCCTTTGTGCTAACACAAGCTACCATATTTCCAGTGCACCTAACATGTAAAAACTTAACATCATCAGAATCTGGCTGCAACATATGGATATCCTCAAAGAATGGACCTAAACCTGAGAGATTTTCAACTGTGGCACAGCAAGCTTTGATAATCTCTGTTGAATCTCCCTCCACCTGCACTTTTTTCCAACCCAAGTCCCTAGCCAGCTATAATCCTTGAACAATAGCCTGAGCTTCGACTGCTGAATCTCCAATGCGTTCAGCTTTCTGCTCCCTACTATGAGCCCATGCCAGCAGGCATGGGCTCTTGACCTAGAACCTCCCATCCTCTTATGATGCCAAACTAGAACGTGCAGCAGATGTATTACATTCAAGCGTGGTATGCCTAAGATCTCTTCAGCCATGATCGAATTAAACAGTTTCTGATCACATCTTTCTTCCATACCCTACCCGCTTGGTCAATCATGTCATACACCATAATTGGATTTTGTTCCTAGTATTAGTTGGTATCAGAATGTGGCCAGGAGCTATGTAGCCAAGGTTCATCCCAAATCCTGATGCTATTACCATCTCCCACCTTCTCGATGTCAGAGAGGGATTATTTACTAGTGGTGCTTCTAGGAATGATGAATTGGGAAAGTGTTTAGACTTGAGAACCCGGTGGATTACAGAATTAGGTTTCTTAAGAATCCTCTATCCTCTTATTGCAAGCAAAGCAAGGTTGAAAGTGTTTAAGTCTCTAAAGCCCATCACGCCCCAATTCTTAGGATCACACAACCTCTCCCAACTACGCCAATATATTTTTCTCCCATTCGCCCCACCAAAAATTCTATGACATGGCACCAAGCTTATCACAAAGGACATAGGAAGCACACAAAAAAATCACTCATGGCATATGACGGAATGGATTGTGCCATCGAATTAATGAGCACCTCTTTCACCCTTGCATCCTCTTCCAGACTCACTCCGTCGAGGACTTGAACAAATTATTTTTTGATCGTCCAACAATATATTGTAGGTGAACCAAATATCATTCAAAACCAAGCTCGGCTAAAAAAATATCTTGAATCCCTTGACCTTTGCAAAGAGCAAGTTGTTGTCCGAAAAGAACAGATGAGAAGATTTTGAACCTCCTCTACAGGTTGCCACCCCACCAATAGCTCTGCAGTCTTCAGCTCGCCTCAGTAAAGTTGACAAACCTTCTGCACATATTATAAAAAAAATAAGGAGAGGATTGCCTTGTGAAGTCCCTAGAAGGTTTAAACATCCCCGTTGCACTCCATTGTTGTTGTTGTTGCCAAGCCTTTTATTTTTTACAGAGTGGATTAGTTCATAGGCTATATATTAAAATATTATCAATGATTTGGTGATCCACAAAAGCACTCTGATTTTTCAGAGATCGCATAAAGAAGGATTTCTTTTAGTCTGTTAGCTAACACTTTAGCAACACTTACATGTCTAAACTGGGTCATATTGATAGGGTTATGCACTTTAGGAATCGAGTACAATATGAGTGTAAATAATTTTCTCAAGAAAAGAGAGCCATTAAGGAAAGAAAGGCATGCATTTGTGACATCGCTACTTACAATATGCTACTTATGAAAGCAAGTTTATGTGTCGCCTTAAGAGTTAGAGTCAAAGTCAGTCTGTTTATAAAACCGATTAATCAATCGTTTTGAATTAATTCTATTAAAATAGTTTAGTTAATCGATTAATAAAATAAGATATATTGATTAATTAGTCGGTTAACAGTCAAATTTTTTGTTAACCGTTTCGACCGTTTTAACTGATTATGAAATTAATTAATATTAATATTTAATATTGATAATACGTTAAATATAAATATAATATATATACAATATAATAAACTAAAAAAATTAAATATAAGTATAATATAATAAATTAAAAAAACTTTATTATATAAATCATGTTAGTTAATTAATTAACCGATCGTGCTAATCAAAATTAATTCGATCTAAATGATTAAAAAAATTTAACAAAAAAAATCGATTAAAATTTTTAATTGATCAAACCGATCGTTTGCACCCCTTTAATCGGAGTATTCACCATTGCCTCTGCATAGAATGTCCTCACCGTTAAACTTCTGTAAGACTCAACTATGACTAAAATCCTCTCAAGTCCCTATCCATCTGTCTATCGATCTAAGCTTCAAATTAAAGTAATGAGAAAAACACCACTCCCTAAGATGAAATTTTGGAGAGGAAAGCCATAGACTTCGCTGAGAAATCAATCTTTTCAAAACCTTAATTTTAATTAGAGAGAACCCAAGTACTAAGGGTACGTTTGAGAGTCCTGTAGATATAATTGTATTGGTGACAAAAGTATCATGAGGATGTTGAGATCAACAGATTTATTTCAACGATTCTTTTTTCTATGGTCAAAGGTTTTATCTAACGCACCTTAAATTTATGAGAATTAACTCTCTGGATTCTTTATAAAATTGAAATAGCCTTACGTAAATTTTATCAAATTTTATAGAATTTATAAATAAATTTTCTAATATAAATTCCTTCAAATGAGGGCCATAAAATAACTTTGATTAAAATATCCTTATTAGTTACTGTACTCAGGACGGAAGGAAGAAAACTTTATCGCTCCCTTTGGCCATTGTTCTCAGCAACGCTCTTTTACTGTGAAAGTAAATAAAATTAATTTTGAGATTTTATCGTTGAGTATATTTGATCATTTGTTTTTAATGAATGTCAATTTATTACAGTGTTTTTAGAGGCGAGGGTATTGGGTGAATTGTTTTGCCTCAATGAGGCGAGGCGTAAGCCCTGAGACGTTGGGGCGTAAGCCTTTTGAAACATTTGGGCGTTTTGATAAAATAATATTAATTAAATTATAAAAATATTAAAAAATTAAAATAATATTAATTAATTAATTATCAATAAACTTTACTAACTTTAAGACCTATGAATGAATATTTATCAAAATATTTTTACAAAAATATCAAACAATTTGATGAAAATTTTAATCACATACGATATTATAGGTGAGTTATTATTTGTTGCATATGTATCAATTCAACATAGTGTTCCATTTGTAATGACATCCAATCAAAATGTTGAAAATTTAAAATTCTACCTAAAAGACTGAAAATTTAGGTAAGTCTTTTGAATCTTTTGAGGTGTTTTGACTTTTTAATAAAATAATATTAATTAATTAATTAGAATAGTAAAATAAAAATAATTTAATTTTTAATTAATTAATTAATTTTTATCAAAATTTAATACATTACTAACTCACTATAGTCTGATAATTATAATTTTATAAATATTAATATATAAATTATATGAAGTATAACTTATATTTTTATATTGTTGTAATTTGTAAATGATTAATTAAATAGTTTGTAATTATTATTAAACTAGATAACATGTATTATATATTTATGAAGTATAATAATATCATATCGCCAGTGCTAGCTCAGTGGTAAGGTTTATGATTATGATATACTAGGTCTTGAGTTTGAGCCGCACCGTAGGCAGTGGCTGACCAAAACGATGTCGTTTTGGTTAAATGGGCTGATATCAACTGATCCAAAACGACCTCGTTTTGAGGTTGCGATAGAAAGAAAAAAAAACGCCCCAACAATCACGCCCATTGGCGTTTTGCCCGTGAGTGCGCCCCAAGTTGGTTTTTTAAAACACTGATTTATCATGAACGGTCTGTTTCAATTCAATTGGTTTTCTATCAAGGCTATCCATTAAAATTAGTATAAGATAATGAAAACGAACGATAGAATCACGCCCATGGGCGTTTTGCCCGTGAGTGCGCCCCAAGTTGGTTTTTTAAAGCATAGATTTAGACGGAATGTCAATTAGATTGAAACGAAATGTTCAAAAGTAAATTAATACTTATTGAAATAAGAAGATCAAATGGATACTCGAGTAAAATTTTGATGTAAATTTGTTTTTTTTTTATACACTTTATATCTCTATTTTGAGATTTGAAAAATATTGTAAGTATGATTGATAGATCTAGTTATGGGAGCCTATTAATTATTAAGTAAGATATAAGGGTTTATTCTATGTATGGATTTGAAACAACTAAAGTAAGATATGACCGTTTATTAGTTAGATTTAATTATAAAAAGTATTTTGTGGTTAACTATATTTTTAAAAAATACTTTGAGATATTTTATGAAAAAAATATTTTGAGGATTTTTTGTGGTAAAAAAATCACGTGGTATGTTTTTAATAGCAAAAAATACTATATGATTGACTAAAAGAAACATATCACATGGTACTTTTGGTTAATAAAAACATGCCATATGATTTTTTTGCCAATAGAAACATACCATAAGATATTTTTTACCACAAAAAAAAAATTAGGGTATTTTTTTAAAAAATAGAGTCACTCACAAGATATTTTTTGCTACAACAAAATTTTGAAGTATTTTTTGAAAATGCAATCAGCCACACGGTATTTTTGTAATTAAGCCTATTAATTAATAGTGATTCTACATATTAGTGATTAATTGCAGTCAGCCACATAGTATTTTATAATTAAGCCAATTAATTAATAGAGATTCTGCAAATTAGTTGTTAATGTTATTGATTTTTCTCTCAAGTATATTTTAGCTCATGCTTGTATTTTAGGAAAAGAATATGTTTAAATTAAATTATTCGTTTATTATAAACATTTAAAACATGAGAATTGAATTGATTTTTTTTTTCTCACATTTTTTTTTATAAATGTTATTATATTAACTATTTTAAGTGCGTGTGATGAACAAAATAAAAAAAATAGATATGATCTCGGATACAATAAAATAGATAAAAAAAATCCCAATTGTACCCCTCATCCCAAAATGATTTTATGATAAATTTCCTTCGCATCCTCTCCGTCATTATGTTCAGCAAATACATTCATAAAAATTATGTTCTTTTTTTCTTTTCTTTTCTTTTTGTCTTGTTTACTAAACTAAATCTAATTTTATATAAGAATCTAAGTATGAAGTAAAATTGGCTATGATCCAGGGGCTAGAAAAGGTTAAAAAGATTATAGCTAGGAATTGAATAAAATATTCTTGCCTCAAAACTTGACGTACTTGGTCAACCTGCTCTCATAATTTACAAGTATATAACCACAGTATTTAGTTTTACCCAATTAGAAATCATTATTTGGAGGTAATGGTATGCAATGTCACACATATGGTCAAAAACATAGGCACAACGATGATATAAATAGAACGTACAAAATTTTATTATCAAAATTAAAAAGTACAAAATTTCATTATCAAATTGTTTAAACAAAATTTTAAAATTACTCTTGTTAGAAGGATCTCATCATGATTTAACCTTTTTACGTGTGCAATCACATTATTTATATATATATATATATATATATATATATATATATATATACACACGTGAGAGATATTTTGTCATTATTTGCATCATTATGTGGTATGTCGTTTAAGTAAGCAAATGTTAATTCTATGTGCTTTGTTTGATGGATTAAAGCTAATTAGAATTAGCAATGTTCATTTTCACACAACTGATCAAATGCTAGAGAAGATACAATTGGATCATGGATGGTTATGGCCTTACTAGAAGAATGAAGAAGAATCACACAAGAATACATTAAAAGAAAGGAAAATCGCATTTTACCTTTTAAGAATATTCGTTGAAATCATGAGAATCATCTTTCCTTCTAATCTCACGTATAAGTTACTTTTTGAATTAAACAAAAAAAATTAATATGATATAATGTTTATTATTCAAATTGATTTTGTTAGATATTTTAATATTTAATGGGATGTATATGTATGAGGAATTATGTCAAGTTTTAAAAATTTGAGATATAATTGTATTTATGACGTGATGACACTACAGACCTGATTCCGTGAGAGTTACCACCATTAGTAATCACGAAATAATTGAATAGTAATTTTGATATTTAAACTGTTATTTATTTAAAATAATTACTATTTAATTTCTCAATGATTTTTAATGAATTTTTCTAATTTCGTGGTAATTCTCATGGAATCAGACTCATGTGATCACCACTCTTATAATAGAACATGAGAGATATAGTTATAATTAAAAAAAAAATATTTGTTAGGTGATAATATTGGGTATTCTTTTATTTCATAAGACAAGATTAAGAGTGAAGTAATTAACTGTTCAAGAGAAAAAAAGAGAGCTAGAGAGAAAAAAGAAAGAAAAACGAAAAGAAAATGAGAGGGCATGTTTGCAAGGGGTTTTTGAAAACTGTTTTCAGTTTTAAGAAACTAAAATCAGTTTTAAAAAACTCGTTTTCATGTTTGACAAACGGTTTTCAAAAATAATTTTTTAAAACAGTTTTCAAAAAATCAGTTTTAAAAATTTGTTTTCTGAAAACCTCAAATTTGTGTTTTCTTATATAATTTTCGAAAAATAGCTCTAAAATCAGTGTTTACTTCTCAGTTTTATTATTTTTCCATGGTATATAAAAAAATATTAAAAATTTTAAAATAAAATAATATTAATTATTTTTAAGTATTTAGTAAATATGAAAAATAAAATTAATATAGATTTTAAATTTAAACTCAAAGCTAAAAATAATTACAAGGTGTATCAAAACAATTTTCAAAATAAGATTATTCAAACAACATATCACTGTTATCTGTTTTGAAAACAGTTTTCAAATTACAGTTATCCAAACTTATTTTCTTCATAAAACTATTTTCAATTTTTATTTTTAAAAATAGTTTTAAAAACTAAAAATAAAAAATTATTATTTAAACATACCCAAAATATTTTGCTTTTGGGTATCCAACATATGAGATGGATATTGGTAAATGAATGGTCCAAGTCTCTGAAACCACTAAGCAACTGCTTGGCAATTGCACTGGTTTTGTGCGATCGTCCTTTGCTTTGTACCTTACAAAAAATCCAGTTATAATCAACAAAAGCAAAGAACCAACCACCCTTTGCTTCCCCCAAAAGTCAAATTGAAAAGCAGTCTCTCGTATCCTCGCATCTTTCATACAAATTTTGCTGTTGCTGTACAAAATCTTTAATAAGAGGTCAGGTCCCCCACTCCACTCTTTTCCTCCCTCCCAATCAGCTCCAACTTAAAGAAGACAAATCTCATTATTCTTTGAAATCAATGTTACCCCTCACGTGGCACTACTTCGTTGGTATTATTATTATAGAGTCCCACCGAACAAGAAATATAAGTATTTATTAATTTAAAATAATAAAAATAGTAAATAACAAATAAAATTCTAATAAAACAAAAAATAAATTAATCACAGATTATTCCAAATGCTTGAGTTTAAAATTATTTTTAAAAAATAAGTAATCTAAATAAAATAGTCTTATAAAAATACAAGATGTATACCTCACACAATTAAAAGCAAAAAGCTTATATGCCAACTGAAAAAAATAATGTAAACTTTTTAAAACTTCAATTTTTAAATGCCTCTCGAGACCTTTTGTCATTGTCACGTCAAGAGCAAGAATTTCTGTTTTTTATAAGGAAAGAGCAAGAATTTTAAGGGTTGGATTAGAAGGGAAAAATTGGGCAATCAGCTAAAATTGGAAAAAGGAAAAGTAATTGTAGTTATGGTAAAAAATTAGGCAAACTATTAGTACTGTACTATTTAGGTAACAAGAATACCCCATATGTGAACCCAGTACACGACAACATTGTTACCGAATTCCTAATTGGGAGAATTAATTCAACTGCCAAAAGGACTGTACCGGTACGGAATTCACACTTCTTTCGTTAGAGGGCAGTCCCGTAATTTACTCAGACACCAGACCTGTTTCTGATCCAACGGTCTCAAAACTGTTACATTATCTGTATCTTGAAGCCGTCGGATCCAGCACATGGTTAACGTTCATTGGCTGATCCCTAAACCGCATCGAATATTCCCAAAAACATTCCTTAAACCATCCAATTATTAAAACCCACCCCACCCCACCCCACCCCACCCCACCAGATATATTTCGCACAAAAAAGAAAACAGCAAAAGGACTGACATGAGTGAAGCATTGAAAAGAGACTACCAGCTGTGCGAGGAGATCGGCCGGGGACGATTCGGTGTCGTTTTCCGGTGCATATCTTCCGTGACAGGGGAATCCTTCGCTGTGAAATCCATCGACAAGCGGCTCATCTCCGGCGACTCGCTCGACTCCCTGTGCCTCCTCACGGAGCCCAAGATTCTCCACCTCGTCTCCCCTCACCCTCACCTCATCCGGCTCCACGGCGCCTACGAGGACGATTCCTACGTCCACATGATCCTTGATATCTGTTCGTCTCGAGATCTGCACCACCGAATCGTGGCTCGCGGGACCCTCCACGAGGCTGAATGCAGGGCGATCATGTCGCAGTTGGTGGATGCCATCAGCCACATTCATAGGCTCGGCGTCGTGCACCGCGACATCAAGCCCGACAACGTCATGTTCGACTCGAGGGACGTGCTGAAGCTAGCCGATTTCGGCTCCGCCGACGTGTTCAACAAGGAAGCCGGGGAGGCCGCCGCGACGGCGAGCATGAAGGGAGTTGTGGGGACACCGTACTACGTGGCGCCGGAGGTTTTGGCGGGGAGGGAGTACGATGAAAAGGTGGACGTGTGGAGCGCCGGGGTTGTGATGTACATCATGCTGGCTGGGTTCCCTCCGTTCTACGGGGAAACGGCGGTGGAGATCTTCGAGGCCGTTCTCAGGGCCAATTTGAGGTTTCCGGTTAGGGTTTTCAGGTCTGTGTCTCCGGCCGCCAAGGATCTCCTCAGGAGGATGCTCTGCAAGGATGCTTCTAGAAGATTTTCCGCTGAGCAAGTCTTAAGTGAGGCTAATTTTTTTTCTTGATTTAATCGATAGTAAAATCAAAAAATTTGTTAAGTGTATTTAAATTCTCTAACAAGGAACACACTCTTTCTATATTTAACTTCTTTCTTTTTTTCCAAAAAAAAAAAAAAACTGAGTTGAGTTTTGATTTTGATCCTAAATTCTTTACGCTAATAGTTGTTAAATCAGTTTTAATCACCCAATTTCTACGCGATTCGTGATTCTGTGACACGGATCTCTGGCTTTAAGCTCTCTTAAAATTTTTAGAGATAATTAAGCAGAAATGAATGAAAATAATTATTATAATTCTAAATGACTGATAAAAGGATGAATTTGCAGGACATCCATGGATGACAAGTGGTGGGTGAAGCAGATAGTGATCGATCTGACTCGAAACTCTTTCCACGATGAAATCATTAGCTTCTTAAGCAATAATTACAGTAGTAATAGTACATATAATTGTACAGGCACTATTAGTGTAAATATACCGTTTGGGAGTGTTTTCTCTCTTTGTTTTCGCCTTGCGCAATTAAGCTTATGCTTTTTGTAGAGTTTTTTTTGTCATTTTTTCATTTTTAAGAAGCGAGTTTTTTAAGCTTGAATCCAGTGTGTGAAGCAGCTCCTCCCATTCCACTTCTGCAGGAAGGGAGAAGTTTTTGTTTAACAAAATGCTATGAAAAATAGATCGACAAAATAATTTATTTTACTGTTAAATAATATAAAAATATTTATATATTTTATTTTTATTTAAAAAAATAAAATAAATTTTTATATCATGTATTTTTATAATACTGTGTTAACTAGTTTTGTTCGTAAAAAAGAAATATATAACAGAAGTTTCTATGTTTACGACAATCGATGTGTTTTTTTTGATGATTTGTTTATCTAATTTTGTCCCTCAAGCAAATGAGCAAGGTATTAAGTAACAAACAATTAATTAAACGACAACCTTTGAAGAGTACAACTCTGTTGCATCCCATTAGATTTTGGTCTGTTTCACTGTTGTTCTGTTTGTTTACATTTTAGTGTAAAATTAATTTCACACAAAATTATAAATTTGTAGTTAAATTTTATTTATTTGGTTGAAATATGAAAATAAATGGTAAAAATTATAAAATATAAATAAAAGAGAAAATTAGTGGTATAATATGTGATAAATTTTAAGAAAGTGAGATAGTAGAATTTTTTTTATAAAGAAAAAATCATTTTCAAATCAATTGTAAAACAACTTACTCGAGAAAAAAAATGAAAATAATTTTGTTAAACATTTAACTCAACAGTATAAAATTTTATTTTTGCATGAGTTTGATTTTTATACGATCCAAACACTAGTAAAATACAATTTTACACGTATTTGATTTTTATGCTACATTTTTCACTGAAATAAACTTAACGATAAGAATAATGATATGAAAAAAAATCTGATTTGGCAATATCATTTACATTTCAGTATTTATTCTGATTTGGCAATATCACCGACATTTCAGTATTTATTTTATCTAATAAAATATTTGAGCAAAAAATTAAAAGAGAATAGTCTTTTAATTAAAATAATTTAAATCACCAGGTATAACTGCAACATAAAATAATTTTTGAACATTTTAAAAAAAATTGACATGCAAGCCGATAGCGTGCGTGGGGCATAGTGCGACGGCTCATGAGGAGGAATCATAGTGACACTGACATGGCTCGTCAGATAAACATCATTTTTGACTTGGTGTTGGTGTTGATTTTCGGTAATACGTGTTCAAAAAGTGCATATCTAAGCATAGTCATTTCCATCCGCATGAATAGCGTGCAAGAGTGGCTCTATCGACGCGATGAAATTGGAATCAGAATGTAAATCTCATCGCATTGATTCAAACGAAATCGAGATACACATTGTTGATTACCAATTAGTTCAATAGTGTAAAAAAAATTTAAAAATTAAATTTATTGATTTATATAATTAATTTTCTATTTGTACGTCATAAACTTAATTCTTTTGGTCAATTTTGATCATTTAATTCTAAACAACAAACACATAATTGTCTAACAAGGAATCAAATCATAAGGTCGAGGCAATATTTAATGCACATTATTCGGAGTAAAAAGTGATTGATAATTTTTGAGGACTTCATTGATAATATTAAATGAGTATATACAGATGACACCAATAAAAAAATTTATAATTATTAATAAAATTTTCACTTCGATATAAATATAGATTTTACACTCTATGCAAGTAATAATTTTTTCTTGTATTGACTTTATTTATTTCGGTTATGATTAAAGATTGAATAAAATTTTGCTTTAGAAATAATAGGCTTATATTATCCATCGGCAATAAATTAGTATATTTTTTAAAATTTTATTAGTAATTTATTAAAAATTCATTAATAATATAATATAATAAAATAATTTCATTGATAACTTAAAAAAACTGAGAAAAACAAGTATTTTAGTGTAGTTATTCTTCAAATGTTCATTAATCTTTATCCTTTTAATTTTCTTGAATTGGAATTTGAAACGTGGCATGGCTAGAGTGAGTAGACATAAGAAGAGTGGCGTACAGCGTACTACTGGTGTTAACGTCTGGCCAATAATTAAGCCCACTGTGTTGCCCATCTCGCGGATATAAAGCATTCTCCGTACCTCATTCCGTAGTTATTTAGAGCTAGGACTACGTCTTTTCCATATCTCTATCTAACTAAAGGAAATAATTTAAAAAAAATTATTAAATGTCCTTAACTTAAGGTAATTATTTGTTCATCGGTAATACAATAATTTTAGCGATAATATTATGAAATTTGAATAGTATTAATATATTGTGTTATTATTTGAGTTTTTTAAAATTATTATTAAAATTCATGTTATTATTGAATGAATAAAAATATTACATATGATCAAAAATATTTAATAATTTCTCGTTAAATATTTTTTTTAATACTTATTTGATATTTTGAAATTTTAATTATAATTATTTGAAATTTAATATGTTTAAAAGAAAACGTATAAATATCACCGCTCTTATATTTAACATATCAAAAAAAAAATCTATACATATAAATTTATTAAATGATTATTTATTTTATTGTTGATATGTCAAATTTCTCATACTGATAAGATAAAGTCACGTGACAATCTTAAAAGGTAAAAATAAATTCACAACCTAAAAGCACTAATCAATGAAGTAGTTATACATGGCAGCATAAAATGAAACAACTTGAGAAAAAGGAAACAAAGGCATGTTAGTGTAGCCCACGTGATCGATTGATGTGATACCGTTACTTTAAGAAACATGTTTCTTATTCATATATGTGGCTTGGGACAAATTGTAGTCCCAAAATGTTTACATTGGCTCTAGTTGTGAAATTTGGTGATTGCTACCATTCACAAAGATGAAAGATGTTATGTTCAACCTAATTTTTTATTTTCAGATTATGTTAGAAACGTCCGAAACATGTTTTCCTATCCTGTTAAATTTCATGGTTGGACACTTTTTTATTTTAATTTTTTATCGTGGATTTTTTTTCGTGTTGATGAGTTGAAAGCATAAAAAAAATTTACCCACTACAGCACGTATCATATTGTGTTATATATAAAAAATATTAATTATAGATTAATTCTTAATAAATTAAACGGTTGATATGATTATAATTTTTTTAATCGTTATCCGACTGATTAATCGACAAATACTTTTTAATTAACCGATTTTTTATCAATCGATCATTTTAACCGAATTATTTTATTTAAAACGATTCGAAACGATCGATTAATCAGTTTTTAACCATTAAACACTATTAATACTTAGTGTGATGCAAACGCAAATGAAAATAGGTTCTTAAGAAAAACAGAGTTGGGCAACACAAATAAGAACAATGTAAGCAAAAAAGAAAAATTATCTCGTTAAATAGGTTCAGGCAAAGCTAGAATAACTAAGGTAATAGCCGTGACCATCTTGAAATGGATGCCTGAAAGATGAAAACGAAGCCATTTAATTGTATGGGTTTCTGTGAAGTAAACAGCCAAATGCCATTTGCCGCATTATGTTGACGATCTCTCTATTATATCGAGTTATGTGCAAAGGGCATAACTGGCTCTTTCTGGATAATAAATTTTGTCACTTGCAAAACCTTTGTGACTACTAAATTAGCCATAGTTGCAAGCAACTAGGAATTTGGGCAGAAATAGGGATATTAACTTGGTAACTTAGGAATGTTCTTCCCCATTGCATCCTACTCTCCATCCCTAAAATGGAAGCATCATCTATGTTTTCTATCACACAGCCAGCAAAGGCACACCACATTCACACCACCCATCTCTAAGGCTCTCATTGGTTAAGTAAAAATGAGAAGAAAAAAGAGGCCGAGAAAAAAAGAGATAAGAGGATAGAAGAATGAGATGATTGATGTTTTATATCTTCGTTCAATTTGGTAAAGATGATGAAAAATACAAAAAAGGAAAAAAAAAACAAAAAAAAAATTATTTTAACTTCTATTTTTCAACTATCTCAATTTGGTAAGATTGTAAGTTGTCATCAATGGATAATAACGTTTGCACAAGAAATACATCAACATCAAATTTCTATTATTTACAATTTTTTCCTTCTTTTATCCAATGATAACTAACTGGGGATGTAAGGCTCTGTTAGGCAGTAGGAAACATTAATCACCATCCCTTGAATTTGACAGAACTGTCCACAACATGCTTTGTCTGTGCATTTAATTAATTTAGACCAAATTTCTCATAAATCAACAAACAAGAATAGCATATAACCAGTAGTTACATTTTTTTCTTCATAAACTACTAATTACCATAACAAAACTTGAAGAACAAAATAAACCTACAAAGTCAAAGACAAAGCAAGAAGAAAAATCAGTACTTTGTGGAGCTTATTACATCTTAGGCTGTGTGCAAAGCAAAGGAGCTTAAGTCATCATAAGATGTGTGAGACACATCCAAAAAACTTCCCAATGCAACTCAAAACAAATTATCCAAAAATCAACCAGAAAACATATTAAAAGGACTAATTAAACTGTAACAGTTCTAAGATCACGACGAGATTGTTACTTCCCAATGCCACTCAAGACAAATTGTCCAAAAATCAACCAGAAGACAGTAAAAGAAGGACTAATTAAACTGGACTAGTTCTAAGATCATCACCAGCTTGTTGCCTCGACTCAACTGCAGTTCCATTTTCTTCCTCAGCTTCCCCAGACATTTCCTCCAGTGATTTTCCCTTTGATTCAGGCACCAGGAATGTGAACAACATTCCAGCAAGATTAACACCACCCAGAATAAGTAGTGATTTTTTCACTCCGATGGCATCTGCAGCATACAAGAAACCGAATGCACCTACCATCGCCCCAGCCTTTCCAGATGCAGCCGATATACCATGGCATGTTGACCTTAATCTTGCTGGGAAAATCTCTGCAGGCACAACAAATGTGGTGGCATTTGGACCGAAATTTGAGAAGAAGAAGGTGAGGGAGTACATTACAACAAACCCAATTCTGTTGTCTGGTAGAGTCCAATGATGGTAAGGAATGGCCAAGGCAAACATGAACACAGTCATGAAGAAGAACCCCATCAATTGAATTGCAAACCTCCCAATCTTATCGATCAATGCCACAGTGAACCAATACCCAGGAACAGTGCTGCAGAGAGCGATGAGAGTTTGTGCTCTGGCAATTTTGTAAACTTCTTCCATGGCATTCATGGTGTTTGCCTTTGGAATCCAACCAACAGCACTGAAAATGTCCTTTTGAAACAGATTCTGACTGTAAAATGCAATGTCCAGCAAGAACCAAGTGCTAGTGGTACCAAGCAAGTGAAGTCCATGGCGACGAAGGAACAGTGTAGAGAACAAACCAAAATCATTCCCTCTGTTTTGTTCAACTTTCACTTGTTCTGCTTCCAGTTCAACCTGAAGAACTTTCGACATATCAGCTGCAGCCTGTTTAGCATTCTTGGCAACCAAGGCAGTGTAACGTGCAGTTTCAGGCATCTTCAAACGCCAGTAGTAAGTAAGCGCAGCTGGGAGTGCACCAAACATCAAAATTAACCTCCAAGCATAATCAGCCTGTGGCACAGTCGATCCAATTGGGTCAACTTGATAAGTTGGGGCAGGGAAGCTTGCTTTAAAAGCCGCAGAAACTATGATAGCAATCATCCCACCACCCAAAATCCCAAAACCTTGCATCGCAAACACAGCAGCAATGAAAGCACCACGAGTCTTCTTATTGGCATACTCAGACATGATTGTAGCAGACAGAGGGTAATCACCACCAATGCCAAAACCAAGCCAAAAGCGAAAGAAGCAGAGTGTTGCCATAACAGTTTTTGGGTCTTTACCGAACGAGAGACCAGAGGCAACTGAGAAAATGACCATTAGCATAAGGGTCATGCCATAGACTCGTTTTCTTCCCATTTTGTCACCAAGCCAACCAAAGAAGAGCTGGCCTGCAAGCGTTCCGCAGAATGCAACACCATTAACAGCAGATGAAACATTACCAGGAAGAACGCCAGGGGTATCAGAACCATCCTTGTGGTAGTATATGCGGCCAAGCAATTTGGTCACAAGAGAAATGCAAAAGAGATCATATGCATCAGTGAAGAATCCCATCCCAGCAATAACAATTGCTGTGAAATGGTACCATTGTGTCTTGGCAACGTCAAGTGCATTAAGAACTTGCAGCTGTTCCTTAGCCATGACCAGTTCTTTTTTTCACAATCTGTAATTAGTTGTCCCTGAAAAATATAGAACAAACCAAATATCAATCAAGTGAAATATAACACAATTGCACAGCCAAAGCATGAGAAAATTTAAGGCTTTATGGGTGATATCTATTTCATATTCATGTGACCAAGGAAGAGTCAATGGGTTGATTCAGCCGAGCTGAACTATTAGACTTGTGATAGAGCAAGAAACACAAATGGTCAGGTAATTTAAGAAGAGGACAAAAGTAGAGCCAGTTTTTGTGATTTCCTTTTTCCTTTCTTAATGGATGACCTAATATCCAGCTGAAGAATTAAAACTAAAGACGGCCTGACAATATTAATCTAAATACAATTTTTTTTATAGCAATTTTCATTAAATACCGCTGAGGAATGAAAGGTTAACTTCACATATTTGCAATCTGATAAAAGATGTTAGTTTCATTTATACAGTTAAACCTAAAAAGGCAAAAGGTCTCCTACACAAATCATATGACCCCCTTCAACAAAAACAGAATAAAATTATAACAAGCAGCATTCTATAATTATTACTTGTAAACATATTGCTCAAAATTAAAATTAAAAGAAAACACACCAAATTTCCACACTACTTCAAACTCTAGCGACAAGAGTGCTTTGTGTATCGAGTGATCGGTCTCACTGTTATGAGATTGACTCCTCTGCTTTAAAATTGTAAAGTTTGCTATATATGTGTTTACACGTAGATTTGAATTTTTAAAATTTTAAAATTTGATAACATAAAATTTATATATAATGCATATGTTATTTCATAATTTTTTTTTATGGCAGATGAATTGATGCCCACTCTAATGGGCTAAGATTTCATTCCTTAAAAAATAATTAAACCTTAAAAAAAACAAAAAGAAAATCTTAAATCGAAGAACAATATTCAATTATAATATCTTATACGTTAAAACACATCAATTAAAAAGACTTTTGATCAGATCTCATCTGAAGGATTAATAAAAACTAATGAAAAGAAAATCCAACAACAAAACTGGTACCTTAACCGTACCAGAAAGAATAAAAGGCAGTGATCTTCTACTTCTTTTTCTCCACTCAAAAGTCTCCTGAAGAAACGAAACCGAAAGCGCAATTAATCTTTATATCAAATGCACGGCAAACACACAGAGAGAGATGTAGAATACCCAGCAAAACAAAGAACAAGAAGAAGAAAATGATACGTGCAGTATCGCAAGAAAGGGAGAGTATATGTATACAAAGAAATATATAGGGAGACAAAGACTTGCAGTGAATACGTGAGAGGGAGAGGAAGCGATGGAGGGATGGAAAGGTGGTTAGTTCCGTATTTATCTGCAATGGACCCTCTCTTTTTTTCTTTTTCTCATTCTCTTAGTTTAATTAACCTGTCGTGATTCTATTAAACTGTGATACTGATGATTTGGATGGAATGATAATCGTATTTTTCCATATTTATATCTGAAATCTGATTTTTTTTTGTTGGCATAAATCTAAATGTTTATTTGGTTCGTGGCTGCTTTGGTTAATTGTTAGATGGAAAAATCTAAAATTGTATTGAATATTCCTTTTGGCCTTGTGAATTATTCCTTGAAAGAGGTTTAATTCTATTGTGTAACTCTAAAGAAAGCCAAAAAAAAAAAAGAATTATTCTCTCCTTTTAATTTTATCGTGTAACGCTAAAAAAAATAGATTTTTTCCACATTAAAAGAAGAAAAAATTGATTTTTTTTCATATTTTAATTTAATTTTTTATTTAATGACATCCTTTTGCATAATACTTTTGGTATATGGACGTATAAAACTATAACAAATACTGAATTTAGTTATTACACTTCTCTATTTATAAGGGTATGTCTCAGATTCACTCCTAATCTGTGACTCTGTTCGCTGTTGCAGGACTTGTGGACAGACTGTTCCACGGCAGACTCCTCCAGTCAGGTAATTTCACTCCCTCTCTACATGTGCAATCTCTGATGAAGAAGACAAAGCCTGATATACATTGCATTCCTATGTGACTTTGATATTGTGCTATAAGGCAATATGTTGTTATATTTATTTCGGCTTGTAACAGAATTTGAATTACGTATCCTCTTTAACATGACTTGATAAGTCGTGTGTTTTACATTGGGAAAGTATCTTGGATTTTTAGTTTTCTTTTGAAATCAGTTTTCCTTAAGGGTTTTTACTCAATCTAGAATCTAATTGTTGTTTGGTATCAACTCCAGGTAGTGAAGCTCAAAGCTTTTTCCAAATTCGAGAACACATCAGAAGCTCTGGAAGCAGCAGCAAAACCAATTGAGAGCACTCCTAGCAAAGGTCTGAGACCTCGGGAGGTGAAACATTAGATGTGGCTTATTCAAAGCTGGGGAATGTAATTAATGAGAAACTGGTCTGCTAACATATTATCTATAAAAAATTTCTGTTTCTGTGCTAGCATATTACCAGTTTCTCCTTAATTGCATTTCCCAGCTTTGAATAAGATGTTACCATATTAACATCCTAATCAAATGACTCTTTAAAAAAATCCTATTAGGGATGTGACTTGATAGAGATGCTCATTAGGGATAAATCAAGCAGAGGCACATGATAAATATGACATTTTTTTTTTCATGTTTTAGCCACTGGATTGCCTCTAGATTATGTGTTAATTTTTTCTTGATACGTCTTCTGCTGACCGTGGACTCTTATTTTTCCATTATATATGCTATTGTAATCACCCCCTTCCATGTGCATATGCAGGAATGGTGGGACTTTCTTTAGGAGAAAAGCATTTCATACAGGGGGGCATTGCCCAAGACCTTCGCTATGACGGTCGGAAAAGGTTAACTTATCGGCCTATATATGTTGAAACTGGAGTCATTCCTCAGGTAAAACATTCTTAAATTCGTTAGATTGGAAGATGCAAATATCTTCCTTTTATATTAATTTTAGCTTGTGCTTGAACTCATCAAGTGAATGTTAACTTGTTTTTCTGCAAATTTAATTTTCCATGGGCATCGTGATAGGCAAATGGTTCAGCAAGAGTCAGGATGGGTGAACTGATGTCATTATAAGTGTAAAGGTACTTTATGGTCTAGATGCTGGATCCTTTTACTTTCCATGTGTTTCAAAGATGACAAGTACATCTGCTTACTTGCTTTATTATGTATCCTTTTCCTTTGGCTCACAGTAAGGTTTCTGACATGTTGCCTACTAATTTATGTAACTGCAGGCTGAACTTGGAAAGCCTAGTCCACTGCAACCTGACAAAGGAAAGGTTGCTGTATATGTTGATTGCAGTCCAACTGCAGCACCAATGTTTGAGGTCAGTTGATTATGCTGCTTTTTACACAATGGTATCTTGGTTTTTCCATGATCTTATGTAATTCAAGTCAATGAGTAATTGTGCAAAATTATTTCTGTTTATGAAAAAGGTTAGAATTTAGAAACACTAGATATCATGCCTGTGTGATGTATGGGTCTCTAAAAACAGAAAAGGCATATTGATATAAGGCTACTTATTGTGCAAAGATGGACCGGGCCTGTACTTAAATTTCTGGTTTCTAATGGAAACATAATTTTTGCTATTACATTTCTTTATAACACTCATTAGAAAGAGGCATATATCTCTTTTCTCACCTTGTATTTTGTGATCCTTTAATTATTCTTTTGGTGGCCAAATATAATGCCATCTTACACAGGGTAGAGGGGGCGAGGAGTTGTCAACGGAACTTGCATTCGCTCTTCAACGCAGCCTTTTGGGTGGTAAAATTGGAGCAGGTTTGAATTATCACAGAGCGAGACAAGTGACTGTAAATTTGTTTCCCCACATGTCTCTGATTTGGCAATCTGGACTTGAAAATAATATGTTTTATTGTTTTGGTTCTTGCTTTCCTCTAGTGATAATTTAGTGACCATAGCTGTTTGTCTCAGGGGCTGGAATTGATCTATCATCTTTAGTAGTTGTGGAAGGAAAGGTTTGTTGGGATCTATATATTGAAGGCCTTGTCGTTAGTTCTGATGAGCATCTGCTAGATGCTTTAGGTGCTGCGATCAAGGTAATTTATATATTTGTAAATTTAATTGTTTTCCCCTTTCATTTTCAGTACAAATGAACCAGGAGGGTGAAAAAACTAGGTTGCTGGCTATTGATAAAGTTAATCATGAGATGAGTTCTAGCATATGTTCCTGAGATATCAAGGTGAAATGATAATAAATATTCTCTTGTTTCATAAGCGAGCCTGCTTCTGATAGGTCATCAAACTCATAGTTTGATTGTTTGTTTGTTTTTTTTTTTTTTTTTTTTTTTTGTGATTTATAATCACTTTGTAATAAATATTTGAGGTTCCAAGATGGCGTCAGGTGTGGGCTGGTGTCCTAGTTCAGATTTGTCGCTTAAATGAATCTCTTTCAATTTAAGTATTCATTAGCCTTGCTTTGATCACGGTTGTGTTAGATCAACATGCCTGTGTTGATCACCGTTGATCTTTTCTTGTAGTATTAAGGGCATCTTAATTATTAATTGTTGTATGACAGTGAACAATGAAAACTATTGTACCTTGTTACTGTTGTTTCTTCTGAAGGCTGCGTTGAGCAACACAGGCATCCCAAGAGTCCACTTTGGAGCAGAGGTGTCAGGTGATGAGCCACCTGAAGTTGACATTAGTGGCGAAGAATATCTACAGTTTGACAGATCTGGAGTCCCCGTCATAGTGACACTAACCAAGGTGATGTGATTTTGCCTTTTTCACCACCTCTCTCCTTTTGCAAATTGCAAGCATTTGCTTATCATTGATGTATGGCCTGCTATATAAGTGGAAGCCACTTTAGAAGAGGAATCCCAAAGGAGTTAAGCTGTTTCGATGTCTGTCAATGGGCAAGGTCACATTTGTGGGCTGACCAAGCGAGGTGGTGCAGGCCTAGACCCAAGCATCATTCTTGACATGATAGTTGTGGCTAAACATGTAAGTGGGCAGCTAATTAATAAATTGGATTCTGAAATATCTGCTGCTGAGGCTGGTGAAGACGAATCGTGACATGGTTAGAAGATGTGATATAATTGGTGGTTTTAAATGGGACCTTGTTTTATGACAATCGTAGTTTGAAAATTTACAGAATAGAGGATGAAGTAGAACCCAAAATCTGTTGTACACTTGTTTGACGTGTTTTAACCACATTTGTGAAATTAGCACTCTAGTTGGCTAGTTCGCAGTTGGTAGTAACATTATTGAAGATCTTCTCCAAGTTTATTTAGCTTGATTGAAAATATTGAGGAAGCTTTGAATTTAAAGGTTTATTGGCCTTGATTATTTAACGGGCTTTAGCCATCTTATGTTTTGGGTTGAAATGGGGAAGAATTTCCAAGCATGCGGTGCATCAAAGCTGTTTGTTGCCAACTTGTTGTCTCCAATAGAACTAGTAGTCATCATAACCCAGAGATCCATCTGAGTGACCTGTGCCTTGGTTAGCACAATTGCAAATTGCAATGGAAAAGTTACACTCTGAGTTTTGACTTTTGAGTAAGAAATTGATAATTATTTTATTTAGGGTAGGATCCATTTGAGATGGGTCGTGACATATAATTATGCAAAATAATCGTAAATTTTAATGTGTAATTTATATGCAAAGATTCCTTAATATGCAAAGATTCCTATACCACATGATGTGCGAAAATTAATTGCAATCCTAGGATATATTTTTACATGATATGCAAAATAAATTAAAATCTCTTAACATGTTTTTTGTCTATTGGGTTTGTAATAATCAATAATCAAGCAATATTAAATTACTGATTTTTTTGACAACTAGATCTTTTCGCCTGTTATTAGTTTATGGAACTGATACTAAATTTGTCATAGATTCTCACATGTGTGAATGCTTTCAAATTGTTTAATTTATTGTACGTAATAGATGAATGCAAGTAGGATTGTAAAATTAAATCAAGAATTTGACGTGGAAATCTATGCTTCTTGTGTTAACGTTTGTGTATAGGAAATTTTGTGGTGTAGGGTTTATTAATAACATTTAGGGTTGGGCGTGCTAGGAATATTGCTAGGATTTTTCTATAGCATTTTTTTGGTGTGTAGCTGTGTCTCCTTTTTATAGGTGTTTGTAAGTGGGGGTTTATATAGGAAAATTGAGAGTTAAGGTTTTGAAGGGTAGACAGTTGGGATATGTCAAATTTAATCCAACGGTGTTATATTTTAAGGTTTTCAAGGCTAAAAATCGGGTTATTGAAGGTTTGGAGGCGGAATGAAGAAATTGCAACGATGTAGTGGATTGGGTTTAGCCCCGACTGTTCGACTTTAGGTTTGGACCGATCGCCTAGAGGCCCAGGCGGTCAAGCTAGGTCCTAACCTTTTGGTCAGTTATTTTTTATTTTTCGTCTTCTGTCTCGTTTTGTCTTGTTTGATTTGGTTTGAATTTCTTTGATGAATTCTTGTCTGACATGCACAGTTCTCATTACTAATAAAGTTTCAAAAACATACTAATCAAATTTCCACTAGAATTTTTCCTCCAAGTTAATCAATTTCATTTGGAGAGCTAAATTTGGACTATGCTATAGGCATACCATTTTTTCAGATCTTTTCTTCAATGCGTTGGCTCCGAGAAAATTTTGAATTTGGATAACAAGAAAAATGAGTGCAAGTGCCTTCGGATTGCCAAATGACACAAAATCCAAATAAAAAAGAAATACATATATCTATATTCCAACAGTACATAGATTTGATTCATATAAGAAAGGAAAACAAAGCAAATTCAATCCATACATAAGACTGTAAAATTGCACTTGGATTAGAGTATTCCAAGGCAAACATACATCTACATTAATACATTATTGCATTGCACGTAGAAACACATCGAAACCCAGTCCAAAAAGAGTGGAAAAATAAGAAATTAGGAGTGAATATTATGAACTTTTCACACAGATTTATATGAGCTTGTTGAGTAATTAAACACACTCCAAGTTACACGGGAGCAGTCCTGGCAGAAACAGCAGACTCTGGTCCCTTTTCATCGGTATCGTCTTCATTCTCACCTGACATCTCCTCAAGTGATTTACCATTTGGTTCAGGCACCAAGAAAGTGAACAACATTCCAGCGAAGTTGATACAACCAAGCATAATTAGTGAATTTTTCATTCCAATACCAGGAGGGTACCCTGCATCCGTCTTTGTTTTGTCCTTGCTTTGTGCAGCATATAAGAAACCAAATGCACCCACAATGGCCCCTGCTTTCCCTGCTGCGGCTGATATCCCATGGCAAGTTGATCTTAGCCTTGCAGGGAAAATCTCTGCAGGGACTACAAATGTTGTTGAATTTGGTCCAAAATTGGAAAAGAAAAAGGTCAGCGAGTACATTACAACAAACCCAATTCTGTTGGCCTTTTCGGTCCAGTGATTGTAAGGTATAGCAAGAGCAAACATGAAAACTGTCATGAAGAAGAAACCCATCAACTGAATTGCAAACCTCCCTATATGATCAATCAAAAGAACTGTACACCAATATCCAGGAACGGTACTGCATAGAGCAATAAGTGTTTGTGCCTTTGCAATCTTGAAAACTTCATGAATCGCGTTCATGGATGCTGCTGCAGGAATCCACCCAATTGCACTGAAGATATCCTTTTGGAATAGATTCGAACTGTAAAATGCAATGTCAAGAAAGAACCAAGTGGAAGTAGTCCCAAGCAAGTGAAGCCCGTGTCGTTTCATGAATTGCTTAGAGAACAAGCCAAAAGAGTGTGCTCTGTCTTCGGTCATCTTTGCTACCTTTTCATCCTCTGCTTCAAGATCGACTTGCAAGACTTTAGACATATCTGCTGCAGCCTGTTTGGCGTTTTTGGCTACAAGTGCAGTGTAACGAGCAGTTTCAGGCATCTTCATACGCCAATAGTAAGTAAGAGCAGCAGGGATGGCACCAAACATGAGGACTATGCGCCATAGATAGTCCGCTTGAGGCACAGTTGAGCCTACAGGGTTAACAGAGTAAGGAGGGGCATTGAACTTGTGATCAAAGGCACTTGACACAATAAGAGCCACAATTCCACCACCCAAAATCCCAAATCCTTGCATCGCAAACACTGCAGCGATAAACGCCCCACGTGTCTTCTTGTTAGCATATTCAGACATAATTGTCGCGGAAAGAGGGTAATCACCTCCAATCCCAAAACCGAGCCAGAACCTGAAGAAACAAAGAGTGGAGATTACACCCTTTGCAGATTTTCCAAAAGAAAGCCCTGAAGCAATGGAGCAAACAACCATGAGCATCAAGGTAATTCCATAGACTTTTTTCCGTCCCAATTTGTCACCAAGCCACCCGAAAAAGAGCTGGCCAGATAAAGTACCACATAGAGCGACACCATTAACAGCAGCTGCAATATTTGGAGGCAATGTTCCGGGCTTCGGTGCACCATCCACGTGATAGTAAATCCGGCCGAGCAATTTTGTGACCAAGGAGATGCAGAAAAGATCATACGCATCGGTGAAGAATCCCATTCCAGCAATCACGATTGCTGTGAAATGGTACCATTGAGTCTTGGCGACATCGAGTGCATTAAGCACTCCTAATTGCCTAGCCATGACTAAAATTTATTTGGTAGTCTCCCTCCAATATTAGTGCTAGAGAGTAATTTCCCTGCATACATAGAAATGAACATAGTATTGATGATATATACTTTGTTTTTGATTAATTTATTGTTAGTCAATGATAACCAGAATTTATCAACTCTTTGAAAAATTAAATGAAGAACATTTTTAGTCAAAGAATCTTAATTAATTTACTTTGATAATGACAGCAAGGAAAAAAAAACTAAAAAGCATGTTTCCTTTGTGATAGAAACATTAAAGTATCACCTACTTAAAAGTTAAGTAAAATCAACCAGAAAAGTCAAAAATGCATCATTTAATTTTTTAATGAGTAAAACAAAATATAACCAGTAAAATACATTTTTTTGATTGCCTTACTGAGACAATTGTGGACAGGAGACCAGAATGAAAATCTGGAGGAAGAAGGCTGTAAAACCTGAAACATATTTTACCTTGGATATTTGCATAATTACTCAAGCAGACAAAGTATATCAGAATTTCTTCCTGACTGCAATTTCTTCTTGCGGTTGGCAACAAAACTCTCCACTTTGTCTGCTTGAGTAATTATGCAAATATCCAAGGTTTATATATATATATATATATATATATATATATATATATATATATATATATATATATATATCAGAAAACACGAGCTGGAGGTTACATATCTCCCAACCTTATAGGGATAGTAACGCCTGGATTCAATCAGGATGCTACGTGACGAAAAAATAAAGTTTAAAGATTTTTTAGGGATATAGTGAAATTTGTTTTAAAAAAATTAACCAAATTAAATCAAATTCTATTAGTAAACTGAACTAACTCGAGATGATATATAAAATGAAAAAAAAAATGAGATGAGCTGATTTAATTAAATTTCTCATTTTATAAAAATAAATAAACATAAATTATGATATATTTCTAAATTTTAAAAATTATTTTGCATATTAATTTTTAAACAAATATATTCTTTTTTATAATCCGGTTTATCAAATGGGTATTGATTTCATGGATAAAGAAAGTTTACAATTCCAAAGAAAGAAAGTTGCCCTAAAAACATCAGAATACAACGATTACCTTTTATTTCCACAAAAAGTGAGTATCCAATATCCCACAAAGTGGTATCCAGTATCTCAAATAAAGTGGCCCACTGGGTATCCAAAGAAAAGCTTTTCCATAAGGATTAAAGAAAAGAAATTGAGAGACAGAGAGAAAAGCTCACCTGGTACTTGAAGCAAAAAAGAAAGATACTGGAGCTAAGATTGTTGGAGATCACGCAGAGAAAGAAGAGGAGATGGCCGATTATTTAAGTCCAGTGAAGCTCACAGCTTTCCCAGATTCAACTTCGGCATCTAATGCAGCATATACTCTTCCTCTTCTTTTCTTAGTCAATGCTTGCTTTTGTTCCCGTTCTAGGCTAGTCACTCTCAATATTGTGGAAAATGGTATTTTATTATTCTCATTTCTCATGCTATATTACAGATAATGGTGCCCGACATATAAATTAATAGTAGTGTATTCTACATGCTAACAGTATTTGATGTTATGGACGTATTATTTAAAAGTACGTCATGTCAAGTCAGGTCGGGTCGGATCGTAGATCATTTCAATCTCGGGTCGTATCGGGTCTTAAGTCATGTCAAGTCAGATCGGGTCAAGTTGGGTTTGAGTCATTTCAAGCTCAGGTCGTATCAAGTCTAAGGTCGTGTCGGGTCGAGTCAGGTTGGGTCAACAAAATATATATTTATGGTTAATTAAAAAATATTTTATTTGTATGTAATAGAACTAAAAGAGTTACATAGCCAAATCCATAAAAATTAATTAATAATAAATCAATATTCAACTAATGTAATATGCAATGTTATGACTCTTAGTCCCAAAATTCAGTCTTAACTGATCTCAGACAACTGGTCCACAATGTTATGACTCTTCGGGTCGGGTCACAGATCACTTCAATCTCGGGTCGTATCGGGTTTTAGGTCATGTCAAATCGGGTCAGGTCGGGTTAAGTTTGAGTCATTTCAAGCTCAGGTCGTATCAGCTCTAGTGTCGTGTCGGGTCGAGTCAGGTTGGGTCAACAAAATATATATTTATGTTTAATTAAAAAATATTTTATTTGTATGTAATAGTCCCAAAATTCAGTTTTAAATGATCTCAGACAACTGGTTCACAAAGTTATTCTCACTAATAACGTCTTATATCAGATTTTTGAGATAAAATTTCATATAATCACTTCATTTCATTATATTTTTCCAAAACAATTAAAAACAAAATTTTATTGTGACTTAAAAAACAATGCACAATTTACCAATTTTCTTGATTTTTGATTTGAAGTTAATAAGATTATTCATATTAATAGAATGTTGAACCATACACATCAACATATATAAATAAATAAATAATTAATTATGATTTAATTTATTTTATTTGATAACTTGTAAATTAACTATTATCCCAATTTAAGAAAGCATAAATTTTTTATAAAAGAATGTATTTTCAAATCATTTCGGGTCGGGCTATTTCGGATTCGGGTCTTTTCGGGTTTTTGGATCGTTTCGGGTTGTTTAGGGTTGGGTCAAGTTGTTCGGGTTTGGGTCATTTTAAATCTGAGTCATTTTAGATTTTAAGTCACTCATATTAAAGTCAGCTCAAATTCAATTTATATTATTTTGATATATTTTTGAGTCGAATCAAGATTAAGTTTAGACCGGATCAAATCAGGTTTTATGGTCGGGTCAGATTGTGCAACTCAAGATAAACCTAAAAGTACCATATGCACATCTGCAGCCAAATAGGAGATGACAAAGTGATGCAACCAATGTCTTAAAAGGGTAATCAATGATTAAATGTATGGGAAACAGGACACCATATATGTTAATCTTCTAGCTCACTAAAATACTAGAATTGAGTGGAAAATTATTGGCAACTTTTGTTTTCTTTCTGAGAAAACTTGCTTTAAAATGCTTATTTACATTAATCAGTTTTAGGGTATGGCTAAGAACTCCCAAGATAAGAATTTTCTGTACCATATGCCTTCCATTTAATATATAGTTTTGTGTCCATATCATGGAAATTGTCATGCAGTACTCACTCTGACATATGCACCGAATTAATAATACTCAAATTATATATATAATAGAAATTTGTGGTTGATATTTGCAAGGCAAAGAATGGTCAATTTGGTATACAGGGACCAAAACAGACGTGTATAGGAGAAAATTTTGGCTGCATTACACGTAAAACAAGATTTTTATACTAAGTAAAAATTTAATTGATAATTTTAAAAATTTTATTAATAATATTTGTATATATTTAATAATATTATTAATAAAAATTTTAAAAATTACTAATTAAAATTCAATCCAATACAAAATTCTTGTTTTAGTGTAAGCAAGAATTTTTTTGTACAAAGCTTTGTGGAAAGAGCCTATACTCACGAAACTACTAAACTACATTCCTAGGAAAAGGATATATATACCAAAGCTTCGTGGAAGGAGCCTATACTCAGGAAACTACATTCCCAGGAAAAGGATATATATTCCGATTAACATTCAGTTTCTCCATAAATCAAACAGATAAATTAATCCCCTTGACGTCATGTGAAAATATGAATTACTAAATTATTGTTAATCAGAAAACATAAACAATTAGTCGATTTTAGATTTATTTAACCACCTAATCAAGACAAACAACTAAGGATGGTTTAGAAAAGGTTGTTTAATTACTCAGAGAGTGACTTGCAGGCCAATTTCTCCATCTATCCGCGTAAGCAGCTATCCTTTTTTTATTTTTTCTGACTGATCATTTTGGATGCCAAAGATTTAATTTACATTTTTTTAAGGTTATTGAGATTTGAATTCTACCGTTAACAAAACTTCAATTTTTTAAATTGACTTCTCAACCAAGTCGATGGAATAAATTGTTTAGAAAACGTTGAAAATGATGTGTAAGAAAATTCTAAATTCAATAATATGCATTTAAGTTGCTAGTGAAAAATAAATAATTATTTTTATTTATTAAACAAGATTCTTATGAAAACACATAAAAATTCAATTATTATTACATATTACAAAAATTTCTATACGTGCATTCATCAAAAATAAAATAGAGATTTATCAGGCGACACCCAAATTTGAATTGGGAAAAAAGGATTTATAGTCCGTATTCCTTATCTATCTATTTATTTACTTATTTATTTATATTATATTTAGATTAATTATTTTTTAGATAATATATACTATAATTAAAATAAAAAAAATAATAACAGATATGTAAAAATAACATAAAATATTATTGGAACAAGAAAAAACATAAAAGATTTTTTTTTAAATTTCTATTCCATTACAATATTAGGAAGAAATAATAATTTTTATTTCTTGATTCTTTTCGAGCTAAGCATTTACTTTTATAATTAGAGATCAACGTCTTGGCACTAATGTGGGATCCAACTCAAAGACTTACGGTTTAGGTAAATACTTAATGTGTTTTCGATTGGAGAAGTTATTTTTGGAGGGGAAACTATGTGTTTTTGGGATTTGTTATAGTACAAAAGTCCTATGATTATTGGGATAATACAAATCTAATCACCTTATCTATGGGATTGATACAATACAAATCTAATCGCATTATCCAAAGGATTAAAATAAAACAGAAGATAAAAATATGAGATATATATGAATAACAAGAAAATATCGACTAATAGAAATCAAACTCGATATCCTTTATGAACACTAATGTTATGATTTATGGGATTGATACAATACAAATATAATCAAATTATCCAAAAGATTAAAATAAAGCAGAAGATAGAAATATGAGATATATATGAATAATAAGAAAATAATGGCTAATAGAAATCAAACTAAATATACTTTATGAACATTAATGTTCTTTTTTAAAAAAAAAATTATATCAAATTCAAAAATTAAAATTTTGATGATCAAACATACAAGTTACGACTTCAATCATTTAAGCCAATTTATTTTACATTGATTTAAATATAATTTTAAACATGATTACATTTACAAAAGTTACTTATCATTTTTCGTGACGGTTAATTTGATTGAAAAATATAATAAAATTTCTAACTCTACATATACTTTACAACCAAACAAAAGAAATGATGGCACATAAAATTACAATTTTATTATCTCTCAATTATACATATTAAGTATTTCTTTTAGATCGTTAGGATTTTGTTACGTCAAATAAAAAAAATAACAGAATTAAAATTCGTTACATCGTCAACGCAAATACGCAACGCGTACAGAGAAAAACGACAGGATAGAGAGTAGGGACGCCTCTACGGCATCAACTACTTGTCGAATCTTTTACAAGTCCGTTACGATCACTTTGTCGCCAAATCTGACCCTCCATAACTAATGGCTTTAAGTTCACGAAATCAGCTTAGCAAAGCAAGTGATATATACCATATCCACCAATGACGTTTGACCCAAAAAGAAAGAAAGAAAGAAAGGCATTTCTGTGGCCCTGAATTAAATATGGATTGAATTAGGATTAGAGTTTTCATGATCCTTATCCAAATGTAATCCATGATTAAACTCGACTTTAATTATGTAAACACGATTTGAATTTATATTTTATTTTTAAAACCTTTGAAATTATAATTTAAATAATATTAAAAATTAAATAATTTTATTTGACGCTTTTAAAATTATTTTTATAATATTTAACATTTTATATAAAAAAAACAAACATTAAAAATCTAATCCAAATTCAACTCGAGTCCCCCCCTAGTTTTTGCATATTAAATTAAGGTTTAGACTTTTATAACCCATCTTTAATTAAATTAAATTAAAATTAAAAAAAATTATGATATAAAATAAATTAAAATTAATCTTTAACACAATCCGATCTTACCCCTAATCTCGAGCCAACATCGGAATTAGAATCCAAGATGGTGGAAAATTATCGAGATAAAAGGATTTAAGAAGACTTAGAAACGTGAGAATCCCGAAAGTAGAGTCAATCCATGCCAACGAAGGAATTTAGGTGGTCCATTTTCTTCAAGTCTACAAGAGTTTGATCAAGATTAATTTGCTGGGTCAACTTCAAATGAAAACATCCAGATATGGATGGATCTAGGATTTTTCTTATCAGGGAGAATAAAGTTATTAACGAATTTTTATTTATAATTTGAGAAAAAAAATATAAAGGAATTTTTTTGAAAATATATATATATATATATTTCTTTTTTCTTTACTTTATATCATTATCATAATTTTTACTTTTTGTAAACCAGTTGAAAATTGGCATGACAACTAATTATGTACATGCAGAGAAGTGAATTATGACTGCATAGCAACTAACGATGTACATGGAGAAAGCAAACCAAAGAGATTTTGGTCTTCAAAAAGTTTTCGACAGATGAGTTGCCGACCATAATCTTTCCTCATGGCCTCATCAAAATGAACTCCTCGAACCCAGATTTCATAGTCTGCCATTCTGGTAAAAGTTTCTTAATTGCACCATCCTCTAGAGGGCTGCCTCCTTCAGACACCTTCCTTCGTTCAAATATTTTACACGTTCCCACCAAGAAATGACTGCAAAATAAAAATGATTTTTTAAGATACTGGTGCAAGAGCTGAACTAAAAGTAAAAATAGACTCTACTTATTCAGGAAAGTTTCATAATAGACACAGAAAGCAGTCCAACACAATTTAACATAACAAAATTTTCAAGACAAAAGAATAAAGATTCTTTGGATATCGCTGCAACAACAGCAGAACCTAGAAAAAAAGTTCAACTATCAAACAAATTCATGACCACAGTCAGAATCAAGGTTCAAAAGAAAGACCAACCTATGTTCCAAAGGCACTACAAATGCTTTAAGTAGCTGTATCAAGCAGAGCATGACATGAGAATGGGTTTATAATATTGTTAGCTGAAAACTATGTTATACCCTCTAGGAGTCCCTGTGACAAACGGTTTGGACTTTGGGTTTTGGATACTGAGTCTAAACACAATCGCACCCAAGACATCCTGAAACCTTGTAACAAGGAGCAAGAATCGAATTTGCAATTATGCATCTGTAAAACTAGGCCTAAAATCTTTTGGCCCAAATCCAATATGCACCTGTATAAATAATAGGGTTTCGTATTTTTCCCATTCAGTTTGTTATAACCAAAATTGAGTGTATTGAGGATTTGGGTTTTGAAAGTTCTATCTCTAGGCAATTTTATACTCCGTTTGGTTATAGTAAAATCTCTATCATCAATCGCCCATGACATAAGAGTTTTTATCTCCGAACTACATAAATTTTGTGTTTTGTTTGTTTATTTGCTGCACTGTTCTTAACAGTATCAAACAATATGATTAGACAAACCTAGTCATGAATCCAAGATGATCAGATTATAATTCTTTGACATCTCTTACGCCAGATTTTCAGATCAGGCATGAATATGAATATATGCTGAGTTAGCATAAACATGTCCCGCCCCTTCTTTTTCTGAAAGGGGAACATTCCTGTGGAATGTCCATGAAGAACCTGACACTATTTGCAGCAATGTCCTCCTATGAGATCTGCACCCATGATGGCTTTGCAGTTACTCACGATGAACCCACACTCCCCTTATATCAGCTGCCAAAAAATTGGAGAAAAGTCTGAAACATCATTGATGCGGTTATTGCTCTGATAAAGTACATATAATTGGAGCAAGAAGGACAAGGGATGAATGTACCTTGACTCTACCAGGAGGGGCACCAGACTTAGCTGCAGCTCCCGAAGCCAAACTTTGGTTTCTTCTCCATAGGCTTTAATATTTGAAAAGAACACATTAAATTCGTATCGACGCTCATCATGGCACCAGCATTATCAAATTCCCCACGGTAATTAGGAGCTGAAAATACGGTCACTAGTTTTCTATTAGCGAAGAATTCATATCCATCTTCCACAACCTGCAAATATAAAAAAAATATCGATTGAGTAGAAGGCAAACTAAGCTGTTTGAATGCAGCAAATGCTTCACGTACAAGAAATTTCAAACCTCGTGGGCTCGACAAATTAAATCGAGATCATGCTTCCTAAGAAACTCTGTCACCATATCAGCACCGAATGTATAGGAAACTCCCCTATCATTCGCACCCCAACCTCGAATGTCTTTACTAGGATCAGACCAGAGGAGATCACATAGCAAACCAGATTCTGGAACATCAGTAGGTCGGGGTAAATTCCTGATCTGATCCAAATTGTGCAGATCAGGAGAAAGCCCACCGTGCATGCAGAGTATCTTTTCGTCAATGAGAGCTGCCACAGGTAGGCAGTTGAAACAATCTGTAAATATTCTCCAGAGTCTTACATTGAATCTTCTTTTGCACTCATCATAAAATCCATAGATACGATTTATTGAAGCACATTCATGGTTGCCCCTCAAGAGGAAAAAGTTTTCAGGATATTTTATTTTATAAGCCAGGAGAAGGCATATTGTTTCAAGGCTTTGCTTTCCACGATCAACATAATCCCCCAAGAATAAGTAATTTGAACGAGGAGGTAATCCACCATATTCAAAAAGCCTCAGAAGATCATAATACTGACCATGAATATCTCCTGCATGACAGAAAGAAGAAATATAGATAAAAAAATATTAAGAGAGATTATTCTCTCAACACAGAGAGAAATTAAAACAATATTTCTAAATGAACCAAATGTCCCATGAAAATTGCTAAAAAAAATTCAGGTAGTATTCATATGATAGGATTAGAATTAGTATTAGAATTACACCAATTAAATAAGAGATTTGTTAGTTGTTAGTAGTTAGTTAATAGTTGGTTAACTGGTTAGTTAGAATGGTAGTTGGTTAAACTTTGTATCCATCCTTCATTGCCTATATAAGGCATTGTACAATCATTTGTGGAATCAATGAATAAACAAGCAAGAATTAATCCAATCTTCTCTCCCAAATTCTTCGACTTCCTATTGTCTTCTTCTACTTCTTTGGAATCTCTTCTTTCTTTCTTACTTCTTCTTCCTCTCTAATTCTCTCTTTTTCTGTCCTATTCTTCTCCTTCTTGTTCAGTCCAGAAACCACTTGATACAAGTTTGTATCAATTGGTGCTTTCATTGAGCTTCCCTTATTCTCACTATCAAATTCTAAAAATTCAATTACACCTCAACCATGGCTGAAAATCTTGCAACATGTAGTTTCCTCCATCGACAATTCCAAGAAAATCTTGTAAAATATGGAAATGAGGCAGCCTTGGTGAGATTCAATGAATTGGAAAAAGCATTTCAACCAAAGGAATTCGCAACTCAAGAAGATCAAGCTGAGCACTTTGCTTCTGTTATGAAGTTTCACCTTTACGAAGCAATCGAGAAAGATGATGTCCAAGAAGTAGCATCTTTGAAAATGGCTATTATGAATGTCTACTGCTCTTCTCGCTGCTCAAGTATCAACCGGTTGCTATCTAGTTCGGAGTTGCAGTCAACGAATTTTCTTGATGCAAATATCAAACCAGAATTTTCGAAGCTTCAAGAACAAGTTGAACTACTCCATCAAGAAGAAAATTGTGCATATACTCAAGAAATGGTGCAAGAACAACCCATTGGAATCAAGACTGAGAAATCTATGGATAAAGTTGTTGCTGGTGGTTCTTTTATCGATCTTACACTGAAAGTCACTAAAACCTTTGATGCAGCGTCCACAAAAACAGAAAAATTCTCATGCCATGAGAATCATAAATTTCATGTGTACCACAAATGTGGGTGGCCTTTTCCAAAACAGCATCCAAGTGCAAGACACAGGCGTGCACACAAAAGGATTTGTGGAACCATTGAAGGATACAAAATGGTTGGTACAATGTGTGTGAAAAATGGGTTTCCAGTGCAGCTATTGGAGTTCAAGAAAGTTCAATCCAAAAAGCAACAACAAAGACAAGTTGCAATGCATGCCTGGCCCAATATCCTCAAATTCAACAGCATATGTCAATCTGTGGTGATTTTGGTTGGGTCTTGGAGATAGGTCATGTTTCTAGCACAGGAGATTCTTCCACACATAGCGAATTATGTGAGTTCACAGGTTTTGATGTTGAATTGGAGATCAAGAAACATTATTATGAAGTGATGGATGTCGTTAATCATTTAATTGTCAAAAGAATTGACAATTTGAATGAGATGGCAAGAAGGACAAGGAATTCATGGGGAGGCAATATCCATTTGAACCTTTCAAATTGTTAGAGTGTTGAGAGTATTAGGGTTTAAGGGTATTGATGTAATTTCATAATATTAAGTTCTCTATATATATGACTACTAATCTTAGGGTTAGTAACCAGTTTACTGCTTACTATCTCTCTATTTCCTCTCTTTCTCGAAACCCTAATCACTGTCTAAACCCTAAACACAAACGTTAACACAAATATTTTCCAAAGAGTATGCAGCTTACAGTTGAAGAAAGGGATCAAATGCTCAAGGATGCTGCCATCTTCTTCTACTCAGCCCTTATCAAATTTGTGATTGGTATTGGCTTGATCATTGGATACTTGGCTCCCTATGATAATTCCACCCAGGTGTGAGAGTGATTGGCTTGCAGTCCATGGTGAAATAGATTATTTGAATGAGGGAATTACTTTAACCTTGAGGACAAGGTTCATTTGATGGGTGCGACAATGATAGGTTTAGAATTAGTATTAGAGACTACACCAACTGAATAAGAGATTTGTTAGTTGTTAGCAGCTAGTTAATAGTTGGTTAATAGTTTGTTAATTGGTTAGTTAGTTAGAATGGTAGTTGGTTAAGCCTTGTATTCATCCTCCATTGCCTATATAAGGCATTGTACAACCATTTGTGGAATCAATGAATAAACAAGCAAGAATTAATCCAATCTTCTCTCCCAAATTCTTCTTATTTGAAATCTCTTCTTTCTTTCTTCCTTCTTCTTCCTCTCTAATTCTCTCTTTTTCTGTCCTATTCTTCTCCTTCTTGTTCTGTCCAGAAACCACTTGATACAATTTCGTATCATCGTACATTGTTGCAGTATCCATGTGCATAAAATATTTCAAAGTGGGGGGATTTGGAAAGTCATAGTACAAAGTGGAATAAATTATCTCCTACAAAAACTTCGTCTACCAAGGTGATAAATAAGGATTGTACAATCATAGAAGTGGTGTCAAACAATACAAGCCATATATTCAGGTAAAATTCGATACATTTGTTATGGTATCCATATACATGAAAAAAAAAAAATACTGCAAAATGGAGGATTTGGATCATTACAGTACAAAGTGGAAGACATAATCTCCTTCAAAAACTTCGTCAACCATGGTGATAACTTAATATTATACACTCAATAAATAGGTTCGATGGGGTTTCAATTGGGGATCTTGAAAAACTATTTATTGAAGGTATAGTACACTCAAAAGATGGGGTTTCAATTGGGGATCTTGAAAAACTGAAGTAACGGAATGGTGATAAATAGGAGTACACTAACCTGAACTTGAAAGTTCATTTCCAGAGTAG
Source organism: Bretschneidera sinensis (assembly GCA_023935145.1). NCBI lineage: Eukaryota > Viridiplantae > Streptophyta > Magnoliopsida > Brassicales > Akaniaceae > Bretschneidera > Bretschneidera sinensis. The sequence continues at coordinate 76,159,360 of CM043705.1, forward strand.
AATCCCTCAAGTTCAATTTTTTTGCCAACTTGGAGAAATTGGAGAAATAACAACAATAGAATTGGTAGCACAGTACCTTCAATAAATAGGTTCGATGTAGGACAACACTCAAACAACAATCTATATAAACAGGCTTCAAAATTCAAACTTAAAATTAATCAATTCTGACCAAACCAACCACTACTAAACCACACACAAAAATCCAGTAAGACAACTAGACTAAGAAAAGAACACCATGGAACACTTCTACTGCCACCTCTAGAAAATCTGGAAATTAGAATTACCCTTGCCTATAATTAATGTGAACATTAAGAACACTTAGCCAAAAATATAGTAATGTAATATAACCTAACATCGAATTCTGAATGCACACAGAAACAAGATAGGTAAATTTGACTATCACTTTTTGTTTAGTTACTTTCTGAATGCACACAGAAACAAGATAGGTAAATTTGACTATCACTTTTTGTTTAGTTACTTTGTTAAATATTTGAGCATTCCATTAATTTTTCCAACACCTGAAATACACGTGTGTTGTAATTTTCTTTGTTTTACAATTCTATTGAAAGAGTTAAAAGTATTTTGTCTAACTTTAAAAGGTTTGAAATAAGAGAGCAACCAATTTGATGCACGTGGAGATGTAGCCTAAACCTTCATATTCAAAAGAAGACCTAGGTATTATATTTCTAAATCATACCAGAGTACCAGTATAAAGCGTCTCAGTCAACAGGCAAGGACCTCTGAAGTCATCAACTACAGTCGGAAACAATAATTCTGTAGAAGGTAAGACATTTATGACAAGATAAATTTAGCTCCTCCATCAATTGAACCATGACGTTATTTGACAAAGAATATAACATCAAGACAATAATCTATACCCAGAACAGAAAATTAGACAATTTTGAAACACAGCAAGCTCAGTCAGCACCTCTGTCACATCAAATTATTAAATTCAAGATATGCAACAAAATCCCACGCCAAATTACCGTCTGATACTCAAAAACTCAAAGATTAATCACAGCCCGCTTCAAAACAATTGTAATTCATAAAAAAAATAAACATAAGGGTATTGAAGAGAGATACCGCAGATCTTGATAGGGGCTTCAAGCTCCAAGAAATTTGGCTGCCTCAAGAAGATGTCCCTGGACACAACACAAAGCTGCCTGATCTCAGCCTCAGATAACTGTACCTGCTTGCCTGGTTTCCCTCTAACTTTAAGCAACCTATTGATCACATCATCAAGAACCCCAGGCTCCATACCTATGCTTCCTTCTTCGAACCCCACAAACAGAGAACAAACTTTGCCTTCAGCAAAGGAAAAAAGAGGACGAGAAAAGCAAAGAAGAAGGAGAGAATAAACAAGCACTACATGCTTTAAAAAGTGAATATTGTGAGAGAGAGAATAGAAAAAGGAGGGTTTAAATTTCTTTTATTACTCATACAGAAAGGAACTGTGAGGAAGAATATATAAAAGCAGCCCATAAAAATAATATTCGTTTTCTTTTCAATGGGGGAGAGAAAATGAGAGAAAGAGAGTGGTGTAGTATGGTGAAAATGAGGGAAAGGAAAAGAAAAGGAGAGAACAAGATTCAAAGGAAATAAAACAGAGAACAGAGCGCGAAAGTTAGCGAAAATGGACCCAAACGAGAAGGCAGAGAGATAATGGCAATATGACACTTGTCAGTGCGGCAAAGAAGCGGCAGCACACCTATTGGACTGACGGGCGCACGCACGCTCAGATCTTCATTCTACTTTTTTATATATATTCTTTTGTGCCATCTACCTACTCATATGGCCAAAAAAACAATTATCTGCTGGTTCGTTAGTGCCCATTAAAATCTTGGGTCTATTCTCTAACGATGAATATTAAATACCAATCGAATTTCGCTTGATTAGTGGAATCAGAGAATCTTGGCCCAAGCATCACAACTTCGGCCTTAAAGCTTTTTTTTTTGGTGACGTATCATGTCATAATTTTAAAAATCTTGATCTGGTATAATTTTAAGTTCATATGATTATTGGATCACGTCGTATTTGTTTGTAAATTTTATAGATATATATTAATTTTTTTATTAAAAATAATAAAAAAATTATTAATATTAAATTAAATGCTTATAATAGTATAGAAAAACAATCATTTTATTGATGAAATTAAATATTATAAATAACATAGAAATTGAACAAAAACAATAATATAAATAAATAACTTTAAAAATATAACTTTAAAAAATCTTCTAAATAAATGACTTACAAAAGCAACATATAAAATAAATAAAGAATATAAAGTACCTTACAAATTGGTGAAATATATATAAAAAAAATTTAGAAATTTTAAAAATTTGAAAGACATAAAATATTATTAATAATTAAAAAAAGTGATTTTTATAACCCTTTTGACATTTAAATAAAAAAAAAACAAACTTATCCAATTTTTAGATAAACAACTCTAGAAATTGAATGATGAGCTGCCTAACCAAGCTAGACACCCAAATTTCATTCGGTGGATTAAAAAGAAAAATATTATATGACTTTCTCTTAGAGTTTTAGTTCATTGAATCAAATGCTATTATGTTAAAATTAAGCAATTATAAATTTAATATTTAAATTAAAAATTCACAAAACACACTTTTTGTGTTTCAATATTCGTATATGTTTAATTTAATTTATATTAATGTGTGACTTTAAGTGAATTTGCTTAATTTATGAATTAGTAGATCACATACCATTATGTTAAGAATAAGGTAATAATTTTCGTTTTTTCTCACCATCCTAAAATATTAAATTTATTATCATCTAATTCTTCTTGACTCATTATTCTAGTGGCATAAAATTGTATGTAACTTTGAATTTATTAGATGTTATGGTCGTGTATCGTGTCGTACTAGGCCGTGTCTCGGGTCGTGCATCAGGTTGGACCGTGCCGTGGGCCTCAAAAGCTAGGCCTACACGGCACAAAGAATATAGAAATGTGGGCAGTGTCAAATTTATTTCGGACCGGGCCGACACGCTCCATTGCCACCTCTGCTTAAAGCACATAAGCAAAGAATATGGGCTATAAATCAAAGAGCATCCGATACTCAGTAGCACTATGCCACTATGAATGATGTGACATATAAACTTATTTGGCAAAATGCTAATCAAACCCAGATAATTTAACTAACAAAACCCAACTCTAGCTAGGAAGCTATACCGAACATAAATCACTTTTCGATAGCTTCAAATACGCTTTTAATCTAAGATGATGTGATACAAAGAAAATCATACAATACTTTAAATGAAAACAAATTCATTTATAAATGAATTTTTACATTTGAATTTTTTTTATTTTAAATTATAGAATCCATTTGAAATAAACGAAAAATTCAAAAGATTAGAGAGAGGGAAAGGAGAGGGAGAAGGAGAAGGAGAGGGAGGAGGAGGGAATAAGAGAGGGCAATATAGACTGTTTTGATCAACATAGATTTTTATCCTTCATTTTGTAGAATTACATAAAAATTATAAAATTCATTTTTTTTTCCAAAAAGAGTGTAAAGTTATAGTAATATGTAGCTCTTTCATTAATAACTCTTATTAAAATGTGTTTATGGAGCTAATTAATTATTCATCATCGTAGTGCTGCGGTTGTTTTTTGTTTTTTAAAACTTTCATCACATGTGCTTTGCGAGGACAATTAATCCAATGTCCACAAATTTCTCAACGTTGTACTCTTTGATTTATAAAGACTTCAAAACATGAAAAAAAAAGAAAAAAAATTCTTTTTAACTCATGAAAGTTACGTACGACACAATATTTTTTATCATAAGGTGAAAAAGGAATAGTTTTTTTTATCTTTTTTTTTTATACATCAAATGATGAAAATTATTTTTTGTATTATATATTTTTCATGTACGGATGGTTAACAAGAACCTCTCACAAGCATGATCCCTAACACAAAATGTGACACTGGTCTTCATGCTACTCAAGTCATTTAATTTGGCGTATAATGTAAAGCTTAAAAAATTTTACTCGTGTTTGAGTGATGACTAATAAAGAGAGCAAATTTAGAGAGCAATTAAAAGATGATTTTTGTTTGTCTTGCTTGATGCAGTATATGAAAGGCAAAGAGAGAGGGTATATAGGTGTACGTAGGGATTTTCTTGAAGAGTCGTAATGTCAAGCCTTTGTTTGTAATGTTGTTATAGGCTAATCCCTTTTCCAAGGAACTAACTTTTTAATTATGTTGATGTGCAGTGCAGTGGCAGGACTCGAACCCGAGACCTTACGAAATCACCGCCATCTCGAAAGCCGAACTTACCACTGCGCCATATACCTTGAGGGTTAATTATGTCTATCTTTGATAGGTAATCAGTATGCTTGGTGATGTGGAAGCTTCTCTGATTGGTGGATTAGGTATGGAAGTTAAAGGTGATTGATGTTTTTCCATCTCAAATTTATATGTCACATTACACTATTTATCAAATTAAATATTTAATTTTTTCTTCAACATTAAATGGATCATATGGTTCACCATAGACAGTTAGTAATTCTACTGGGTTTTTTTTCCTATTTTTACCCACCAAACCACAATCTTCTATGAACTCCCATGCATGATGCGTCGGTGTGTAATAAGCGAAGGTGTACACATGGCGCAACAAAAAGGTCCCCAAATATTAGCTGAGGTAGTAATCTTTGGTGTCGGTATTGGCATCAACGCTTAAGGTACTTTTTCCCTCAACTGAAAGTAATTAAAAGTTTGTCATTTGTTCTAACAAGAATAGTAATAAGTTTTTATTAAATTATTGATTGTATAAGTAATAGTAGATTACTATGATATTATTGTTCTTTTTCTAATAGTAATAGAAAAATATCATCTATATAAAAGGGGGTCTTAGAGAAAATTAGAGACATATTCATAATTCTCATATACATTATAAACTAGAGAGGTTTACTAATAAAGCTAGGATGCGAGCTTTTGGTGTATTGGGGTTTTGAGTTATTAAGTAGAGAGGGCACTTACAACTAGAGTTAGGTTAAGAGTTTTTATTGTATTGGGACTTTTGGGTAAGAGTTTGACAATTTTGTTCTTCCTTAAGTTGTAATTAAAGAATAATAAAACAGTTGGTTTGTTGGTGGATGTAGGTAAAGAGGTTGTTGAACCATATTAATTATTGTTATTCTTGTTCTTTATTTTATTTGCCTATTTAATTGTTATGGTTGTGTTTTTACCTAAAAATTGAGTTTGCGGATTTTAGAGGTAAAATCTCAACAAGTGGTATCAGAGCTGTGGTTCGGACGAAAAAAAATACAAAAAATAAGCATGATTAATATTGAGCTATTTGATGAATTGAAGGTGGAAGAAGATATGATAAATATTAGCTTTTTCAATTTCATTATCACTAATTTGTTTAACAGTATGTTGAGAAAGACGAAGTACTTACCACCGAAAGAAAAAGTCACAATGTTAATGGTGGGCAAAGAAGTTTGGATGGATTGAGAGGTTTTCGCAGTACCTTCAGAGAGAGATAAGTTGCAGAGGTCAAGTGTGCTCGAGGTTGAAGAATTGTTTGTGATTATATCAAGATAAGAGCTAGACAGAGTGAGCGAGTGTAACACTTCAAGGAAGATGGAGGAAATATCAAGATCCAAGTTTCTAGATTTTTCAAATAATGAGTGCATTTACAAGAGGGGGAGAAACACACAATTACAAAACAAGGCCACAATGAAGGACCTGAAGGAGTTGAGTAGAATGAAGCAGAGTGATAATGAAAAAGCTAATGAGGATGATGAGATGTAAGTTTTTAATGCTTTAAAGGTAGTGATGACAGATATTGTGAACAAAGAAAGCTTGTACATGTTGAATGAAAGGATGATTGCTTAGAAGAGTAAGTGGATGGGATGGAAATACCAAAAGGAAGGATCACACCAACCAAAGAAGAAAGTTAAATTTGATGATGTGGTGAGGAATTTGAGCCAAGGTGGAGATTTTTTAGGATTTTGTCTTAATTTTCCACAATGAGTACTTCTAATTCGTTAGATTATTGATTGTACAAGTAGTAGTGGTTTACTATGATGTTGTTGTTCTTTTCCTAATAGTATTAGAAAAATATTATCTATATAAAAAAGGTCTTAGAGAAGATTACAAGCACACTCATAATTCTCGTATACATTGTAAACTAGAGGGATTTAGTACTAGAGCTAAGATGAGAGTTATGGGTGTATTGGAGTTTTGAGTTGTCAAGTAGAGAGGACAATTACAACTAGAGGTATGTTAAAAGTTTTTGTTATGTTGGGACTTTAGGGTGAGAGTTTGATAACTTTGTTCTTCCTAAAATTGTAATTGAAAACTAATAAAACAATTGATTTGTTAGTGGATGTAGGCAAAGAGGTTCTCGAACCAGATTAATTATTGTTGTTCTTGCTTTTTATTTTATTTGTCTATTTAATTGCTATGGTTGTGTTTTTGTATAAAATCCCAACATAATCTTTGATGTCAGGATTGGCTTCGACACCTAAGGTATTTTTACCCTCATCATAAAGTAATTAAAAGTTTACAAATATACTTTCATAAAGTTCATAAACATTCAAAAATTATTTTTGTATACCCAAACAAAATTATTTTTGTATAATTTTAAAATAATATAATATCAAAAAACAATTATAGTCAAAATTACTTCAAAAAATAAACTATAACGTATAAATTAGAAAAAAAAGAATATAATACTTAGTATTAAATCAAAATATTCAACCTCACAATTATTTATTCGATTTATATATGAAGAATTCATGTATAGAACTGACTTTACGAGGCCTTTTGGATCGTAAAGTGGATCAATATCACAAAAAAATTACTGCAGATGTTTAACTATCAAGTATTTAAATTCTCAAATTACTTATATCAAAATAAATTCTCAAATTATTTGACATTACAACACATGTTCGGCTTTTAATGCATCCTTTATGTTGAACATTACAACACATGTTCGGCTTTTAATGCATCCTTTATGTAGAACATTACAACACATGTTCGGCTTTTAATGCATCCTTTATGTAGGATGGTTAAGTTTTGGTCCTTATTTAAGAGTACTTGCATTCAAGTTCTTCTGCTGCAGCTGGTGAAGTAGACCTTATTTCTGATCTGGCATAAATTAGTAGTTTTTTTTTTTTGGTTTAAGTGTGAGACACTCATTTATCTCACTTCAATTTTTTTTTATTAAAGAAAAAAAAAATTACAAATCAAGAGGGGAAATGAGGGGATATTATCACCAACCAGCCATGTGTATTTGATCATTATGTCTTTTAGTATTTAAAATTGATCAAATATGATTTTTTATTTTACAAATGTTTTCAATAGTCTATTCTAATTATATTATTGGTCAAATTAAAAATAATATTTATATGTGACACTCACAATCAATTCATGCAATACTTATAATTAAATCATGTGATAGTTGAAATATAAAAAGATGTATGCCCTCCTCTCTTTTCTTTTATCTTCTCTTTCCCTAAATCTGCATTTTGCCTTACAGTTATGGATGTAGAAAATAAGAAAATGAAATGACAATTTTTGTTTTTGGTTTTTTTTTTCATATTTCAATAATCATATGAATTAATCATAAGTATTGCATTGCGTATATACAAACACGTTCAAATTGTTTTCAAATTTGATAAAAAAAATGTGATTAAATAGGGTTATTGAAAACAAGGGCCGAACCAAAATTTTAAACTAAGAAAATGTTATTATCTCAAAAAGGCATACATGAAATTTAAAATGATGTATTTTAATTTCAAATAATATTTTTTACTTAAACAAACAAGTAAATAAATAAACTTATATATTAGAGGGTTTTTTTTTTAACAAAACAATCTCATTATAAAGACCCGAAGTACAATTTTTTAATGTTAAAAAAGTACTACTTAATTTTGCTCAAATAAAAGATCAATTACGCTTGACTTAAATATTTTGACTTTTGAGAGGAAATGTGTTTTTCTTTTGGCTAAAATAAATTCATGTATGCTAAGCTTTTCAAGTCATTCAACTTTTTTTTTGTTAGATTTCATTTTACTACTTTCTTCGGGTGCAATAGTAATCTTAGACTCATCAAACACCATCATAACGTCTTCATTCCAATAAAAAATAAAAATCCAATAAAAACATATATAGCACATTTAAGTAATATAATTACTGTTAAAAGAAGTAATATAATTATCATTAATTAAAAATAAAAATAATTACAAGAGAAATAAAAATACCTATGATAACAACCAATTCAACGAAATTTGGAAAAATATGAAAATTAATATATATGTATTAATTAATCAATGCAAATTGGAATGCACGTCTCAAGTAGTGCGCTTCCACCCCCAAATAAATTAAGAGAAAAGGGACAGAGCTGATCAGATGGCAGCTGCAGTGGTAGTGATGTTAATAGCAGCATCACTTTTCATGGACTCAACCAATTGTGTTGTACCTTTGAAGGAACCTTCAGATGTCATACATGTTGCTGGCAAGGTCCTCTGCCAGGACTGCACCCAAGGCTATAACGAATGGATTCAGGGTGCCAAGCCCCTCAAAGGTGATATTCCACTCTCTTTTTTTCTCTGTTTTTAGTGCAAATTTAGGGTAAATTAATTAATTTAATTTAATTGGTTTCATTATTACAGGAAGCAAGGTATCCCTCACGTGCATGGATGAGAGAAAGAGAGTTATGCATTATGAAAGTGATGAGACGGATGAAGAAGGGCAATTTGAGATGATTGTGAACAAGTACAGTATTAAAGGGAAGGAGTTGAAGGGTAAATTATGCTCTGTTAGCCTTGTTTCCTCCCCTGATCCTGCTTGCAACATCCTCACCAACTTTGGCGGTGGACAATCAGGAGTGAAGCTGTTGACACCTACCTTAATCTACCGCGATATCATCAAGTATACTCTTGCTCCTTTTTACTACACTACTCCCATGTGTCATCAATTGGATACCAATGAAGACCGAGGAAGCAACTACTAATGTTTTTCTTTTTCTTTCTGGAAAATAGCTTTTGTTTTTCATTATAATGTTGCTTTCTTTGTATTGGAATTTAACAAGAACAGTGTTAGAGAAACATCTAAGCGAACACTCATTTGTAACACACTGTCGTAATTGACCGACATGTCAAATTTAAACTGATAAATTAATGTTTTAATTTTTTTTAAAACATCATTATTTGGCACTGTTGGAAGTGAGGGAATTTTCATTAACTATTGGTTCGAGTTGCCAAAATAGATGGTGGAAATAGATGTCTCTAAATCTTCATCGATTTTCATTCAGTGCATTTGAGTGACGGTTACATAATGTTATAGATGACATGGCGTTGGTTACATAATGTTATAGATGACATGGCATTTATCCAACTGGACAATGAAAAGAAATTTTCCTCAACTACTGAAAACATGCATGGTTGCGAAAAACTTGATTGATAATTTTTGAAAATTTTATTAATAATATTAATTGAGTATGTATTGATATTACTAATAAAATTTTAAAAAATTACCAATCAAATTTCCAACCAACACAAATTTGTGCAAAAAACAATTTCTCCAACCACAGAGAATCTCACCTTTTTTTCTACATCAAACTAGAGGTCTTCAAAGCCCATTACTCGTAGGGTTATTACTTGCACAAATTTGGGCTAAAATTTAACCATTAAATAGCTTCTTCAGTCCAATTCTTTACAATTGGACCAAGCTTCAAGGTCCAACATTAAAAATGACCAACAATTACGTGAAATTTTTATTTGGATCTGAAACTCTTTTTTACAACAGTAAAAATTTAATTAATAATTTTTTAAAATTTTATTAGTAATATTAATTAAATATTAAAAAACGTTGTTAAAGAAATTATTTTAAATTATCATTTCGATGCAAAGATCGGTGCAAATATATATTTTTTGACACGTAATTCTAACTGCCACGTGGGAGAGATTGAAGCCGCCAACGTTGACACGTAACGACAAACATAAGGCCCAGAGCCCCATACCAGACTCGAAGAGTCCTCTAGTCTGGGCCGGTTCACCCCATGGCGACTCGCCTCGCGAGAACACACCTTTCGTCGTCATCATCATTATCCGTGATTCAAAGATCAACGGTGTGTATCTCCTCTCCGGCGGTGTGGCAGGGCGCGTCCAGACCTAGGTGGGGCTCCTCCTCTTCATCATCATCATCGTCGTCATCGTCCTCATCCTCATCATCAACAGCATCATCCTCCAAACGCGAGAAGAAGATAACAGAGCGTTTATCGTCTGTGATAGACGCCGTCAATGACCGCAAACTTCCTCCTGAGCTCCGTGGCCAACGCAACGCGGTCAGGTCCGTTTGTTCTTTACTCATATATCCAGAAATTATATGTTTGCGTATGCATAATGCTTTGTTGTTTTCAGATTTTAGGGCTGTGTATAGTGTATATATTATGTTGAAGTTAAACGTCAATTCTATTTCTTAGAATTAGATTTTTTTTTCCTTTTCGAAAGAAAATTGGTATTTCTCTCAACAGTTTACTTCCACAAGTGCTTTTAGCTTCTCTATGGATTTTGTTAAGGAATTAGTATGAAAACTTTGTGGAGTACGCACCACAGTTTGAAGTATTTCCTGGGTTTTAATGCTCAATTGGTCTACTGAGATTAGGTGATTTGTATTTTGGATCGGTAATTGAGGGTTAGGTAATTGATGTGATGTGGCCGTATGTGGGTATTCTGCTGTGGTTCTTAATTCTTCTTCGTGGGTGATAAAAGCTTTAGCCACTCTGTTCTCTTCCGCTTCAGTGTTTAATTATCATAATAAAACTGAGCTTTTGTACTGCGGTTATGAGCATGATGACGATGCTTGCTTAATTCATTCTCTGTGCTAAACGCTTGTCAGAAATGAATCAGATGTTGTTGAGCAGGTTCAATCTGATTATATGGGGATTTGAATTGGTATTCAGCTCTAAGAATTCCTGCTATAGCTTAAATTATTGACCCCAAATTCTGAAATGCAACCCTGGTTGTAAATTGTACAGGTCAGAAACTGATATTATCAATGTTGTTGAGCAAAGAATATGGCATTCCATGGAAGAGGGCCACTTTGAGAACTTGCCAGGGAAAGGCAAACCCCTCAACCTTAGTACTAATCCTCATGCAGACCCTGCAGAAGACACATTGTATAGAATTCTCTCTAAGAATGGATGCGCACCAGAGTGGGTGGAACTTAACAAAGAGATAAGGAGTAAAGTATCTGAATGGCGACTAGCCTTGAAGAGAGCATGGGAAAGCAGACGCGATGGAGACCACTCCAAATGGAATGAGAGTTCACAGGCATTGAAATTGCAATTGCGTGATATCAATGATAAGGTAACCCTCAAGTACCAATCTCTTCCATTGTCTGTTTGTGGGAATGTTCTGTACATGTTGGGTATAAACTTGATTCGCATTTTAAATGTTCTGTGTATGTCCCTTGCAGGTTTTCCGGTATAACCTCATTGTTCCTTTTGGTCGCCAGATAATTGGAATAAAATGGGAGAAAGAACTAGATCGCTTAGACAAATGATTAGTCTCTCTGTCTCTACTTGTTTCGTGTTGATTCCAACCACCACCCCCCCCCCCCCCCCCCTTTTTTTTTGGTTAGAGCAAACAAGATAAAGAAATCGTTGTTATGAAATGAAGATAATCCTCCCTCCCTTGTTTGTTTGTTTCGCTTGAGCAAAGCAGAAGTTGTACGATTACGATGAAGTTTTATGAAGGTACTAAGTGCTTTGGTTTGTATTCTATATTAGCATATTGCGCGATACAATAACGTGGATGTTGTTTGGACTTTTAAGCATCATCACGATTTAAAACTTAGGTGATTTAAATTGCATTGAAAAAACTTTCAAACAAAGACCGTAATAAAATTGTTTTGGATCATGATATTCTTCATTTAAAAATTAAAATAAATATTAAGTTTATTGGGAGATTAAATGTTATATTGATAAATTTAAATGTGAATATTCTTCATGGATCATGATTTTCTGTAAGGATATTAATGGTTAATGATGGTGCAAGTGACTCGTTAGTGAGGCTTATTAATCTTTTTGTCAATCAAAAATATGGTATCCGGTCAAGCCAAGTGGGATTTCTAAATCATGGTCCGTGCTTCCTTTTAAGTGCTGCTGCATCCAACAATTGCTTGGCTATTTTTTGGTATGAAGAGATCAGGCAATGAGTAAAGGCCAAGTTCTGGCTCTCAGTTGACTAAATCTTAAAGGTCATGGTCAAGAACCTTGATCGAAATAGGCTAATGCAATTTTCAATGCCACAATTTCAATATAAAATGGCTTACACAGCACCCGTTAAAACAATTTTCATCTCTCGGCTTCATTTTGACAATCTTCTTATGTTAAATTATAAATGATTCAGACGGTACACATTTATATATAAAAATCACTTAAAAGACGGGCATACATAATGGCAGCTGCGATACAAACTCATAATCAAACAAAACAGAGAACTGAAAGGAGTGCACAGATATATAACAAAAAAAAGCAGCACCATTCTCATGTCAAGTATACATCCAATTATTATGCCAGGTGTCGGGATCACCCAATTGAAGATGTTTTAGCAGCAAGATGAATCAGTGTTCGCCGGTGGTAAGTGGTCCGGAGCTTCTTGTACTTCTGTACAAAAGTCACAAGATCGATCTCCTTGTCAAGGAGCTGCCTGTGCAAGGTTTCAGATTCCTCATCTGTCCTGTTCCTTGCCTCTGCAAACAAGAAGCACACAAATAAAACACTTACAGTTTCCACATATTAGCCATGCCAACCTTGAGCCTCAAAATGGATTACTGGAATTATATACCTTGAAGCCTATGGACGAGGGATCCAGGTGAACATAACTTTAAAATCTCTTCTTTCTGCCTCTCTAACTCACTTAATTTCTCCTGAGCAGCAGCCAACTCTGTTGTCCGGATTATTCTGCACTGTGGACCAATAAATAAAAGAAAAAGGTTCTCAGTATGCTAAATCATTGAGGAGAACAAGAATGAAGATAGCGTTCAAAACTCACTTGGTTTCTAAGCTCCATCATGCGGGGCTCTTTTTCCAAGTTCTCTCCTGTTTATCATACATAACAATTTAGTACTCTACTTTTGCGGGTAGGAGAACACGTCTAAATTAATTAAGGAAACGGTGTAATAACTCACTGGCAAGCTGCAAAGTTTCCCTGCAGAGTTCATCTCTGATCTGACAATAGTTATCAAGAACACGAGCAAAAAGAAATAATCAGAAAGAGGCTTATATATCAAAAATAAGCAAATAGCACATGAGCAGCGCAGAAAATCAGGAAATGAACATGATATATTCACCGCAAAAATAAAAGTCAGTACTTTGGGTCACAGAAAGAATGGGTAATATAACTATAAGTTCTAAGTTTCTAACTATGCTATATTGGAGGTCCCCACCTGCCTAGCGCAATGGTGAGAAGGACATTTCCCCCCTATGGGCAGAGGTTCAAACCCCCCACCCCCAAATATCGCTAATAAAAAAAAAACTATGCTATATTGGTGCTCAAAATTCAGTTTTCTGTTGCTTCATCACCTCATCATCTTAAACTGGAGTTCTTATATATAGGCAAGAACAAGGTGGAGGGTGGTTAATTAGCTACAAGGAAACAGAAACCTACATACTGCTCAAATATGAACTTTGAAGCCCAATGATAAGTGTAATTTTTACATGATTTTTATTACTCATTTACTTATTAAAAGTGTTAGTTTTCCTTTATTTCTTTTGATTTGATTTGATTTTTATTTATTTTATTTTATTTGCTTGTGTTTGAAAAAATGAGAAGGTTTATTGAAAAAGAAGACTGATATGCTTAGAAGATTAAAAACACCTAACAGCTGTACGAATCAGGATGTGAACCCACTGTGTTTAGGACTATAACCAGCTAAGGAACAAAATTTGAGAATGCGTAGACATTGCGCTCAAAACCTTCACATTGATCCAACATCTAGCCAGCAAATGTGCGCACAGCATCAATTCCTTGTGCCGCACTTTTTTCTATTTTGTGTTATATTTCTTTCTAGTTACTTTCTAATTTCATGTTTTCCTAGTAGTAGAAGTATTTCCCATTTCAATGTCTTTTCTTTTCCTATTTTGTGTTATATTTCCTTTTAGTTACCTTCCTATTTTATGTTTTCTAGTAGTAGAAGTATTTCCCATTTCAGTGTCTTTCCTTTTTCTAGGCCACACTTTCTCATGTTTTGTGTTATATTTCCTTTTAGTTACTTTCCTATTTCATGTTTTCCTAGTAGTAGAAGTATTTCCCATTTCAGTGTCTTTTCTTTTCGTAGGAGTAGTATTATTTTACTTTCCTTTCTTTTCTAGGAGTTTGCCTATGTGTGTGTGTATATATATATATATATATAGCCGGATGCTCTCTTATTGAAGAGACTTCAGATTTTTCCTAGGCATTAATAATAAAGAGAGAAGAGAAGGAGGGCGGCTGCCAAGTCTCAATGAAGAGAGATCTTCAACCGTCTTGAATGCTTCATCAACTTATTTCAAGCAAAAGAGTTATATTCTCTTCTCTTTAGTTTTCTTTTGATGCATTCCAATAAGAACATGATTGATTTCAGATTTGTTATGAACTAATTTTATTTTTCTAAGGCTTTGATGTAGTCTAGCTTTGAACACAATTTAAATTTTCAGTTATTTTATTTCAATTTTTTTTTTTTTTATGTTGAGTGTTTATCCTTGATCTTATTGCTTACAATTTTCTAGCCAATTATTGTTTGATTTATTGAATCATTATGAAACCGAGAGGTAATCTGTGATTAGAAACTTTTAAGATTAAACACCATTAATTAAGTGAAAAATAGAGATACTTTACTGCAATTAGCGTGATTTTCGAAAAATCCAAAGAACTTAATAAATCTTCAAATAATTTAATTTACATAGAGATATGATGAATTATTAGGTGGAGATATTTCTAATGTTATTCGAGAGAAAACATTGAATAATTAAGGGATTTATTTTTCATTAACTTAAAAAATTAGAATTTTATAACAAGGAATAATAAATTATGTGGGATTAGCCAGGTGAAATCAAAAACTCTAGATTTATTTTTATTATCTCTATAACCTTAAATTTTATTCTCTTTTCTTTTAACTTATCTTTGTCAAGTACTTTAGTTTAATTTAGGTGGTAAAGACTTTAAAATTTCGGTTTTATTTCCAAATAGTAAATAATTTCGTAAATTTCAATACTCAATAGCATAATTAGTCCTTGTGGGTTTGACACTTTTTTCTTTAAAATTTTACTACTTGTTGCGATTTTGTTCACTTGCAAATATTTTCACAACACCCAATGAAAGTAAGAAAGAATGGTACTGCCCGGCATATTTCGCCCAGGCAAGATAACCAAAGAACTTCAACCTCTGCAGCTTTAGACGTCAGTCCTCACTTCTAGAATCCTAGTTGTGTCTCCAAACAAGGCTTATTCCAGACCCCAAACAATGACCAAGCAAGTGAACTTTTGCCTCCTCAGCACCTAAAAGTTTCGAGTCTCTGCCAGTTCTTGCTGTGAGAGTATGAGGTATATAAAAACCATCACAAGCATACTAGAACTGTGCCACAGCACTGCCTTATTGAACAAAGAAAATGCCAGATGTCCTCCCCTTATTGCTCATACAAGTTGCTGGGTTAGCCAAAGACACAGATACGCTGCTAGAACAAAATGAAAATCCTTCTTTCTACCATGCCCAAACAAAACAATTCCAAGTACAAGCAAACACCAAACAAAAGAAAATTTTAACTAATACATAGAGCAAATAAGAGCAAACATTACTCAGAAACTCAGTTTGGAACCGTAATGAAATAAGAATAAGCATGTTTGCAACTCACATTGTTTTGAATTTTAACCTGGTCAAGTGAAAACAAAAAGTGATGGTATGCGTCCTTGTCAGACAAAAGCTTCCGCAACTCATCAACACTAAACAAATTTCCAGATACAAAGAAAGAAGTTAATAAGAAAAAGAATATATGAAAAGAAATTAAGAAGAATCTTGTAACACAATCAAAGTGCTATGACAAATTTCTGTCTATCTATGGCCAATGATACAAGTGATCACTGAGACAGCATATTCCAAATAGCAAATTAAAGCATAATAAGGATTTGAGGGAACCAGAATTTGAAAGTGAAAATAAATAAAATATTACAAAATTGTTGGCAAAATCTAAGAGAGAGTACTTAGTACTCTCCTGATATAAGAAAAACCGCATCATAACAACAAGATCATTAGCAGCTAAAGAATAAAGAACAAAAAGAAACAAAGAGAATCTTGGTAAAATCGTATTTCACTATCAACTTAATAGCAATATGCAGTCTTTAAGTACCAGGAAACTTACCTTTTTTCCCTCAAAGGAGCAATAATTCCTGCAGCTTCAGCAGGTGAAACATGTGCTGATGAATGACTTGGTGTTGCGGGGCGGGAAGAAGTTGGGGAGCTAACTACAGGAGGCGGGTACCAAGACTGTGAAGAAGCATCTTGAGGACGAGGCTGAGCTTGTTGCTCCTGTGAACCCCTGCACGTAGACATGGTCAAAACATTGGTCCAAAACACTGTGAATGAAAAGAAACATGGGAATACAGTTTTCCAATGATCTTTCTATATTCTTCTTTTTAATCAAGACACATAAGAAGAAGGGGAGATACTATTAGAGTATGTAACTTGACCAATCCACAACAAAATCAAACTACCTATAAAGAAGTATAAACATAAGTGAAATACCTATCAGAGCACTAAAAATTGCATCTCAATTATATCAAAAAAAAAAAATTATATAACTGCTCCTTGTTTAATTTCCAGCTCAATTAGTTAGAATTGTCCACTTGTTTCCTCAAGAAGGTAATTCAAATAGTACCTCAAAACAAAGTTCTAGTTTCTCAATTACCAGTTAACCCACATCCAAATTCAAATCGAACAACGCGTAATTGACATGACCGAAACCTGTAAACAAGGTAATTTACATCTCTAAACAGAATCATAGAAATGAACTCAGATCGAAAAAAAAAATTGTGAAAAAATAACACACTAACATAACGATTATAAAAATTCAACATACTATCTCAAGAAACCCATAACGCAGAGCATAAAATCATAAAGAGACATTTAAATTCCCTAAAACACGGGAAAAATTAAGCTTGAGAATCAATATTCAACAATACAATCACAAACGTAATGAATGAAACGATTATCAGAAAAAACCCGAATTTAAGCAAATGATAAAAGTGAAAAAAAACCCATCAATATTACTGAAAGAAAGAGAATGATTATGGAGGCAGTACCAGAACTTGAACATAACTCGAACAGATTCTTGATCTTCCGATTATATGTTGAAGCAAAGAATCGAGACCTAGAATTTTCAAAGAAAACGCTTCAAAAGAGAAGAAGAGAAAATGCAATTTGATGTGGTAATTAATTCACAGCCCGTGACACGTGGACTCCTCCACAGACTTCTCACACCTTTAGATTTCAGAGACTGCGTCGTTAACAAGACCTCGAAAGAAAAGCCACAAAGAGAAGTAGATCAAAAATCTTGTGATTCTGATTTTCTTTCAAAAGTAACCAAAGAAAACATAATTTGGGTTGAAAACACTTTCTTCTTCGTTACCATTACGTAGTACGCGTGGAATGCTTTGATTGGAGGTTAAAACGCGTGGGAGTAGCGTGGGAAGTATCCGCGAAATTGATCCAAGAAGTGATCCGAACCGGATCGTACCTCGGTCAACCGGTCGAACCATTTCAAACCGTTAATTGAAAAATAAACAAAGAGATGGGTTTGGTCATAATTACAATTCACTGCATTAAGCATAAAAAAAGATTGTAAACTCGGTCCATCTGCTAAGTCACTTAGAGTTGTGTAGAGGTGACAAAATCTCACCTGAACCGAAAATCCGATTCAATTCAGCTCAGTTCAGGCTTGAATTGATCCGAAACTTCATCAAAATACAATGTTTTGAATTTAAGTTATTCAAAATTCAAAATGATTCGGATTCAAAATGACTCAAACCCGACTCAAAATGATTTGAAAATATATTTTTTTATAAAAAATAATTTATTTTCTAAAACTGAGTTAATAGTTAATTTACTAGTTGTCAAATAAAATAAATTATATAACAATTAATTAATTAATTATTAGTTTATATGCGTTGATATGCATTGTTTAACATTCTATTAATATGAGTAATCTCATTAATTTCAAATAAAAAATCAAGAAGAATAATAAATTTTACATTGTTCTTCAAGTCACAATAAAATTTTATTTTTAATTATCCTGAAAAATATAATGAAATAAAGTGATTATATCAAATTTAATCTCCAAAATTTGGTGTAAGACGTTACTAGTGAGAATAACTTTGTGGACCAGTTGTCTGAGATAGTTTAAGGGCTTAGAATCGTAACATTGCATATTGCATTAAAAACTTAAATATATTATTTAAAAAATTAAATATTGATTTATTATTAATTAAATTTCACGTATTTGACAATGTGACTAGTTTAGTTCTATTACATGCAAATAAAATATTTGTTTAATTAAGCATAAATATATTTTTTTGTTGACCCGCCTAACCTAACCCGGTCGTCATGACCTAAGACCCGCGATACAACCCAAGCTCGAAATGACCCAATCCAAGATTAAAATGACTTGAACTTTACTCAACTCGACCCGAACGACCCAAGACTCAACATGCCCCGAACCTGATTGGCCCGACCCGACCCGACCCGACCCGATCTATTTGCCACCTTTAGAGGTGTTTACAAGTTAGGTTGGTTTGAATTAGAGGTCAAACTTAACCCAACCAATGATAAAATCTTTTCAATCCTAACTCCATTCAACTTATGATGGGTTACATAAATCTCAAATCTTAATCCAATATAAAAAAGCAATTTAGATAGAGGTTGGAAACGGACGAGTCGGGTCGGGTCTTACGGGTAGTAGGTCAATGAGTACGAGTTAAAAATGCTCGTTTTCTAACAGATCTTATTTTTCATGTTCATGCTCATGTTTTAGTGAGCGGGTAACAGGTCAAAAACGGGTATTGGTAAAATTTTCTCTATTTTAGATGAGAAAAAGGCTACTCGGGCCATATATGAGTCTAGTCTTATGAATAGCAAGTCAACGAGTTAAAAAAATTTTCTATTTTTTAACCGGTCTTATTTTTTTATGCTCATACTCATAATTTAACAAGTAGATAACGGATCAAAAACAGGCACGGGTTAAAAATCCACTTTAAGTTTAGATGAAGGTGATTGTGAGTTAGGGTTATGGTTTTGGTGGGGAAAAAAATACTTGGAAAAATATTAATTTAAAAATAAAGAACAGATAGAGCTTGTTTTGTAAATAGCAAAAGGTTGTGTAGGGCTTGTTCTGAAAAATAGCTCTATCTCTATGCTTCAATGTTGCCCCACATGAGGGAAAGAACAAAAGGGCAGAACCTTGCTCATTTGCTTATTAATGTTTTGCCATTTCTTTAATTTAACGCAAAGATGAAAATTATTAAAATCCACCTCAAGATTAAATAGATAAAAAAGATTGAATACTTTGTTTGGGAGATCTATGGTGATGATGCAGCGAAATCTTTAAGCAATTAATAGGAACAGATCTTTAGACAAACAATTAGGTTATTCCCTTCATTGATTCTCTTTGATACATTGGCTTTTGATGAGTTCAGCTTTCACCCAATGTGTTCTTTAGGATTGTTGAGAATAAGCTCGTTTATTTGTTATACAGTGATCCAATGTCTTACTCATCATAGGTTTAAAGGTCAATTATGACCTACACTAGTTACTCTATATTAAATACATTATGACTCATTTGGTTCACGATCATTATTGTAATGAGATATGACTTGGATTAATATGAGATGTAATAAAAAGAGATTAAAGAGGTAATATATTTATATTATATTTGGTTCATCAGTAGTTATTATTATTATAATAATTATTTTTTCTCATCATAATTATAACTATTATAATACTAATTATAATAATTATTATCATTATCATTATAATATTATTATAATTATGATAATAATTTTTATCATCATTATTATTATAATTTTTATTGTTATACTAATAATTATAACAATTATAATTATTTTTAATATATTATTATAAGAAAAATAGTATTAATATATTATGATTATAATAATAATAATAATACTATTATTATTATTTAAGGGTAGAAAGTGAAAAAGAAAAATTTTAGTCGGTGGGATAGATTATATCCCATAGGGGAGGTGGGACAAAAAAGTTGGGATTATGATTAATTTTATCCAACTTTAATCTCACATAAATAGTAAATCTTCAACCAAATGTTAGATAACTGTTCATGTAAGATTAAAATAGTTCAATCTCACTTTAACTCCAACTAAACTAGCCCTTGACTCCTTTTGTATCTCGACCAATCACTTAATTTGATTATGATAAAACTTTAAAACCCAATTAATGTTAACCCACACATATGAAATAATTCTAACAAAGTGACATCTAATTATCCGTTTGATTGTACATAATACATCATAAAATAAATTCGAACCATTTTTTTCCCAAAAAAAGAAAAATATAATTAAGCTAACTTTGAATACATCTGTTGCCATTTTTCTTTTGCTATGGTTTTATAAACTAATTTGGGGATTGAGTAATATTTCCCACCATCTGTAGAGAAATACAAGGCTGATCAACTGGAACCTGCAAATTTTTCCATAAATAAAAAAAATTAAATATTTCCGCGAACAAAAAAAATAGATTAATAACCAATAAAATTGATAATTTTGGTCATGATATATGCAAAACTTACAAAATGGCCAGCCCCAAGAATCCAGTAGAAAAACAAATTCTTGTATGACCTACTAAATCCTTTTGTTGTTGTATTATCCCCTTCACAATACAGAGGAGTAGGATCCAAGCTCAAATAATTTTTCAACCCATCCCACCTGAAATTTAGACTCAAATTAACCAATCAGATATATAGATTTAAAATAAGTAAAAGAGGAAAAAGGAAAATTATTCACAGTAAAATGAGAAATGAGAATGTTACTTGAGCTTGTCAATCCATGCTTCTGCTCCTTTAGTTGAGCATATGAGATCAAGCTAAAATGAAAAAAGATTAACCATTAATTTCAATTGAGTGATAGTAAAACGAGAAAAAAAATGAGAAGGTGATCTTACTTACCTGTCCATTGTATATGGAGACGTTAACACCTTTGGCTAGGAGCTCATCAACCTGTAATACACTACTGAGTGTTAAATTCCCTTGGACAATGCTGATCACCCGGTGGTTAAGGTTGAAGCTTTAGGATTATAAAATTTTAGATTCGATTTTCACTGTATGTGAATTATTTATCTGATTTATATATCAGTTTTGTTTTTACACTTTAGGTGGATTGTGATAGTATTGTAGGTTTTGTACGAGTAGAGGTGGGAAACGGACAGGTCGGATAGGGTGCGGATCGAGTCTTACTGGTAACAGATTAATAGATATAAGCTAAAAATGTGCGTTTCCTAACGGATCTTATTTTTCATGCTTATTCTCATGTTTTAGTGGTCGGGTAACATGTCAAAAACAGGTATTGAAAAAAATTCTCTTATTTAGGTAAAATAAAAGTTGACCCGAGCCTGATACGAGCTGAGGCTTACGAGCAGCGAATTAATGGATACGGGTTAAAAATGTTTTTTTTCTAACATATCTTAATTTTCATGCCCATAACAGTGTTTTAATGTGCGGCTAACGAATCAAAAACGGATAAAGACTAAAAATTTCTCATCTATGTATGGGTAATAAGATAATACAAAACATACTTATTTTCTTACCTCTATGATTCTTGGTTTCATAAAATCTCCAGTCATGGCATTGAAAACTAAGTGGCTTTGTCCTCCCCATCTACAAATAAGTGATGGAAACAATCAATCACCAACTTATGATACAATTATAGTAAGAATTAAGCATGAAACTTACTCAACATTTTTGGGAATGACCTTTAGCTTCTCTCTAATAGGCCCATTCATCAAGTCATAAAGGTCAACAGCTTTCCCTCTACCACCTTTAGCTGCTGAATAATATATCTTGCTGCTAAGGTATGTAGAATACCTATCTGTTCCCATCCCTTTGAATCCTTGTATTTCCGTACCAACAACAGGGTCATTATTGAAATCAAGCATCAAGTTATAGAAATCCTGCAATTTCAATTAAAAAATTAGTGTAGATCGATGCGTGCAAAATTATATGGGAAATTAATTACTAGATAAATACCACATTATTACTGTAAGCAAGAATGACTTTCTCAAGGCGATCCCAGGTTATAGTTGCATCTTCATATTTGCCTTGTGCAAGCTGCTGCTGAATCTTTAGAGCTAACCTGTTAGAGCTGTTCAAACCATTGTTATCCATCCGTGACATGTCCTTAAGAAGAGGTCCCCATGAAAACTGATTTAAAGGCCATGATTACATGTAAACAGTGAGTAATCCCAAAGGGTTTAGCATCATCAACAAAAAATTAACTTTCAATAATAAAAGCTACATACCACAAAATCTTCAGGTGAAATCCAGCTGTCTCCCAAAGCAACCCCTGTGTGTTCAAACAAATAATTACAAAATTATTTTTTTAGGCATTGCTGAAAAAAATGTAGATTGTTATGCTAATTATCTGGCTTGAAGCTGCTTAGTACCTCCTAGTTGAAGCTTTAATTCTCCAGCTTCAATGGCTTTTAGAACAGATAGGCCAAGAGTAACTGCAAACTTTCCTCCATATGACTCTGCAAAAATGTACAAAGGAAGGCTTTGGAGGGCCTGACTTCCATTGAAGAGCGCCTTCAACAAGCTGCATAAATCAGTTGCTGCCTCTTCATCGCTTCTAACCAACAAGCTCTTATCCTCTGCATAACTAAAACCTGTTCCTACTGGACTATCCTAAATTATTCCATATTTTTTTATAAACAGAAAAACAGCACTTGTGACATTCATGATTCAATATATAAAGGGTAAAAGAATATAAATTATGCATCACAAAAAAAAAAAAAAAAAAAAAAAAAAAAAATCTACCACAAATAAGAGATCTGCTTTCTTGAGCCAAGTTGAATTCCGGGGGTCCAAATTCGCATCCAATGGTCCTATTTCTAAAAAGTTTCCAAATGCAACACCTGAGCCCCCCTGAAAATTAAATAGAATTATAAATCACATTTTGATTTATTAAATTTTAAACATTTGATAATTATATATAAAGTAATTACTAATTACTACTCACAGGGCCTCCCTGGAGCCATAGAATTAGTGGCCATGGCTTGGATGGATTTTCAACTCTAAATGGACTTTTGTAAAGCCACCAAAATAGGTGAGCCTCTGCATTAATGCACAATGCAATATCACAACTCATTAATTACCATCAATATCAACAAGTCATAGAGAAAAAGATAATGAATATTCATCACTTACTAGGTCGTATTTCGACGTACCCCCATTGTTCAGACCCATCAATGGTTCCTGCGGCTAAGGTAAGATATCCATGAAACAAACTGAGTGAAAATATAAAAAGAAGAAGATAGTTTTTATCCATGGCAACCGCACCTTAGTGATGAAATTAAAAGATTTAGAGGAGTTTATATAAAAAGAAAACAAGGCATAAGAAACTTCACTACTACTTGTCTTTGACTGAGAAATTAAGAAAGAAAGGAAAAAAAAAAAAAAGAGAGAGAGAGAGAGAAGAAGATGACGATTTCAAGGAACAAAGTTATAGAAAATGTCCATCTGGAACACACACAAAGAGAAGATATTCTAATGATTTTGTAGGCCTTACCAGCTGATCAGTTGACAGAGAGAAATGTGTGAAATAAGGCATGCATTGATGATATGCAGTGGTAATATTGAAGACGATATAAACAAAATATGGGTCTTGCGATCCGACATTTGCGTATACCGAGTGATGTGTCCTTGAAGCAATATAAGCTCAAAAAGAAAGAACACTTATGAGATCTTAATTGTTATTATTATGTGGTTGCTTCTAATATATTTTCAGTTTACATTATTTTTACATTCAAGTAAAATGATTGCAGTGGCTTGGTCATAATTCAATTAATAACCACATCTCTCCTTTAAAGACAACATTCAAATCAAATTGTGAGATTTAGGTGGCAGTTAATTAATTCATAATATTAGTAATATAATATAATATAGACTAATAAAGTATAAGTTATATTATATTATTTACTAGTTTATTTTTAATGAAACACTAATAGTATTATTATAATTTATATCAATAATACATTATTATTTTTATTCATATTTTATGATATTATATTGATTAATAGTTTCATTATAATCTTGTTTTTATTTAATATTTTATATGGTGTTATTTAATATTATTTATAAATAAATTTATTACTTATTGTATTAAGTTATGAATTATTAATTATATTAATAAATAATATTATAATATAAATATTTAATTTTTTATATCACAATTGTTTTATTATTATTTTATGATATTGTTAACTGTATTATTTTTAATTTTTTAGATAATTAAAATTATATTAATTTTTAGTTATATTTTATATTATTTATAAGCTTATATTGTTATATTATTTATATACGTGTTATTATTCTTCTATATTTTATTTTCTTATTTATTATGCACTATATCTGTTTATATTATATAATAATTTGATTAAAAATATAATATCATAATCTATATTTTATTATAATATTCATTTATTATTTTCATGATATTTAATACTCATTGTCCTATATTTTTTTTTTCCAAATGTACTATTTATCTAATTAAATGATTAAAGTTTTTGTAAATGTTAAATTAATAAAGTGTCAATTTTTTTTTTTGAAAATATTACTTTATAGAGTACACAGGTTCTTAAAAATTATTATTTTTTCATAATTTTAAATTGACAAAATATATAAAAAAAGGAGTCAAAGATACTCCAATTAAAAAGTCAAAACATAATCAATAAAATGAGATAGAAGGAGTATTATATTAATATTTAATTATATTTTTATCTTATTTATAATTAGGTTTATAAATGAAAGATAAAGCAAGACAGGAAGGAAATGAGTCTTTTGGTCTTTTAATTTGTTTTTTTCAATCCAACCTCAATGAAGTATTAAATACACGTTTGAAACAAAGAATGATTAAGTACGTTGGCAAAAACAACAAGCACCACAGCATGTGTCTCTGCCCAAGTTTCTTCTCCCTCTACTGTTTGTTTTTAAGAGGCGGCAATTGGGTTGGTACGAGTCATTTCGGATTTAGATTATTTAGATTGCGAGTTATTTCGGATGGTAAGTTAGGTGGGGTTAGGTTCGAGTTAAATCGATCTTCAGGTACGTCGAGTTTCATATTCTGTTGGATCTCTAGTTATCTTGGGTTGGGTCAAGTTTGAATTGTATATGTGTCTGAGTTATATTCGTTTCGGGTCTTATCTGATCTCAAGCCATTCAGGTATAGTCATCTCGAATCGAGTTATTTTGGATTTGGATCATTTCTATTCAAATCATTTCGAGTTTTCGAATAGATTCGATATGATCAATCAGATTTGTTTATTTGTTTATTTTTATTTTTCAAAGAAATTATTCGAATTCCGCTTTAAATTTATATTATAATGCTATTTTTCTATATTTCAATGTAATTAAATTCATAAAAATACATAAATAATAACTTAATATATTTTTTTTCATTTTAAAATATTTAACTAATTATATTATGATTACATGCAAATCAAAATTATATATGAAAATACTATAATATAAAGAAAATTACTGGAATCAGACGTACGCGGTTGCCCACTCCTAACCCTTTTTGGCTGTGAATTTTTCGGTTTAGAATTTCTTTATTGATTGATGGCTAGGCAGCAGCAAGGAAATCGTTTCTACAGTGAATAAATTCTCCGTGGCAAGACAATAGATAATTTCATTTAACTCATCTTTCTGCTCATCAAACTGTTTTTTTAAAATGCCTGCTTTTGCTTTTTTGCTTAGCAATTTCTTGCAAGAAAGAAGCGCTCTATACTATATTAAAAAAATAAAAATAGAGGTTAACAAATGCTTTTTTTAAAAACACAGCCGTTTTGGTGGTGGAAGGGCTCAAACGGTGCTGTTTTGGTTTAATTGCAGCACTCTGCCTTGGTTGAGATTAAACTTCACATTTGTTGCCTCCACTTCGTCTTCTCTTCATCCTTTCTCACTTCTGAATTTGATAAGAGCATCGCCTTTGCTGGAATTCAGCAAAATTAAATCTTCTGCTCCTCTCATAGCGCTTCCACTCTCTTCCTTCCATTCTTCGTCTATCGAATTTGATCCGATAAATTTTTAGAAAAATGAATCTAAGTATCCGAGTCGAATCCTTTTTGATTACAGGATGCAAGAAATGAACAAACACATCTTTTATTTAGAGTTGTATCTCTTGGTTAAAGACAGTTCTTTAAGAATCCTATCCCTTATAAAATGATACCAAGAAACCTCTTGATTCCTTATAGATAGAAATCTAACTCTATAGCTTCATGATATACAAGATTAAGAGAATAAATTATAACATTCTAAGAGATGGATACTTTGATTGAGATAATGTTAACGTTTCGATTGTAAACGATTATCATATGGTGAGATTGTGATCAACAAAATGTAGTAGGATTCTAACACTGTCATATTACACGTGATTATATTTGAAAGAACACATTCATTTATCTTTTCTGAATTTATTGATAGAACATGTACTACCCTTGATTTTAATTAAAAAAATTGAGAAAGCTATATGAAAATTGATAGTAATATGCATCTTATTGTGAGAAAATCATGTATACAATATGCATATAATTTATCAGAGATACAATCTAAAAAAATTACTAGTGTGATTTGGATAGTCGTTAGCCAATTTCTTTCACCCATAATATCCAAGCATCCATCAATCACTATTTAACTTACCTACTTGTATGGCTCCTATGATTAGATAGCACGAGGTACCTATGGAAGAAATAGACCACATTTATCTCTCCATTAATGTTACATAATTTTCATGGCGAAGATTCAAAGTAAAATAGGAAAAAAAAAAAGGAAGAAAGATAATTGAGTTCTTCAATTTTAGTAATAATGATACAAAGTCTGGTTTGGGTTTTAGTTTAATTTTTTTAAAATTCACTTAAATCTTCGATTTACTTTTAAAAAATTGTTTTAATATCTATTTAAAATATTATTCAAACCACGTAAATTACTTTGGCTTATTAAACAATATAAAAGTTATTTCTTTATGTAAACGGCCCATGTGCACTGGTGGGCCCATAAAAACTATGAAACGGACTCCACAAAGACTTGCTTTTAATTTCTTAATTACAACTTGCAACTAATCAAGTAACAATGACACATTATTGCATCTTCACAAGAGAGAATTTGCTGTTATGGGACCCAAACTCAAAAGGGAAACTTACTTACCCCTTTTAATTGGGACACTCCAACCAATGGGATACCCTACTCTGCTTTTCTCAAGAGTAGTTAATTAATTTGTGAAAGAAATTAAGAATGTGCTAGCTTTTAAGGGCGATAATTAAATTAGGACCCAAAAGGTGCCCTATGAGGAATTCCTTTTCTTCTCCTTGCACTTGAAGGAGGTGGAAGAGGCGTGGGCGTGTAGTTGTCTTGTTGTGAGCCTTCACGCAATTCTTCTTCCTCTCTTGATGACATTATTCTTGATATCCCTTCTCTTGATCTTCCCATTAAGACCTCATTCTTAGCCTCTAAGGTAAAGCTTGCATTCCCATTTCTCTTTATTCCTACAAGCTAAGTTATATAACTAAAAATATTAAATAAAAAATTAAACCAAAGAAGAAGAAAAAAAAACCCATTTATTTTTTATGATTGAAATGATGAACATTGGTTGATTATCATGTGATGGTGTTGGATTATGAACTAATGAGGGTCATGATGGAATTGTGACCGCATGATGAGATGTGAATGATGTTGATGATGATGAATTCTAATTATTAGACAATGCAAGAGGCAAATTAAGAGAAAAAGAAGGAAAGGAATAATGCTAACCTTACATCCGAGTGAACAGAAAAGAAATGGGTCCAACAGGCTTCTTCCACAGATTTCACAAATGTGAGCAACTCCTTTACCAGTTTTTGGTTGAGGCCTCTCATTGAGAAACAGAACTCTAGCACCGTTTATCACATAAGTCTGCACTCCACTTATATCCAATATCTTTTGAATCTCTGAAACCCTCACTACATCATGATATGAAGATCTCCTTATCTACAAAAAGGAAATTAAACCCAGAAAAAAAAACCCCATTAATGTACATTGACCCATTGTTATAAAAGAAAAATTAATAATACCCCAGCAGAGACCTGAATTACTTGATGATCCTTGTGTTTTGAGGAGCGGCAATAAAAGCAAAATGCATCGCCATTGCAATCTAAACAAAACATGTTGCATTCACTCCTGGCTGCGTCCCCATGAGTCCGGCAAACCGTGAAAAATGCAGTCGTCAGCAATGGTTCTAGACATGGTGGCACTAACATTGTTTCCTGGAGAATTATTATAAGAAAAATAAATCAAGAAGATGGCATTCTTTAATTTTTAGACAGGGTAAGAACGAATTAATGATAAAAAAGTTACCATTATCAGAGCTGAATTTTCAACAATGGGTACTCAAAATAACTGTTGGAATCTCCTGATGATAATTCAGAGAGAGAGAGAGGAGGCCTAAACAACCTGCAACTTAGAAATCAACAACAAAACAACACCTAGACTAAGGGACAACGCTAATAAACAAATGAGGTAATTCTAAGATATTCAACGGTTAAGATCAATCTTGGTGGCTGAAGTTGATCCACGGCCGTTGGATATGTAGAAAGGGATAGGTGGGTTTGGCGCTTACGCTACTTTGGATCTTCTTTGCGTCTCTACTTCGGCAAAAAGGTCGACCACTTGGCTACGCATTGGGCTGTATTAGCATTATAGTAGTAGTTGTTCATACAAAATATCGTATCATGCCATCTATCTGCCGCGTGTATGGACTTCCACGTGGCATGATCAAAACTGCCATTTT
The DNA here is from genome assembly GCA_023935145.1 of Bretschneidera sinensis. Classification (NCBI taxonomy): domain Eukaryota; kingdom Viridiplantae; phylum Streptophyta; class Magnoliopsida; order Brassicales; family Akaniaceae; genus Bretschneidera; species Bretschneidera sinensis. Next base: position 76,188,426 of record CM043705.1, read on the forward strand.
TTTAAAAAAAATTAGCGCCGCTGTTTTATCCTTTTTATGGAAGATTTCTTGATTAGTTTGGGTTTAGAGTATTAAGTTTAGATCAGTTGAAAATTTTATTAATAATTTTAAATTTTTTATTGATAATATTAATTTTTGAGTCTTATATTTATATTGACATTATCAATAAAATTTCTCAAAATTATCAATAGAGTTTTCAATTGATTTAAACCATTACATTTAGACATGAGCCAACCAAATTTTTTTGATAGATGGTGACGTATTTTGTGAAACAAATGCCTGCGATGTCTATTTAGAGAGAAATTGACTAATAATGATGGTTTTTTTCATAAGCTTTTTTTATTAGCATTTGAGGTGTGTAAACGGTGGAAACAATCTATTCAATTCGTTAAAAAATTTAATCGATTTTTTAATCAATTTTTTTAATTGTTTCGATTAAATTAATCAAAATATTTTAACATTAGTCTTTTATCTTTTGTAGCTATATCATAATATAAAAAAAAAAAGTAGATTCCAAAACAAACAAAAAAAAGTTATTTTCTTTTTTTAAAATAATTATAAATTAAGGAGTGACAATGTACTTAATTTTTAATTTCTTTGGGTATTTGTTTACTAAGCTGCATAAAAGTAAGGAAAAAAAAATTTACAATTCATATGACAGAATCTTAAATTTATTTATGCTACGTTCGGTTGTATGAAATTAAAACTTGAAATTAGAATTGAGATAGAATCATGATTTTTTTTCTAATAATTTTTTTGCAGAGGAAAAATATAATTTTATCTCAATTTTAATTTTAAACTTTAATTTTAAACAATTAAACGAAACGTTAAGAACAATGTATTGATAATATAGATATGGTTCCCTCATATCACACATCCTTAAAAATGATCAGCAAGTTATCAAAGTACCTTTTTTTTTCTTTTTTTTCTGGTAATAAAGCAATGCATTATCATAACTCAGACAAAGTCAATACAGTACAGAGCAAGAAGTGAAGGACAACAAAGGAAGAAGAAAAACAACATGATAGCCATCAATTGTTTAAAAGTACAACTTGGCTTCTAAGACTCAAAACCAATATCCTGCCATAATCGTGTAACTCGGTGATGCAAACCTCATTGCGCTAAATTCTTCAAACAAATGTCATCTAAATAGGAAACTGTACATTTGAATTCGGGCTTCCATGGGTCATCATTGTTTACAATAAAGGGAACAAAATCTTGTGTCAACAGTTTGTTTCGACTGAAATATATCCTCAAGTGAAAGTCATGCAATACATATGCATGATGGTTGAGGAATCATACATGCTTCGATGCTCCTCTCTTTGATTGTAATTGTATTCTCGCTTGCTTGGACACGCCTCTCAATCTTTCATCGAGTTTTGATAGATTTCTTTATACACCTTTTAATTAGGTTACAAAAATAATATTCACATGCCTGAACACACCACAGTCAATCGTCAAGCTTCTATAGTTTCCTCGATACGCGATCAAGTTGCAAAAGGGATACCCACTTACTCCGACACGCCATTTGGTTCTTCATGGAGCTTTGACAGTTCTTGTGATACTGTTGAATGATGCCCCAGGAATTGCTGAGTGGGCTGTTGATGTTTGAGTTATTGAGGTTTAATAAAACACATGCTGAATTAAAGTTGTCAAAGTCTGTTAGACTTGATCTACTCTTCTGCTATTTTGTTGGAAGTTTCTGTTATGTAACATGCAACAGATTTAGCTGCATTCTTTATGCTTTTTCTGTTTTGATAAGTTGTATAAATAAGTGCTTTGATGATCAATAAAAACAGAGAGCTTAAGAAGTCTCAAAATTAAGTTTGTTTTTGCCAGCTTTTGCACTTTATTTCTATCAAAAACCTACAAATTGGTATCAGAGCCATAAGTTCTTGAGAGACCTGTGAGGTTGAGTGAGCCTAACCACTTACCTTAAACACTTGCCTTAAACACTCACCATCTTTCCTATCCAAAACACAAAAGCCCACAACCAACGCAGGATGAGTTTAGGAGCTTCAACGAATGCAATAACGCCTCCAGTTTTTGATGGAACGAATTATCAAGTGTGAGCTGTCCGAATGGAAGCCTATCTTGATGCTAATGATCAGTGGGAAGCCGTTGAAAATACGTATGAAGTTCCTCCTTTGCCCGACAATCCAACTATGGCTCAAATAAAAAATCACAAGGAGATGAGGCAAATGAAATCAAAGGCAAAAGCTAGCTTATTTGCAGCTGTTTCATCTTCAATTTTCACCAGAATCATGACACTGAAGAAAACAAATGGAATTTGGGACTTCCTAAAGAAGGAGTATGAAGGAAATGAACGAGTCAAAGGCATCCAAGTTCTGAATCTGATCAAAGAATTTGAGATGCAAAGAATAAAGAAATCAGAAACAATCAAGGATTACTTTGACAGACTCCTTGACATTGTTAACAAAGTAAGGCTTCTTGGTATTGATTTTTGTGATTCTAGAATAGTTCAAAAAATCCTTGTAACAGTTCCTAAAAAGTTTGAGGCTACAATATCATCAATAGAAAACTCAAAAGATGTGTCAAGTATTACCTTGGCAGAACTGTTGAATGCACTATAGGTTCAGGAACAAAGGAGACTTACGAGGCAAAAAGGATATGTGGAGAGTGCATTTCAAGCTATATCACAGAACAATATGTACAAGAAAGAGAAGCAAAGCAATAACAATAACAGCAGCAACAACACTACATTTCCACCATGTCCTTATTGCAAAAAAACCAATCATCCACAGAAAAGGTGTTGGTGGAGGCTGGATATAAAATGTCACAAGTGTGGTCAGTTAGGGCACATGGAAAGGATATGCAAATCTCAACAGCAGTAAGGAGAAGCCAAAACTGCTGTTGAACAACCTCAAGAGGAACAACTGTTTGTGGCATCATGCTTTGCTACCAGTAGCTCCACAGAAAGCTGGCTTATAGACAGTGGTTGTACAAGCCACATGACTTATGATCAAGAGCTTTTCAAAGAGCTTGACAAAATTGCCATTCCTAAAGTTAGAATTGGAAATGGAGCATATCTTGTAGTAAAAAGCAAAGGAACAATGGCAATCGAAGGCCATACAGAAGAGCAGGTTGCAGTACACAAAGAAGATAGCAATACAATGCTTTGGCATAGAAGATTAAGGCACTTTCATCATACAACCCTACTTTTTATGAAGAAGAACAATCTTGGGGAAGGCTTGCCTGAATTAGAAGAGAAGCTTCCTACTTGTGCAGCCTGTCAATATGGGAAGCAGATAATGCTTCATTTTCCACAAAATAAGGCCTGGAGGGCTACACAGAAACTACAGTTAGTACACACAGATGTGGGAGGACCTCAGAAAACACCATCATTGAATGGCAGTAAGTTTTGAATTGCTTTCATTGATGATCACACAAGAATGTGCTGGATTTATTTCATGAAATTTAAATCTGAGGTTGCTGACATCTTCTGGAAGTTTAAAGCTTAGGTGGCAAATCAAAGTAGATGCAAAATGCAGGTGATCAGGTCTGATAATGGAACTAAATACACCTCAGAAAAATTTAACAAGTTCTGTGAGAATGAAGGCATTGAGCACCAGCTGACAGCACCTGATGAGAGTCATAAAATGCATCTTAACAGTACTTATTTGTTAGCATTTTAGGGTTGATCGAGATTTGAATTATACTTTTATACCTGAATAACTCTAAGGTGATATTCTTGGATCAATAACTTATTTTGGTGCATTTTCAGGTACTTTGAGTTCTAAAGAGATGGAAAGCTATCATAGCTTAAAGCACGATGCTTCGATGCACATTCGAGTGAGGGCATGGTTGCAGAAGGACAAAATGAAGAGAATCCAAGTCTTAAGTGTGGGCATTGCAGCCTGAAGAAGTCTAAGCCTCGGCCTCCATAACCAAGCCCAAAAGAGCAAGAAAGCCATCAGTGTGCGCTGCTGCCTGGACTAAGCTGGGCCGCGGCACCCAGAAGCTCACCTAACCAAAAACCAGACAGAGCTGCGACGTGAGTAAGTGAGAGCTACGACGCGCACACGAATCCCTGTTTTCCTAATTAGGGTTTTAGTTGATTGTTTAGACCCAAAACACCCTTAGACCTTTGTATTATAAATAGATCACTTAGGGTTTGATAAAAGAGACATCCATTAAGGCTGAAAATAGAGGAAAGAGCTTGACATTACGGTGTTCAAGCATGAGCCCCATGGCCAACTAATCTCCAAGCAAAGCAAAGGGATGAATCCCTAGGTGTAGTTGTTCTTATTTTCATTCTTGATTCAGTTGTAAGGATTTATTGTTAAAACATTGTTTATGAGTTACTCTTTGATTAAACAAGAAGAACTTAGGTTCATGTGACAGATGCACTTTATGTTCTTCTTATCTTAGATTTTCTTAATCTGGTAATTGCACCCTTTTCCTCCATATAAGTCTAGTCATGCTCTTCTTATGTTAAGTTGTTTGGATGTGATTGATTCCGGTAGATTTATCTTTTAGGTTTGTCCATTACTACGATATTGTCATTAAAATATATTGTCGTTTCTTGATAAATCTATAAGATAGGTCATGTGTGCTTAAATCGAAAGTAAAGAGTACTTCGTAGCAATTACATTAGGGTTTACATGTGCTTTGATTGAATATTTTTCGATTGCTTGTTTGGGATGTGAAACTGGCAATCGAGATAAAAATAATTGAATCGAGAGTGGAATAAGGCAACGAACCTAGGGAGGATTCCCGGAACCTTGTTCTTTCTCATTTATATTCTTCATTATAATTACACAACTCCTTCACACTATTTCATTATCAAACTCAGATTTACTTATTTGGATTTTATCGTTTTGTATTAAACTCTTGTAGTTCGCTTTTCCTCATGGGATTGACACCTCAGCTATACACAATAACCGTGTGTTAGTTTGAGCATAATCAAATTTTGGCACCATTGCCGGGGAGATGTGCTTAAGTACAAAGAAGATTGTCAACTTTGAGACAAGACAGTAATATCGTTCTTTGCTATTTGTTTTAATTTTTTTTATTTTGATTTTTCTGTTTTTTTTGTTTCCCTCTAATTCCTTTGGTGTATGCTTAGACTGAGAGATTCGCGAGGTAGATTCATTAAAAGACCCGAAATATAGTTATCCTCTCTTTCCATGTCCGTTAGTGAAACCTCGCCTAGATCAAATCATAGTGCACACCCAAGTGATAATTTAGAGGATTTTGGCCGAAAATCACAATGAAAATGTTGCTAGGACACTTAAAGATTACTTGTACCCTAGCCGAACGGCCACACCATCCTGTATCATGTTCCCCCTAATGTTCAACAACCAGATTTTAATCTGGGCATGATCTAATTGCTACCAACCTTCCATGGGTTTGAGAATGAAAACCCCTATATCCATATTAGAGAATTTGAGGAAGTAGTAGCAACCTTTCAAAGTAGGGCTGATATGGTAGACACCGTCAAACTTAGGTTTTTCCCTTTTTCACTTAAGGAAAAGGCCAAGGTTTGGTTGTACTCGTTAAGGCCTAGGTCCATAGGTAGTTGGGATAAGATGACACAAGTTTTCTTTCAAAAGCACTTCCCAACCCATAAGACCAATAACCTCAAGAGTCAAATCTCAAACTTTGCACAAAAGGAGAGTGAAACCTTATATCAAGTTTGGGGACGTTTCAACGACCTTTTAAATTCTTGTCCACACCATGGGTATAAAAGTTGGTGGGTAGTTAGCTATTTCTATGATGGACTTCTAAGTAGGGAGAGGCAGTTCATAGAAATGATGTGCAATGGGGATTTTCTCCAAAAAGATCCTGACCAAGCCATAGATTTCCTAGATGACCTATCAGAAAAAGCCCACACTTTGACAGGACCAAATGCCATGGAAAACACTAGGAGTAATCAACCCGCTGAGATTTGTCAACTTAAGGAAGAGGACAGCCTTAAAGCCCGTTTAGAGGCCCTAACTAAGAAAATTGAAGCTTTAAAAACCAAGGAAGCTAGAGCTCCCGAACTGGTTGCTAAGGTAGAGTCCCACGAGCCTTGTTTCATGTATAATGGGGTAGATCATTTACCTAAGGATTATCCAGCTTATTTTGAGATGAAGGGAGAGTGTAATGCTTTAGGTATACCCTTTAGGAAACCAGACTCACCCTACTCTAACACTTACAATCCCGATTGGAAGAATCACCCTAATTTTAGTTGGAGATCTGATATACAATCTCATCCCCACTCTAGTACCCAATGGTAACCGAAAGCAACCTCATCTAATGCACCTCAATAATCTTTACTTTTAGAAGATATGTTTAAGTCATTTATGCAGGTACATGCTGCTACGGCCTAAAAAACACTAGCTCAAACAGACACTAAGCCCAGCAGGCTTGTTTCGGCCCAAACGAACTCCAAACCCGGCTTAAACCTACAGCCAAAACAAGTTCGGGCCCCGAAAGGGTAATCTAGCCCAGCTGACCCGATGAACTTCCCCGGCCTAAAAAAGCAATCAGTGTGTTCTTCGGCCCAGCAAAAGAACCCCAAACCCGCGAAGAATGACCCAGCAGACCCACACCAAGATCTCCCCTACTACCACCAGCCACCGTACAGGGGCTAGCCACTCCACAACCCCTAGCCCTGTAGCCACCCTATGGCAGCCAGCTCTACGGTCGCCCTACGGTGCCCCCTCTCTTGGGCTTGCAATCATACCTTCTCCACCGACAGACGACTATAAATAGGCCAAGGTATGGACACAACAGGGATGATACAGATTAAGATTGACACACATACTCCACTTGATTTTCTAAAGAGTCATCAGTTCCTCTCTTGAACCCACGACTCCTCCCTTGAATATTTGCTAACTTAAGCATCGGAGCGCCTTTGGAGGTCTCCCCCTCCCCTCTTTCTGAGGGCCTTCAGTTTGTTCTTGTCACTTGTGCAGGACCTAGGCCGAGTCGTCTCCCAGGCCAAGTCCTCACCCGAGCGACGTCAGCACGCAGAGCCCTACCCGCACCAGCTCCTAAGCCACATCAGCACCGACAGTAAACTACATCAACAGATTGGCGCCGTCTGTGGGAAACCACAATTTCTCACTACAATAGAAGCGAAGAAGTGAAAGAACTCATCTGTCACGATGCCACCAAGGAACGGTGCTAGGAGAGCCAACAAGGAAGCCCCGGCTGCATGCTCGACTCCCATCCAAGGTGAAGTTTACGGTCACCGATCCAGATCCGGATTCCCAACAATCCTAGAGCATGCCACCCCCACCAGGGAACAGCGTCCCCACCTTGTTAAAACCGACTCCCCAGACGACTAGAGAGCCCCTGCGCACCTCCAAGCCCCGGCAACCCAAGCTCAGTTCCTAGAACTGTCCAGAATGATAGCTAATCTGGCGGCTCAAGTCCGGGAAGGGGGCCGGCAGCCTTTATATCCTCCCCACCAAGCTCCGGGAGAGGCTGAGTCATCAGGCAGGAATGATTCGACACATAACTAGCCCCGCACTGAGCCCTCACCATGCCATAGCCAGTCCAAAGAAAGTTCCACTTCAAAGGGCAACCCCAGCCTCGACAGACGATTTGAGGAAATGCAGGAAAGAATAGACTCGGCTCTAAGATACAAGAATCTCAGTATTATAGACGAACTCTGCGTCTATGACCCCCTTTTCACGGAAGGTGTCCTAGAAACCCCTATCCCGCCAAACTTCAGGATGCCCCAGGTCAGAATGTATGACGAAACTACGGATCCGATGGACCATCTCCAACACTATAAGACGACGATGGTGCTACACCGGCACTTAGACCAGATCATGTGCCGCGCTTTCCCCCTGACTCTTGAAAAGGTGATGGGCACTTGGTACTCGCACTTAAAGCCAGGAACCATTAGTAATTTCAAAGAACTCAGTTATGCTTTCGCCTCTCACTTCCTCAGCAGCAAAGGGCCCAAGAAAACCTCGGAAAGCCTCTTCAACTTTATCCAGCGTAAGGGAGAAAGGCTTCAGGCTTACATCTCTCGGTTCAACACAGCAGCTTGGGAAATTCCAGAACTTGATCCTAACGTCCAGGTGATGGCCTTAAAAAACGGATTGAGGTCAGGAATCTTTAGCTCCAAACTAACTCGGCGCCCGCCTTGAGACATGAACGAAATCCTGGCCCGGGCAGAAAAGTACATGCTGGCAGAAGACGATCAAGCCTTCAGAAGAGAAAGAAAGGGAGAAACCGAAAGAAAAAGGAAAGACCCCGCCCCCCAAAAAGGAGTGGCCAAAAAGCCTCACCAAGAGGACAGGTATAAGCCCCACCCTCAGGTCGACAACTTCACTCCCTTCAACACTACTAGGACTGACGTCCTCATGCAGCTTCAAGACAAGTCTATCCTACAGTGGCCACCCAAGAAGCCCCTTGGAGGAGACTCGAAGAAGTGGTGCCGATTCCACCAAAGCCGTGGCCACGATACAGAGGATTGCCATGACTTGAAGGAACAGATTGAGAAACTCATCAACCGAGGGCACCTGAAGGAGTTCACTGGGCCTCGAAGGCGTGAAACTCCTGTGTCACCAAGGAGAGATGACAGACGCCCTTATCAGCCCTGGCAAGAGAGGCCGAAGACTCGAAGAGACGTCAGGGCAGAGCAGGAGAGGCCTCGCTAGAAGAAGTCGGAAGTGCCCGCGACCACTAGAATCATCAAAACGATTTGCGGAGGACGTACATACTCCCCATTATGACGCTGTAGTAGTCTCACTCCTAGTGGCTAACTGCGAGATACAGTGGGTCCTGATCGATAATGGGAGCTCCATTGACATACCGTTTCATGATGCCTACCAGTGCATGGAACTGAATGAGGGACATCTAGAGCCTGCCCCTGCCCCTCTATGGCTTTGGGGGATCCTCAGTCTTCCCAGAAGGAAGCATAGTCCTCCTGGTAACCGCTGGGACAGTGCCAAGAACAGCTACTGTGCGGGCCGCGTTCTTTTTGGTAAAACAACCCTCCTGCTACAACATGATAATCAGACGGCCCACCTTCAACAAACTAAAAGCTGTTGTCTCGACTTATCACCTGAAGGTCAAGTTCCCTACTAGCAAAGGGGTAGGGGTGATAAAGGGGGATCATAGAGTCTCTCGATCCTACTACCTGAGCGCTATCAGAGAAGAGAAAAAGACCAAGACCCTACCACTGAAAATTGAGGATCTGCGGGACGAGATGAAGACACCCAGGGGCCGACCCGCGGAAGAACTAACCACTGTGCTCCTAGGAGAAGATCCCACTCGGACCATATAAGTGGGAGCAAACCTCTCAAAGGAGGCCAGATAAGAACTCATTCGCCTCCTCCGAAGGAACAAAGATCTGTTCACCTGGTCAGCATCAGACATGCCAGGGGTCAACCCTGAAACCATTTAGCACCACCTGAACGTAGACCCCGAATACAAGCCAGTTATTCAGAAGAAGAGATCCTTCGCCCCAGAGCGTCAGGTGGACATCAATGCCGAGGTGGACAAGCTGCTGGAAGTCGATTTCATTAAAGAAGCAAGGTACCCCGAGTGAGTATCTAACGTGGTAATGGTCAAGAAAGCCAGCGAAAAGTGGCGCATCTGCATTGACTTCACCAACTTAAACAAAGCTTACCCCAATGACAACTTTCTTCTCCCCTGGATCGATCAAATGGTAGATGCCACCTCCGGGTATGAACTTCTCTCTTTCATGGACGCCTACTCTGGTTACAATCAGATCTTCATGCATGAGTTTGATCAAAAAAAGACCTCCTTCATCACCGAGCGAGGGTTATACTGTTACAAGGTAATGCCTTTCGGGCTGAAGAATACTGGGGCAACCTACCAGAGGTTGGTGAAAAAAATATTCAAAAGACAGATCGGGAGGAATATGGAAGTCTATGTGGACGACATACTGGTCAAAAGCTCCGAGGCACAAAACCATCATTCCGATCTAGAGGAGGCCTTCAGAGTCCTGCGCAAGCATAATATGAGGTTGAATCCGTCCAAATGTGCTTTTGGGGTAACTGGAGGCAAGTTCTTGGGATTCATAGTCACTCAGAGAGGGATAAAGGTCAACACAGAGAAAATAGAAACTATCCTCAACATGACCCCCCAAGTCAGTGAAAGAAGTCCAGCAACTCACTGGACGAATCGCAACCCTGAGTCGTTTCATGTCTAAATCGGTAGAAAGGTTCCTCACTTTCTTTCAGGCTATCAAAAAGGTGAAAAACTTCAACTGGACTGAGAGCTGCCAAGAGGCATTTGAAGACTTAAAGAAGTACCTAAATTCGCCACCCCTTTTGACCAAGCCACTCCCGAACGAAGAGCTCTACCTTTACCTATCCGCCGGACCAAGCAATATGGCCTCTGTCCTGGTACGAGAAGAAGTGGGTATCCAAAATCCCATCTACTACGTCAGCCGAATTCTCCATGAGGCCGAGATGAGGTACCCTCCTATTGAAAAAATGGCCTACGCTCTGGTAATAGCCGCCCGAAAACTCCGGCCTTATTTTCAAGCGCACACTATCATCATTTTGACGGACCAACCCTTGAGGCAAGTCTTTCACAATCCGAGTGCTTCAGGAAGAATGGTAAAATGGATAGTTGAGCTAGGGGAGTTTGATATCCGCTACCGACCCAGGCAATCTATCAAGGCCTAGGCCCTGGCCGACTTCATCATGGAAACAACTTTGCCCATAATTCCAGACGAATCTGAAGCACATCTAAACAACGTTCCCTCTCTGGGATGGAGTCTCCATGTGGATAGATCCTTGAATTCACAGGGGAGCGGGGCAGGACTCATCCTCTGCAACCCTGAGGGCTTCACCATTGAATATGTGTTGAGGTTCGGATTCAAGGCCTCTAATAACGAAGCAGAATATAAAGCCCTTTTGGCCAGTCTGAGGTTAACAAAGGCACTGACAGAAGAAGCATTAGAGGTATTCAGCGACTCTCAGTTAGTGGTAAGCCAGGTGCAGGGAGAATTCGAGGCCATGGGCGAGAAGCTCTCTCGATATCTCCGAAGAGTAAAGGAGTCAGTTACCATGTTCAAAACATTCCGGATAACTCAGATTCCTCGAGCCGAAAACTCTAAGGCAGATACCCTTGCAAATTTGGCCTTCTCCCAATAACTGGTGCCTAGTCGAGCTGTCTATCAGGAAACTCTCCTTGCCCTAAGTATAGATGAAGCCCCGGTCCTGCCAGTAGAAGAGGGACCCTCGTGGATGGACCCGATCCTCAAGTATCTAAAAGACGATACTGTGTCGGAACCTAAGGACCAAGCCAGGAAGTTGATCTTCCGTGCCTCGCATTACACCCTTATGGAAGGGAAGTTATACAAAAGGGGTCTAACTACACCGTATCTACGATGCTTCGGACCCAGAGAGGCCGACTATGCTCTCCGGGAGGTCCACGAAGGGATATGCGGAAACCACCTGGGGGCTCGGGCCTTAGCCTTCAAAATCCTCTACCAGGGGTACTATTGGCCCACGGTAAAGGATGACGCAACAGATTTAGTCAAGAAATGTGAAAAATGTCAGCGGTGGTCTCCGACATCACATCGCCCTGCTAACCCCCTCGTCTCAATCACTAGTCCCCTCCCCTTCGCCATGTGGGGGATGAATCTCCTGGGCCCATTCCCAAAGGCCATTGGGCAGAAAAAGCACCTTATCGTGGCCATTGACTGCTTCACCAAATGGGTCGAAGCTGAGCCATTGGCAAGCATCACGGATCACCAAACCAGGAACTTCGTCTGGAAGTAGATAGTATACCGCTTCAGGATCCCTCGCGTGTTGATCACCGATAATGGAAAGCAGTTCGACAGCTCCTGATTCAAAACATTCTACGACGACTTCCACATCGACCATCGGTTCTCCTCTGTAGGGTACCCGCAAGCCAATGGCCAGGCTGAAGTAACCAACATGACACTCCTCCAAGGGATCAGAAGAAAACTCAACGAGGCAGATAATCGGTGGGTAGAACAGCTCCACTAAAACCTTTGGGCCTATCGAACAACGACCTGGACGCCAACGGGCGAAACCCTTTTCTTCATGGCATACGGGTCAGAAGCCGTCATTCCTCTCGAAATCGAGGTCCTCTCACTCCGAGTACAGTGCTTTGAGCCAAGCAACAACGAAGAAGGGTTAAAGATGAACTTGGACCTAGTTGAAGAAGCCAGGGACAAAGCTCAAATTCGCCTCACAAACTCCCAGCAAAGGGTCGCTCGGTATTATAACTCCCGGATACGGCCCAAAAACTTCAAGCTTAATGACCTCATCCTCCGAAAGAGTGAAGTCTTACACCCTCGACACACGGGAAAGTTGGTCTCAAATTGGGAAGGTCCTTACAAGGTTCGAAGAATCTGTAGGATAGGCACCCATGAGCTTGAAGACATGGAAGGAAAGCCCGTTCCCCGCACCTGGAACGCGGAGAACCTCCGTAGATTTTACCAATAAAATGTAAAAGCACGAAAATCAATAAAGAATTTGAAATTCTGAAACTTCTTTACTTCATTCATAGAAAAAAAAAAAAAGGTGTACAAAAAGAGGCACTATTGGCTTTGGATACAAAGGACCATTTAGGAGCAATCGAGGCCCCGAGAGCCTCGCAGTCATCCAAGGACTAAACCTCACTCTCCCCACTAGCTCTCGCCTCCCCGGCATCACCACTTGGGACGGGTAGGGCTTCCCCTCGACCCTCTGGATCCGCAGCCTGAACAGTTGCACCCTCTCCTCCTGAAGAATCCGCACTAGAGCCTTCGGAGTCGACCGCCAGATCAAGGCCTGAGAAATCCAACCTCGGGAAAAGAAGCATAACCCTCCTCTTAGCTTCATCGAAACCTTCGAGGTACTGGACTGCCCCTTCCTTCGTCAAAGAAGCCTCCTTCTCCGCGGAGTGACGCCGAACTTCCTCTAGCTCCTTCCTCAAGTCCTCTGCTATTCGATGGTGATGATCCCTGTCAAAGATTGCCTATGCCCTCTCCCTCTCCGATGTCTCGAGGGAAATGGTCAGGTCATGGGCAATATCCTCAGACTCTTTTAGCTTAAGCTCGGTCTTGGACAAACGGTCCACCATCTCCAGGACACACCGGGAAAGCATCCCATAAAGAATCCCGGCCTGAAAAAACACAACCTCCGCCACTAAGCAGAGCAATTCAAAAGGCTTCGACAAAATCTCTACCTTATCACGGGGGGGGGGGGGGGATCCCTAGCACTAGGTGCTCTCGAACGACCTTTGTGCTGGCAAACACTGAGTCATCCAGCCTTAGAGCCCATCGAGGGATGAAGAGAGGGGCCATCTCAGATCCTTCTCGAGGCAAGGGAGCCACTGAAGGAGAAGGGGCTTCTGGAGGCTTGGGAGGGCTATCAACCGGGATCGCGGCCATGACCAGAACCTTGGCTCTCTTCCTCTGTCCCGAATCGCTGGCTTCAGTTGCCCTCTTCTTCTCACGAGCTAGTTCCTTGGCCATCGCCGCCATCTTCATGTCTGCACGAAAAGAAAAGTATTAAAAACTTAGGAGAAAGTAAATTGAAATTCCTATAAGTCGACGAGCCAGTGACTACCATGGAAGAGACACGAGGGAAGGCGAGGAGGACACAGGCCGCGCCTGCGGAGTTCCTCATTATCTCCAAGAACATCGATCTCCAAAGGTGCGGCTAGCATTTCCCTCAGTATTTCTTCCTCACAAAGGGAGAGGTGTGGCCTTTTGCATTTGCCAACACGCTCTAGGCCCCAAGTGAGAGGGACGTCAAAACTTTCAGTGGACTGTACAAAGAAGAAGCCCCTCTTCTATCCCTTGATTGAAGAAGGCTTCTCCTTTAGAATGCTCTTCCCCCGCCTCAAACTAACAATGACCCAGCCCGAGTGGCCTAACTGGGCTAGCTGAAAATGGGCTTTGAACACGTTAATGTTCATCACCCCCTACCTTCTGGCACACAGCAATGAATGCCAGAATCAACCGAACCGAATTGGGCACCAGCTGACTTAATGCGATACCAAAGTATTAAATATCGAGCAGAGGAATGGGTGGGAAGGAAGCCTGAGCCCTGCCTTAAGCTGTTGTTCGTAGAGGCACAACTCATATGGTTTCCGGCTGGAAAAGACATCGCAAGCCCTCTCTCCACCCTCGGGGGCCCTCATATTAAAATCCATAGGGATCCTATATTTAACCCCCATCCTTAAAAGGTTGGATCCCGCCACAGTGCTAGGGATAGTGTTCGCTTTGAACACCCATTCCTCTCTCTCTATGTCCCGGGCCTAGTCCCTGATGGATGTGAGAGCCCGGTCCTCATCTCCCCCTGATGATTCGGACCCTTGCCCCTCCCCTCTTTCTCTCGCATACGAGACTAGGGCCTGGCCTCCACTCCCGGAAGCCACTTTTCGAGAAGCAACCCCCTCGCTAAAAGAAACACCCATTGCCTCTCCCAGCTCCCTAGACAAGGCTCCGCTAGACTCACTACTAACAGACATTACTCACCGAGGAAGGAAGGAAAGCTTTTGTGGAGAAACTCCTAAGCAACACCGAGCGCTCTCAGACTCACTCAATGAACCAAAACCCTCAAAATCTCTCAAGAATGCAAAGTGAAAACTGGATGAAGGGGGTACCCCCTTCTATAGGGGTTATGGCAACAGAAACGAGGAATGTCAAATCACGCGTCAGGTGAACGGACACACCCTTTGTTGTTTCCTAGGGGCCATTTCAGGTTCCCCAGGCACCGTTTCCAGTGACCTAGGTACCAGCTGTCGCTAGAACGCGACCTCTACTAAAACTGACACGCCGCCATTGCTTGTCAAGCCTCGTCATTTATCACAACCGCCTAATGGACTCAAAATGGGTTGAAAAGCCCACGTGCGAAGGAAGAAGTCACGACCATCTGGCAAACCTAAAAAGGGCAAAAGATTCTTGCGCACAGAAGGGCTACTGGGCAAAAGTCACGCTCGACAAATTTCTCCAGGAAATCCGAGCCCCGTCAACGCTCGGTTAAATCTCCAAATAAGTCCGAGCGTACGAACCGCTCTGCTCACGCTCGACAAATTTCTCCAGGAAATCCGAGCCCTGTCAACGCTCGGTCGAATCTCTAAATAAGTCCGAGCGTACGAGCTGCTCTGTTCACACTCAGCAAATTTCTCCAAGAAATCCGAGCCCCGTCAACGCTCGGTCGAATCTCCAAATTAGTCCTAGCGTACGAGCTGCTCTGTTCATGCTCGAAAAATTTCTCTAGGAAATCTGAGCCCCGTCAATGCTCGATCGAATCTTCAAATAAGTCCGAGCGTACGAGCTACTCTGCTCACGCTCGGTAAATTTCTCGAGGAAAACCAAGCCCCGTTAACATTCGATCGAATCTCTAAATAAGTCCGAACGTATAAGCTGCTCTGCTCACGCTCGAAAAATTTCTCTAGGAAATCCGAGCCTCGTCAACGCTAGGTCGAATCTCCAAATAAATCTGAACGTATGAGCTGCTCTGCTCACACTCGGTAAATTTTTCTAGGAAATCTGAGCCCCGTCAACGCTCAGTCGAATCTCCAAATAAGTCCGAACGTATGAGCTGCTCTGTTCACCCTTAGCAAATTTCTCCAAGAAATCCGAGCCCCGTCAACGCTCGGTCGAATATCCAAATAAGTCCGAGCATACGAGTTACGCTGCTCACGCTCAGTAAATTTCTCCAAGAAATCCGAGCCCCGTCAACGCTCGATCGAAACTCCAAATAAGTCCGAGCATACGAGCTTCTCAGCTCACGCTCGACAAATTTCTCCAGGAAATCCGAGCCCCATCAACGCTCGGTCGAATCTCCAAATAAATCCGAGCGTACGAGCTGCTCTGCTCACACTCGACAAATTTCTCCAGGAAATTCGAGCCCTGTCAACACTCGGTCGAATCTCCAAATAAATCTGAGCGTATGAGCTGCTCTGCTCACGACTCGACAAATTTCTCCATAAAATCCGAGCCCCGTCAATGCTCGGTCGAATCTCCAAGTACCGGAGGGGGGATTGGACCCCCCCTCTCGGTCCGTTAAGTTTGCCATCAAATTCGAACAAGTATCAAGAGAAAGGAAGTTCATACGAAAACATGAATATTAAAAGAGGGTAATTTATTGATGTTAATGGATTACAACCATTTACAACTAACGGCCTCGAAGTACAAATAAAAGAGGACCTTAACGGCCTCGAAGTACAAAGAAGATAATGGAAACCAAAATGTCTCAGGCAGTGCCGGTCATGAACTTCTTCACCCACTTCAGACTGAAGAGCTCCCGGCACGAACCCTAAAACTTCTTGGGCCGAACCTGAGACTGAAAGTGCGGACTATAATCAGCCCCAGGTTCAAGAAAACCCTCGCCAGCTTACAAGAAAAGGGTGACAGTAATTTCTCTTATCTTGCTACCACCAGAAGAACCACCGGAAGAGAAGCTGCAGCCTTACTCTCAACTTCCTAGGAGTATGCAGCCACACCCCTCTTCTTCTTCTGTTCCTAGCAAGCCAGGGCATGAGGGACCCCCACCATCTAGAGACACGACACTCTCCTCTCTCCATTCCACTCGGAATCTGGAAGAAGTCCGTGTCCCCACTCAGAGTCAGGAAGAAACCTGATGAGAGCCACAAAATGCATTATAATCATACTCATTTTTTAGCACTTTAGGGATTGATTTAGGACTTAATTGCATTTTTATTCATTAACAACTCTAAAGTGGTATTTTTGGAGCATTAATTTAATTCGGTGCATTTTTCAGGTATCTTGAGTTAAAAGAGATGGAGGAGCTATCATTATTTTGAAACACGAAGTTCCATTGAACACTCAAGCAAGAGAATGAATGCGGAAGAGCCAAGATGAAGAAAAACTAAGGAAGGAATTTTCACTAAGTTGTTGGAGTTGGCATACAAATCAACCATCTTTACAAATTAAACTGTATCGATGTAGAAAGAACCAGGAAGTGTGCCACATATGGTTAGAAAGATCTGGAAGTCTACTTAGAACCAGGAAGTGTGCTACATATGGTTAGAAAGATCTGGAAGTCTACTTTCTGGGGGATTTTACGGTTTGATAAAATCATTTCTCTAGAGAAAGTTATGACAATTTTAGCGGACAGAGGTCAGACCTTCTGAATCAGCATCAGCCCGCGCCGTAGCATGGATTATCCGCGCCGCAGCACACAGCACCAGCACCTGACTTAACCAAAACAAAGCCGCACCATGCCCAAGTGATGCTGCAGCGCACGCACAGCCTTAGACACTTCGAGTTAGACCCTAATTAGGTCTTTAATGGCTTGTTTAAACCCTAAAACACCCCTAGGCCTTATGTACTATAAATATACCACTTAGGGTTTGTAATTGAGATATTCAAAAAGCTGGAGAACTCAAGAGAGCAGCAACTTTCCTTCCATTGTGCAACCATGATCCCCATGGCTAACTAATCTCCAAGCAATGAGAAGGGATGAATCCCTAGGTGTAGTTGTTTCTATTTCCCTTATTTGATTCAGTTGTAATGGAGCTTTAACGTTCAAATATTGTTATGATTTACTTTTTATTCTAATTATAAAGATTTCATCTAATCCGATGATTGTATCTTTTTCCTTGATATAGATTTAGTCATGCTTTCTTTATGTTAAGATTATTTGGGTATGATTGAGTCCGATAGATCTAGCCTTTAGGTTTGTCCATTAATGCAATATTGTCATCAAAGATATATTGTCGTTTCTTGATAAACTTAAAAGATAGATCATATGTGCATGAATTGAAAATAAAGAGTATTTTATAACAATCAAATTAGGGTTTATACATGTGTTTTAATTGAATATTTGTCGATTTCCTGTTTGGGATGTGAAACTTGCAATCGAGATAAAAACAACTGAATCAAGTTAGGATTAGGGCAACGAACCTAGGGAGGATTCTCGGATCCTTGTTGCTCTCCTATTATATTTCACAATCTACTTTACACATTTGTCTCACTATCAAATTCAGATTCTATATTTAATTGGATCATATCGTCTCATATTAAAGTTTACATCTTTCTTTATAGTTAATTTGTCTCCCTGTGGAATCGACACCCCAAAGCCGTACTACAACACCGCGTTACTGTTTTGGGCGTAATCAAATTTTGGCGCCGTTGCCGGGGAGACGCACTTACTTACAAGGAAGTTGTCAACTCTAAGACAAGACGGTAGAAGAGTTGTAGATAGTTTTTCTTTCAGCAGTTTGTAAAGGCGGTAACTTCGTTCCCTCTTTTTTCTTGCTGCATTAAATTTTTTTTATTTATTATTTTTTTTGTATTTTATTCTTTCTTTTTTTTACCTTGAATGCAAAGACATAGAGATGCTTTGGGTAAATTTGCTAGTAGGCCTGTGCTAGAGTCAAAATTAAATTCCTTTCTAAATCCCTTATTTGACAACCCATCTAGTCCCGAAGAAATGAGTGAACATGAATATCAACCCCCTAGGACCCTTCAGGATTACCTTAACCTTACACGCACAACCACACCATCATGCATCATGTTTCCAGCCAATACTTGCCAATTAGATCTAAAACCAGGGATGATTCAATTACTCCCTACATTCCATGGCTTGGAAAACGAAAACCCATATGTGCACATTAGAGAGTTTGAGGAAGTAGTTGCGACTTTTCATAGTCAAGATGAAACTCATTACATTATGAAACTTAAGTTCTTTCCTTTCGCTTTGAAGGATAGAGCTAAGAGTTGGCTATACTCACTAAGACCACGATCTATTGGGTCGTGGACTGAGATGACTCGGATCTTTTTTAATAAATACTTTCCCCAACATAAGACCAATGCTTTAAAAAGGCAAATCTCCACCTTTGCACAAAAGGACAGCGAGACTTTGTATAAGTCTTGGGAGAGATTTAAAGAGTTATTGAGTATGTGTCCTCACCATGGGTATGAGAGTTGGCGCTTAGTGAGCTATTTTTATGAGGGACTTACATATAGAGAGCGCCAATTCATAGAGATGATGTGTAATGGTGAATTTTTGGAGAAAGATCCTGATGAGGCCATGGAGTACCTCAATGAGCTTGCTGAAAAAGCTCACACTTAAACTGAACCTTGTGCTACTGAAAGCACAAATAAGTCACGACCTATAGGGACCCAAATGGTGGTGGAATTTACCATCTTAGGGAAGAGGATAACCTTAAGGCCAAGGTCGAGATGCTCACTAGGGAGCTAGATGAATTAAAAACTAAGAGCTTAAAGCCAACACACCTAGCTAATCATGCAAAGTCTTTGAAACAATGTTTTGTGTGTAGTGGGGTAGATCATCTCGCCCAAGAGTGTCCTACATTTGCTGAGATGAGAGGGATGTATAAGGAACAATGTAATGCCTTAGGCATGTACAAGAAGCCTCATGCACCCTTCTCTAATACCTATAATCCGGGGTGGCGTGATCACCCCAATTTCAGCTGGAAGTCTGAAAACCAGCAGCTTGCACAACCCCCTGCACCATATCTTGAACCATATCATGCACCCGTGTCTTCTAGGAGTTCTTTAGAAGACACTTTACATGTTTTTATTAAAGCACAGGGGAAGACTAATCAAAGGCTTGAATCTTTAATTGTGCAGGTTGTTGAAGAACATAAAGATTTAAATAGCCAAGTGTCCAAGTTGATGAATTACTTGAGTGTGACTGAGCAAGATAAGTTCCCTTCTTAAGCTCAGTCCACACCCCATGGTCAACACCTAGCACAAAAGAATATAAAGGAGGTGAATGTCATTGAGACACTAAGTGGTAAGTTATTACACATCCCAACAACGAAAAAATCAGAGGATGTGGATGAAACCCACCAAGCATACATGATTGACTCATTCATGGAAAAGGTCCAGCATCTTAATACATTGGAGTCCACCTTCATCCATGGCTTCACAAAAGCACATATCGAGCCAGAATTTACGGATGTTACTGATGACATCCTTGAGGCCTCTCAAAAGCATACAAGCACCAAATTTGGCAATGAAGCAGTGGCTGGTGCATTCAACCTATGTTTATCTAGGAGAGAATAAAAGTGTCTGGCTGAAGACATAAAACTTAGCGCTCATGGGAGGCAACCCATAACATATTCTTTTATTTTTACTGTTTTCATATTTCTTTTTCTTATTTATTATCATTTTTTTTTCTGTTTTCCAGTATTAACTTGGTGTTTCTTTTTCAAGGAAAAATGTACGAAGCAGTTCAAATGGTGGAGCACAATTTCAACTTCTATGCACCTTTGGCTGCAAGGGGAGTCTCCTTTACTCTTTCTTTTACATTGAGGTCAATGCAATTTTTAAGTTGGGGGTAGAGGAAATGCATGTCTTTGTTTCTATATTCTTTATTTCCATACATTTTTTTTCCATTGAACTGCTTGGTGTCATTTTCCCTTTTTGTTTGTTTTTAGCATGTTTTGTGTTTGCCTTGGATGTAATTCACATGTCAATGATATAAGCTTAATTGAGATAACATACAACATTTAGAAGGAATTAAATTTTTTTTTTTTTGAAATTAATTTAAGTATCAATCTTCATTTGGTTTGAGACTCTAGTTTGTGGTAAGATTGTATGATTAGTCTAAAGCATCTAGAAAATTTTTATGTGCGATTGTTTGTGAATACTTTTGCGGTCTCAACAAGCTCTAGAACTTATTTGATAATCATTTGAGGCGAATCCTAGAATGCACATTACTTAGGATATGATAATCGTTTGAGCCTTTCAAACTTACCCTTGCAATATATATCACTAGTCACCTTTTTTAGCCCTTTTTTTCTTGAAAAAGAATTTGAGTCTTATTTCTTTCAAAAACTCATTTACTTACCCTTATGAGCCTAAAAATATTTTATCCTTACCCTTCTGTTAAAAGAACTTAGTTGTACACATTGTTGAGAAGCACTTAAGAGGAGTAAGGATCGAAATATGAAAAATCATAAGCCAAGTATATTAAAGAAGATAAGTTGGGGGTTGTGGAAAAGAAAAAAAAAAGAGATGAATGAGTATTTGCCAAAAACAGAAAAAAAAAAAAAAAAAAAAAAAAAAAAAAAAAAAAAGTATGACAAAGAAAGAAGAAAAAGAAAAGAAAAAGTGGTGACTTGTCAAGAGATATGCTTTTATAAAAAATTGTTGAAGGAGTTGAGCATTGAAGTAAAGTTATCTAGTGCTTGAAAATGGTTGTGTTTAAAACTTAAAAGATTAAAAGTTCTTTTACTTGCAAATCCTTCCTATTTTTTCTTAACCTTTACCTTGGCCTAACATTACAAGCCTATTAAAGACCTATTGATCCAACGAAGTGTGATTTTTCTACAATAGTGGAGAATGATTTGAAAAATAAGCCTATGGAGCTTGTTTATGTGATTAATGTCACACAATTTGTTATGTTTTTAGAGGCCAAGACTTGTATTCAGGAATGTTGTTCATAAAATCATTCGGATATTCGGTCTAATGGATTGTGGTAAGATGGATGAAAGAGTCAATAACGATTTTAAGATTGATGTTTAGATTACTTTTGGACTTAGGCGAAATTTAATGATTCTATGTGCCGTAAGTTGTGTGCAAAATTTTGAGACAAAAAGTGAATTACTCTTAGTTCAACGCTAGCATTGCTTTACGTTGTTTCTAACTCTTACCATAGGATTCATCTCTTGTTCTCGCTTGAATTGCTAGGGACTAACAATAAGCTAGTTGGGGGTTGTGATGAGAGCCACAAAATGCATTATAATCGTACTCATTTGTTAGCACTTTAGGGTTGATTTAGGACTTAATTGCATTTTTATTCATTAACAACTCTAAAGTGGTATTTTTGGAGCATTAATTTAATTCGATGCATTTTTCAGGTATCTTGAGTTAAAAGAGATGGAGGAGCTATCATTATTTTGAAACACGAAGTTCCATTGAACACTCAAGCAAGAGAATGACTGCAGAAGAGCCAAGATGAAGAAAAACTAAGGAAGGAATTTTCACTAAGTTGCTGAAGTTGGCATACAAATCAACCATCTTTACAAATTAAACTGTATCAATGTAGAAAGAATCAGGAAGTGTGCCATAATAGTTAGAAAGATCTGGAAGTCTACTTTCTGGAGGATTTTACGGTTCAATAAAATCATTTCTCTAGAGAAAGTTATGATGATTTTAGCGGACAGAGGTCAGACCTTCTGAATCAGCATCAGCCCGCGCCGCAGCATGGATTATCCACGCCGCAGCACACAGCACCAGCACCTAACTTAACCAAAACAGAGCTGCACCGTGCCCAAGTGATGCTGCAGCGCGCGCACAGCCTTAGGCACTCCGAGTTAGAACCTAATTAGGTCTTTAATGGCTTGTTCAAACCCTAAAACACCCCTAGGCCTTGTGTACTATAAATATACCACTTAGGGTTTGTAATTGAGATATTCAAAAAGCTGGAGAACTCAAGAGAGCAGCAACTTTCCTTCCATTGTGCAACCATGAGCCCCATGGCTAACTAATCTCCAAGCAAGGAGAAGGGATGAATCCCTAGGTGTAGTTGTTTCTATTTCCCTTATTTGATTCAGTTGTAATGGAGCTTTAACGTTCAAATATTGTTATGATTTACTTTTTATTCTAATTATAAAGATTTCATCTAATCTGGTGATTGTATCTTTTTCCTTGATATAGATTTAGTCATGCTTTCTTTATGTTAAGATTATTTGAGTATGATTGAGTCCGGTAGATCTAGCCTTTAGGTTTGTCCATTACTGCAATATTGTCATCAAAGATATATTGTCGTTTCTTGATAAACTTAAAGGATAGATCATATGTGCATGAATTGAAAATAAAGAGTATTTCATAACAATCAAATTAGGGTTTATACATGTGCTTTAATTGAATATTTGCTGATTGCCTGTTTGGGATGTGAAACTTGCAATCGAGATAAAAACAACTGAATCAAGTTAGGATTAGGGCAACGAACCTAGGGAGGATTCCCGAATCCTTGTTGTTCTCCTATTATATTTCACAATTTACTTTACACAATTGTCTCACTATCAAATTCAGATTCTATATTTAATTGGATCATATCGTCTCATATTAAAGTTTACATCTTTCTTTATAGTTAATTTGTCTCCCTGTGGAATCGACAACCCAAAGCCGTACTACAACACCGCATTACTGTTTTGGGCGTAATCAAAACCCGAACCTCAATTTCAAGGCAAAAGTGCCGTGATGGCTATCCTCAGAAAGTGCTTTTCTCTCCTCATTTCAGAAACCACACTTGCTTCTACTTAAAACAAAAAGCGCCAGAGCACCCTATTTATATGGTGAGGAAACACACTTAGCGAAGCAATAAATGCCAAAAACGAAAAAAGAAACAACCCCACGATTTTTGAGAAGACTTTTCGCTTCTCTAGGCGGCTTCCTACCTTCCGAGAATAACGATCCGATTCCCAAGGAACACCATTTAAACCTCCGATTGACCTTGTGGTCCGGAGAAGGCTCTTCGTTCTCTCCTGAAACTTTCCACCTCCCATAAAATGACGATCCACAGACAAGCTCACTCAACACCCATGAGCAGCCCGACCCAAGAAATACTTCCCGGAGCACATAAATGAACTCCAGGAAGTGAGAGGCCTGTGATACGGCCTAAAAAACACTGGCCCAAACAGAAATTAAGCCCAGCAGGCTTGTTCTGGCCCAAACGAACTCCAAACCCGGCTCAAACCTACGACCCAAACAAGTTCGGGCCCTGGAAGGGTAATCCAGCCCAGCTGACCCGACGAACTTCCCTGGCACGAAAAAATAATCAATGTGTTCTTCGGCCCAGCAAAAGAACCCCAAACCCGCGAAGAATGACCAAGCAGGCCCACACCAAGATCTCCTATACTACCACCAGCCACCCTACAGGGGCTAGCCACTCCACAATCCCTAGCCCTGCAGCTACCCTATGGCCGCCAGCCACTCTACGGCTGCCCTACGGCGCCCCCTCTCCTGGGCTTGCAATCATACCTTCTCCACCGGTAGACGACTATAAATATACCAAGGTATGGACACAACAGGGATGATACAGATTAAGATTGACACACACACTCCACTTGATTTTATAAAGAGTCCTCGGTTCCTCTCTCGAACCCACGACTCATCCCCTGAATATTTGCTAATTTAAGTATCGGAGCGCCTTCGGAGGTCTCCCCCTCCCCTCCTTCCGAGGGCCTTCAGTTTGTTCTTTTCACTTACGCGGGACCTAGGCCGAGTCGTCTCCCAGGTCGAGTCCTCATTCGAGCGACGTCAGCACGCAGAGCCCTACCCGCACCAGCTCCCAAGTCACGTCAGCACCGACAGTAAATGGCATCAACACATACCGAGAGTGTGGAAGAGCAAGGCAAGATAAATCAACAGTTGCTAGAGGAGCAACAAGCGATCAAAAATGAACAAAAGGTGATAAAGAGCCAACTCACCAAGTTGACTAGTTTCTTGACGGTTCAAGAGCAAAGTCGTTTTCCTTCATAGCCACAACCTAATCCAAGAGGACAACATATGGAAAAAACCTCCGAACCTAAAAATCAAAATGTTAGAGAGGTTAATTCCATAGTGGTAAGAAAATTGATGGACCTACTCTACCATCACACTTGATTCCTAATACCGTGAGGAACAAGGATGAAGCTCCTAAGGAACAAGAGGCCCATAATGATTATTCTCCACCGATGCCTTTCCCTCAAGCTCTCCTTAAGCCTAAGGAGAAAAATTCAGCTTTAAAGGTGAGATTTTTGAATAATTTCAGCATGTTAAAATTAACCTCCATCTTCTTCATGTCATAAAACAGGTTCTCAACTATGCTAAAGTCATCAAGGATCTATGCACACTCAAGAGGAAGCACAATGTGAAGATGACGACATTCTTAACGGAGCAAGCAAATGCAATAGTTGATAGCAAGACACCGCCCAAATATAAAGATCCAAGTTGTCCAACGGTGGCTTACCAAATTGGAAACAAATCTTGTGGCGAAGCATTGCTAGATTTGGGTGCTAGTGTGAACCTTATGCCATACTCCGTGTACTTATAGCTCAGTTTAGGTGAGATCAAACCAACCTCCGTGGTATTTCAATTAGCGGATAGATCGGTAAGAAAACCAAGAGGTATTGCGGAAGGTGTTTTGTTGCAAATTGATAATTTCTATTATCCTGTTGACTTTTTGGTTTTAGATACCGTTTCTATTGTGAATACGGAGTCAAAAATTTCGTTGATACTTGGAAGACCATTCCTTGCCACCGCTAATGCCCTCATTAATTGTAGGAATGGTCTAATGACATTATCATTTGGAAATATAACTCTAAAGGTAAATGTTTTTCGAGTCTCAAGGCAGCCACATGAAGGGGATGAGTATATTAAAGATAATTCTAACTCTTTGAAATTCACTCCTAATAATTTTGAGTTCGATGATTCTTCAATTTTTCCCCATACTGTTAATGTTGTTGATATTTTTGATAAGTCGCAGGGATTTATTAAGAAATCATGGCAACCATGCTTTGAGGAGTTGCTTGAGAGAAGTCACATGGATTCGGCTAGCATGTAGTGGACACTTGAGCCACATCAAGAACACTTGAGCCACATGTAGTGGACTTTAAGTATTTCTTTCCAAAAGACTAGTACTGAGGCCACTGAGTATGGAGCCTCATCTTCAGCACCACAATGAGGCCAGCAGTGAGAATGGTGCAGCGTCTAGCTGAAGACGTAAAACTTAGCGCTCATGGGAGGCATCCCACAACATATCTTTTTATTTTTACTGTTTTTCATAATTCTTTTTCTTGTTTATTATTAGTATTTGTTGTTTTCCAGTATTACTTTTGTATTTCTTTTTCAGGGACAAACATGCGCCTCAGTTCAAATGGTCGTGCAATTTTCGGCTCCTCGCACCTTTGGTTAAAAAGGGAGTTTCCTTAACTTTTTCTTTCACATTGAGGACAATGCTTATCTTAAGTTGGGGGTGGAGGAAACACAGGTTTTATTGCATACATTGAATTGTTGGGTGTCACCTTCCCTTTTTCTTTTTAATTTGTTTGTTTTGTTTTAATACATTTGTTTGTTCTTAGCATGCTTTGTGTTAGCCTTGGAATTAATTCACATGTCAATGATATGAGCTTAATTGAGATAGCATATAGCATTTAGAAGAAGTTAAATCTTGCTTCGGTTTGAGAATAATTTAAGTGTCAATCTTCATTTTGTTGGAGACTTTGGTTTGCGATAAGATTGCATGTTTAGTCTAAAATATTTAGAGAAGTTCTATGTGCGAATTTTTGTGTGAATACTTTTGTGTTCTCGACAAGCTCTAGAACTTATTTGATAATCACTTGAGGCGAAATCCTAGAATGCACACTACTTAGGATATGATATAGGCCATTTTTGGACCATTTGAGCCTTTCATACTTACCCTTGCTATATTTATCACTACTCACCTGTTTGAACATTTTTCTTGAAAAATAAATTGAGTCTTGCTTCTTTCGATAACCCATTTGCTTACCTTTATGAGCCAAAAAATATTTTATCCTTAACTTTCTTTTAAAAGAACTTAGCTATACACATTTGTTGAGAAGTACTCAAGAGGAGTAAGGATGGAAATATGCAAAAAAATATATTACTACCATAACCCAAGTACATTAAAGGAGATAAGTTGGGGGTTGTGGAAAAGAGTAAAATAATGAAATAATGAGGCGAATGGTTATGTGCCAAAATAAAAAAAAAAAAAAAAGTGAATTATGGCAAAGAAAGAAAAAAAAATGGTGATTTATTGAGAGAAATGCTCGAAAAATGGTTGAAAGAGTTGGGTATTGAAGTAAGGTCATTTAGTGCTTAAAGTGGTTGTGTTTAAAACTAAGAGATTGAGTTCTTTTACTTATTGAACCCTTCCCATTCTTTCTTGACCTTTACCTTAGCCTAACGTTACAAGTTTATTAAAAAGACTTATTGATCCAAGGTAGTGTGATTTTTCTACAATAGTGGAGAGTAATTTGAAAAGTAGGCATATGGAGCTTGATTTGTGATTGATGTCACGCAATATAATATATTTTTAGAGGCCAAGACTTGTACTCATGAATGTTGCGCATAAAATCATTCGGGTGTTTGGATTAATGGTTTGTGGTAAGATGGATGTTAAGAGTCAATAACAATTTTAAGATTGATGCTTGGATTAATTTTAAACTTGGGTGATATTTAATGATTCTATGTATTGTGTGTTATGGGCGATTTTTGAGCAAAAAATTAATTACTCTAGGATTAACGCTAACATTGCTTTACTTTGTTTGATTCCTACCAAAGAATTGATTTCATATTGTCTTGTTTTCACTTGAATTGCTAGGGACTAGCAATAAGCTAGTTGAGGGTTATGATGAGAGTCATAAAATGCATCTTAACAGTACTTATTTGTTAGCATTTTAGGGTTGATCAAGGTTTTAATTACACTTTTATACCTTAATAACTCTAAAGTGATATTCTTGGATCATTGACTTATTTTGGTGCATTTTCAGGTACTTTGAGTTCAAAAGAGATGGAAAGCTATCATAGCTTAAAGCACGATGCTTTGATGCACATTTGAGTAAGGGCATGGTTGCGAAAGGACAAAATGAAGAGAAACCAAGTGTGGGCGTTGCAGCCTGAAGAAGTCTAAGCCTCGGCCTCCAGAACCAAGCCCAAAAGAGCAAGGAAGCCATCAGTGTGCGCCACGGTGCCCAGAGTCTCCACAAATCAGCACCAGTGTGTGCCGTGGCCTGGACTAAACTGGGCCGCGGCACCCAGAAGCTCACCCAACCAAAGACCAGACAGAGCCACGGCGCGCACACGAACCCCTTTTTTTTCCTAATTAGGGTTTTGGTTGATTGTTTAGACCCAAAACACCCTTGGACCTTTGTATTATAAATAGATCACTTAGGGTTTGATAAAGGAGACATTCATTAAGGCTGGACATGGAGTAGAGAGCTCGACATTACGGTGTTCAAGCATGAGCCCCATGGCCAACTAATCTCCAAGCAAGGCAAAGGGATGAATCCCTAGGTGTAGTTGTTCATATTTTCATTCTTGATTCAGTTGTAAGGATTTATTGTTAAAACATTGTTTATGAGTTACTCTTTGATTAAACAAGAAGAACTTAGGTTCATATGACAGCTGCACTTTATGTTCTTCTTATCTTAGATTTTTTTAATCCGGTGATTGCACACTTCTCCTCCATATAAGTCTAGTCATGCTTTTCTTATGTCAAGTTGTTTGGATGTGATTGATTTCGGTAGATTTATCTTTTAGGTTTGTCCATCACTGCGATATTGTCATTAAGATATATTGTCGTTTCTTGATAAATCTATAGGATAGGTCACGTGTGCTTAAATCGAAAGTAAAGAGTACTTCATAGCAATTACATTAGGGTTTACATGTTCTTTGATTGAATATTTATCGATTGCTTGTTTGGGATGTGAAACTTGCAATCAAGATAAAAACAATTGAATCGAGAGTGGAATAAGGCAACGAACCTATGGACGATTCCCGGAACCTTGTCGTTTCTCATTTATATTCTTCATTATATTTACACAACTCCTTCACACTATTTCATTATCAAACTCAGATTTACTCATTTGGATTTTATCGTTTCATATTAAAGTTTACGTATTCGCTTATAGTTCGTTTTTCCTTGTGGGATCGACACCTTAGCAGGGATGTCTAATTATTTGAGTCAGATAGCTGGAGCTGGGAGAATGATAAGAAGCTTGAGTTCCATGAGAAGAATGATGATATTGATGACGAACCTATCAGGGGAACCAGATCACTCTCTGACATCTATCAGAGGTGCAATGTTGCTATAATAGAGCCTGCAGGATATGAACAAGCTGCAGCAAATAAAAAATGGATGGCTGTAATGAAGGAGGAACTTAAGATGATTGAGAAAAACCAAACTTGGATGCTAGTGGACAGACCTGCACACAAAAAAGCCATAGGACTCAAGTGGGTTTACAGGACCAAACTCAATCCTGATGGTTCTGTAAACAAACACAAGGCAAGACTGGTCGTTAAAGGATATGCTCAGATGTTCGGGGTGGATTTCTCTGAGACTTTTGCCCCAGTTGCTAGATTGGATACCATAAGAATGCTACTAGCCCTTGCTGCTCAAAAGAGCTGGAATATACACCAGATGGATGTCAAATCTGTCTTCTTAAATGGATACTTGGAGGAAAAAAATTTTGTGGAGCAGTCTGAATGTTTTGTTGTCCAAGGAAAAGAGGAGAAAGTGTATCTGTTGAAAAAGGCCCTGTATGGTTTAAAGCAGACACCAAGGGCTTGGTACAGCAGGATTGATGCACATTGATAAGTGCTTAAATATTCATATTTAAACCTCTTAATTTACATGTGTTAAGCTCTTTGTTTATATGTTTTAGTCTATTTTACTTCATTTGTGTGTTTCACATGTTTTTATAGGGTCTTGGGGAAAAAGAAGCACTTTTGGCACTTAAAGGAAGAAGCCTGGAAATCCTGGAGCAGCTTCTGGTCAAAGTGCGATCGATCGCATTACTGCATGCGATCGAGCGCACATGCGATCGTGCGCACTCAAGAAGGATCGAGGGCAGTACATGCAATCGAGCGCAAGATGTATGCGATCGAGTGCACATGTATGGGCGTGAACAGTAAACTGCATAACCTTAATTTGGAAATGATCCTATTTTGGAAATAAAGGAGTTTTGTGTTTTAGGAAAGTTTAGGAATTTATGAGCCTTCTAGGACTACTCAAGCCCTATAAATACACTTGTAAAGCACACACAAATAATCACTTCTGGGAGATCCTTTCTTTTATCTTTTGTTTTTAGCTTGGAGAAGAAAACCGTGGAGGAGAATTGACGACTCTTCTCTCGGGTTTCTTCTTTTCTTTATTTTTATTATGTATACTTAACTTTTAGTAAGGGCTTTGTTAAAACCCTAATTATGTTTACTCAATAAATTTAGTATTGGCACCTTTGTGATATTTATATTGTGTTGCTTAACTTGATTAATACCTGCTTTTATTTAAATTCCCCATATGTATATGTCTGATCAATATGTGCATGTGGTATGGACTTGTTAGTTAGATCAATTTGGATGATCGAGTCCTGGGTCTGACATTAGTAACAAAAGATATCCACACCGGATTCTTGGGTTAATCAACATGGGAAACCGGGAGTGTGGTTGTCGATTTTCACAGATCCTATGCTCTCTTAAGGAACAACTCAACATACACCAGGTTGAATCCCTTGAGAGAGAAAAGAGTTAGAGTAGATACCATGCCTAACTCATTGCTTAGGAAGATCAATAGCTTAGGGAGTAGATACCATGCCTTTAGGTTGACAAACATTAGGTATTCATGACATGAGTAAAGCATTGGCATACTGTTTTGTTGTGGTAGCATGATTAGTGGTGGATATTAAGTCCCTACGCCTTTATCTTTATTATTTTACCTTTATCAAAATCAACTCTTTTATTATTTCTATCTTTTTACATTGCGAATATAATTCTAAAAAGAAATTCACCAATCCCTGTGGAGATGGTCTTGCTTTCGCACATTATACTACTAAGTTGACCTTGTATACTTGCAAGTAAAACGAGTGCGATTATTTGCATATTAATTTAGGTAGATAATCAGCACAGCAAGTTTTTGGCGCCGTTGCCAGGGATTGTACTAAATTTCTTTTTGGAATTATTTTCGTTAGTTTTTATTTTATTTTGTTTTAGTTTATTATCCTGTTATATTTTATTTTTATCTAATTTTTTTTTTTTTTTAGTTTTACTTCTTCTTTTTGTTTTCTGATTTTTTCAGGTCTGTGGCAATGTTGTTTCTGGCCTTGCACTCGAGCGCAAGCTCAAGTGAGATCAAGCACACCTCTACAATTGAGCGCACTCCTTGGTGCGATCGATCACATTTGAGGTGGAAGCTACCCCGAGCAGCAGTGCTGAACTGCTGCACTAAAGCTGTTTTTACTAATTCATCTGAGGGAGAAGCACCAATAATGGAAGCTAGTTATGCTTATCTAGCTGCTATGGAGAGGAAACTAGATATGCTTATAGAAGTCATGACTGCTCAAAACATCTCACCTCGACCACGAGCTACACAACTCCAGGTATGTGCTATATGTTCTCATTTTGACCACACTACTGAAACTTGCCCTTTATATTTATATGCAGATCAAGAGCAAGAAATTATGAGGGACTAAACAATGCATATGCATATACCTACAATCCTGGATGGCAGAACCACCCCAACTTCACATGGAACAATCAAAATGCCTTGAACTTTCAAGGGCAGCAAAAGAACTTCCAACAAGCAGCTCAATCAGTTCCAGAATCAAGAGAGAGTGACCTAGAGAGCATTGTGAGGGAATTGGTCATTCAACAACAACAACTGATTACCTTACAAGAGCGGTTTATAACTGAGCAAAGACAAATAAATGCAAGGCATGACCAAGCTATTCAAAGATTAGATGTACAAGTGGGGCATATAGCTAAGGAGCTAAGTAAACAAAAGCAAGGTGTTGGTGAACAAGTTTTTCATGACCATCACGTTGATCCATTAGAAACTTCTCTTACATATAGTCTCACAAGATTGAGTACAATGCCAGAATCTGAGGATGTTATTGATGACATCATTGAAACTATGCACCTCATTGAAGCCTCTCCAAAGCATCAAAGTAAGTACACTGATCCATTTGATATTCATGTGCCTACTAATACTATTTTCCCTTTTATTGTACAGGCACCTAACTTGGAATTCAAGCAGTTCCAGAGCACTTATCTTATGCTTATATGGGAGAGAATAAGACACTTCCTATGCTAGCTGCTGCCACTCTTACTTTTGGGAAAAAAATAAGGTTTGGTTCAGCTGAAGACGTTAAACTTAGCGCTCATGGGAGGCACCCCAGACTTATCCTTTTCATTTTAGTATTTTTTTTATTTATATTTATATTTACATATCTAGTATTTATATTTCTTTTTTTCCGGAATAATGTTTATTTTTCTTTGTCCGGTACTTAGTGCATGCATCCAGTTCAAGTTTGGGGGCATGTTATAAGCAAAGCAAGCAACCTAGTTCTCCATCTCCCAGGTCAAATCTTTCCATGCCACATACATTGGGGACAATGTGTATTTTAAGTTTGGGGGTAGTGGGAGATACTAGATACTATCACACACGCACTTGAAACACATGCACACACTAAGTCTCAGTTTTTTTTAGGAAGATAAATGCATGTTCTTTTGGTAAACAAAATTTTTGGTTGATTTAAAAATTTGATATCACTTCATTAGTAAGCTTAAAAGCTAGAACACATAGTCTTGCAATGGGAATTTTACAAAGTTTAGTTACCTACCTCAAGGCACCTAAGAATTCACGAGTTTGATCCAAATTTGCACAAGCACATTGAGCACACATTTGTGTGGGGAATGACATATAATTCTCTTGTATATATTTCCATAATCTAACTGTAATCAGATAACTTGTTGAAAAGAACACTTTGGCATAAGAAAAATAAAGAAAAAAAAATATAAGAAAAATGTTCATCATGCAAAAAGTGATCAAAAAGCTTTCCACTGAGTAACTGGGCCTCTTGCCTCAGTAAGCATTAAGTGTTCACGTCAAAAGGTGGGAATTTCATTTAGAAGCATTAAAACCTGTTAGTTCCGTAGCCTTTTTTATTCAAGTTAGTAAGTCCTTAGAGGTGCCTTTTACACCTAATGCCCTAAAACCATCTGGTTTGGGAGTCATTAGCTAAACACTCGTTACAAGGGTCAAATAGAAAGCTCGATGGAACTCAACATGGCAATGATCGCATGATGAAAGAAAAAGAAAGAAGAAGAAAGTATTATGCCATTTTTGTTCTCTTTGATAAGGAATTCGATAAAGGTTTGGGCATCGAAACCCTATACACTAAAAT
This sequence comes from Bretschneidera sinensis, assembly GCA_023935145.1. NCBI lineage: Eukaryota > Viridiplantae > Streptophyta > Magnoliopsida > Brassicales > Akaniaceae > Bretschneidera > Bretschneidera sinensis. The sequence goes on from CM043705.1 coordinate 76,221,240, forward strand.
TATATGGAAGCCCCATCTTATATGTGCTAATTCATCACACACAAATCAAACTTACAATGCCTTAAGCCAACCTTAGGTAAGTAACATGAACTTTTGAAAAATCTTTTTCAATACAAAAAGTTGTTTTTATTTTAAGCTTACTCATAAACTGTTATCATAGTTTTTTGTGCAACTCAAATCTTTGAGTATCATGGAAGTGAATTTATCTTTAATTTTGTTCTTCATTTAGTTTTTAATTTTGTATTGCTAAGGGACTAGCAATATGTAAGTTTGGGGGTGTGATAAATGCTTAAATATTCATATTTATACCCCTTAATTTACATGTGTTAAGCTCTTTGTCTATACGTTTTAGTCTATTTTACTTCATTTGTGTGTTTCACATGTTTTTATAGGGTCTTGGGGAAAAAGAAGCACTTTTGGCACTTAAAGGAAAAAGCCTGGAAATCCTGGAGCAGCTTCTGGTCAAAGTGCGATCGATCGCATTACTGCATGTGATCGTGCGCACTCAAGAAGGATCGAGCGCAGCACATGCGATCGGGTGCACATGTATGGGCGTGAATAGTAAACTACATAACCCTATTTTGGAAATAACCTTATTTTGGAAATAAATGAGTTTTGTGTTTTAGGAAAGTTTAGGAATTCATGAGCCTTCTAGGACTACTCAAGCCCTATAAATATACCTGTAAAGCACACACAAATAATCACTTCTAGGAGATCCTTTCTTTTATCTTTTTCTTTTAGCTTGGAGAAGAAAACCGTGGAGGAGAATTGACGACTCTTCTCTCGGGTTTCTTTTTTTCTTTATTTTTATTATGTATACTTAACTTTTAGTAAGGGCTTGGTTGAAGCCCTAATTATGTTTACTCAATAAATTTAGTATTGGCATCTTTGCGATATTTATGTTGTGTTGCTTAACTTGATTAATACCTGCTTTTATTTAAATTCCTCATATGTATATGTCTGATCAATATGTGCATGTAGTATGGACTTGTTAGTTAGATCAATTTGGATGACCGAGTCTTGGGTCTGACATTAGTAACAAAAGATATCCACACCGGATTCTTGGGTTAATCAACATGGAAAACTGGGAGTAGATACCATGCCCTAGGTCCCGTGTGGTTGTTGATTTCCACAGATCCTATGCTCTCTTGAGGAACAACTCAGCATACACCAGGTTGAATCTCTTGAGAGAGAAAAGAGTTAGAGTAGATACCATGCCTAACTCATTGCTTAGGGAGATCAATAGCTTAAGGAGTAGATACCATGCCCTTAGGTTGACAAACATTAGGTATTCATGACATGAGTAAAGCATTGGCATGCTGTTTTGTTGTGGTAGCATGATTAGTGGTGGATATTAAGTCCCAACGCCTTTATCTTTATTATTTTACCTTTATCAAAATCAACTCTTTTATTATTTCAATCTTTTTACATTGCGAATATAATTCTAAAAAGAAATTCACCAATCCCTGTGGAGATGATCTTGCTTTCGCACACTATACTACAAAGTTTTCCTTGTGCACTTGCAAGTAAAACGAGTGCGATTATTTGCATGTTAATTTAGGTAGATAATCGGCACAACACACATTTGTTATACTTAGGCTTCGCAAAAAGTCTAAGTGAATTTACTCTCTATCTCAGGAAGGTTAATGATGAAATACTTGTGGTATCCCTATATGTTGATGATTTGCGTGTGACAGGATGCAGTATGGATCAGATTGACACTTTCAAAAAGGAAATAAAGGATGTTTTTAAGATAACTGATCTTGGGAAGATGACATTCTTCCTTGGCATGGAAGTTAAATAAAAGCATAGTGAGATCTTCATATATCAGCGTAAATATGCCAAGGAGATTCTGAAAAAATTCAACATAGAGGAGTGCAAGCCAACAGCAACCCCAATGAATCAAAAGGAGAAGTTTTGCAAAGAAGATGGAGCTGCAAAGGTTGATGAAAGGCTTTACAAAACCTTAATTGGTTGTTTGATGTACCTGATGTTGTGCGTTTATCTACTTAAATAAATAAGTAAATAACTGTACAGTTTTACTTGCAAGTGCACAAGGTCAATGGTAGTATAGTGTGCAAGTGCGAGATCATTTCCACAGGGATTGGTGAATTTCGTTTTAGAATTAGTTTCTTAATAAAAGAAGATCAAAATAACTTTTGAATGTGAATTAATAATAATGAGACATAGGGCTTTGATATCCACCACTAGTCATACTTTCCCAATGAGTAATAGGTTAATGCACTAGCCTTTCTATGAATACCTAATGGTTGCCAACCTAAGGGTATGGTATCTACTCCTTCAGCTATTGATTTCCCTAAGCACTGAGTTAGGCCTGGTATCTACTCTAACTCTTTTCTTTCTTAAGGGATTCAGCATGGTATCTACTGAGTTGTTCCTTAAGAAAGCATAAGATTTATGGAAATCGACAACCACATAAGACCTAGGGCATGGTATCTACTCCCGGTTTCCCATGTTGATTAATCCAAGAATCCGGTGTGGATATCATTTGTTACTATTGTTAGGCCCAGGACCCAGTCATCCAAATTGGTCTAACTAACTAATCCATGCCATATGCACATATTGATCAGACATACACATATGAGGAATGTAAATAAACACAGGCATTAATCAAGTTAAGCATCATAATCAAGGCTATTGCAAAGATAATCAATCAATGTATATATGGGAAAGCATAACTAGGGCTTCAATCGAGCCCTATAAAGAGTTAGTTACACATGTTGTCTAAGATAAACATCATAGCATAAACTAAACATAAACTATAAAACCCGAATAATGCTGTGGAGACGGGCTGTCAATCCTCTCCAAAGCTTACAACTCTAAGCTAAGCAAAAGATAAAAGAAGTGATGTCCTTTGTATGTGTTTACAGGTGTATTTATAGGGGTTGAATAACCCTAGAAAACTTAGGAAACCCTAAACTTCCTAAACCGTAAAACCTCATTTATTTCCAAAACTGGTTCTGTCGTTTTACTGTTCACGCCCGTACATGTGCCCTTGATCCTTCCTGTGTGCGCACGAGCTCTTATGATCTCGATCGCACCCAATAGTGCGCTCGATCGCACTTTTGGCAGTAGCTGCTCCAGGATTTCTAGATTTCTTCCTTTAGATGCTAGAAATGTTTCTTTTTATCCAATACCCTATAAAAACATGTGAAACACAGAAATAAAGTAAAATGGACTAAATTAACATAACTAATGACTTAACAAATGTAAATAAGAGGGCTTAAATATGAATATTTAAGCATCTATCACCTGACTGCAACAAGACCAGATATTAAGAATGTTATAAGTCTACTCTCAAGGTACATGCACTGTGCTAGTGAAATTCATTTTCAAGCAGCAAAAAGAATTATTAGATATATCAAGGGTACGATTGACTATGGTCTGAGGTTCTGTCAAGTTAAAAATTTCACAGTCCATGGTTATTTTGATAGTGATTGGGCTGGTTGTGTTGATGACATGAGAAGTACTTCAGGTTATTGTTTTAGCTTTGGTTATGCTATTTTCTCATGGTGTTCTAAGAAACAAGAAGTCATAGCTCAATCCACAACAGAAGCAGAATATCTAGTTGCTGCTGCTATAAATCAGGCTCTTTGGATTAGGAAATTGATGGCAGACCTGCATATGGAGCAAAAAGAAAGCACATATATACATGTAGACAACCAAGCTGCAATTTCAATTGCAAATAATCCAGTGTTCCATGGCAAAACAAAACACTTCAAGCTGAAACTCTGTTTCTTAAGAGAGGTACAAAGAGAATGAGAAATACAGCTAATCTACTGCAAAACAGAAAATCAAAATGCTGACATCCTGATCAAGGCACTTCCCAAAGCTAGGTATGAGTTCTTGAGGCAAAGACTTGGAGTCTGCAGCTCCAGAGCCAAGGAGGAATGTTGAATGATGCCCCATGAGCTGCTGAGGTGGAGCTGGGTGGGCTGCTGATGTTTGAGTTGTTGAGGTTTAATAAAACACATACTGAATTGAAGTTGTCAAAGTCTGTTAGGCTTGATCTACTCTTCTGCTATTTTGTTGCAAGTTTCTATTATGTAACGTGCAGCAGATTTAGCTGCATTCTTTATGCTTTTTCTGTTTTGATAAGTTGTATAAATAAGTGTTTTGATGATCAATAAAAACAAAGAGCTTAAGAAGTCTCAAAATTAAGTTTGTTTTTGCCAGCTTTTACACTTTATTTCTATCAAAAAGCTACAGATACACATTTCAATCAGGTTGCAAAAGAGACACCCGATTACCTTAATACACCATTTTGTCCTTCGTCTAGCTCTAATAGTTCCTCTGATACGTGATTAGCTATAATGCAAAAAGGATACTCGTTCACCTGAACACACCATTTGATCCTTCATCGAACTTCGATAGTTCCTTTGATTCACGATCTGATTGCAAAAAAGATACATGCTTATCTGGACACGTTATTCGATCTTTCGTCGAGCTTCAAAAGGTTACACTAATATACTTTTTGATCATGTTGCAAAAGGATGCACGCTTATTTGAACACACCATTTGGTCCTTTGTCGAGCTTTGATAGTTCCTCAGTTACACAATTAGGTTGCAATAAATATTCATTTACCCGGACATGCCTTTTGGTCCTTCTTTGAGTTTCACTAGTTCCCTTCATACATGATTAGGTTGCAAAAATGATACATGCTTACCCAAACACACAATTCGATCTTTTGTCGAGTTTCAATGGTTCCCCTGATATGGGATAAGATTGCAAAAGGGATAAGCACTTACCTGGACACGCCATTCATTCCTTTGTTGAGCTTAGATATTTCCCTTGATATGACTTTCAATTAGGTTGCAAAAAAGGATCTCGTTTTGGCGAACACCATTCGGTCTTTCGTTGGGCGTCTATAGTTCTCTTGATACATTATAACGTTGCTAAAAAGATACCAGCTTACTCAATGCCTCTATCGTTTCTTTTCAAGCTTTAATTTTCAATTTTAGCATTTGTAATTAGTATTTGTTCTTTGAGCAATCGTGGTAATTTGTTGCAATTTCATTCAAACAAATCAAAGTTTGCACCAATTTCATGTTTTGTTTTGTTGTTTAATACACTTGGAGTGAATAATTACTCCTGTAAGCATTCAAGGATTTATTTAAATTTTCTTATCTTTTCCACAATCGTTTGGTTAGGTGATCTTGTTGATCTGTTTGTTCTACTTCAATTTGGAATCCCGCATTCCTAGCACTCCCACGTTCACCAATCAACATGTTTATTGGGAAACCAATGTTTTTTGGCATTCGATAAAACTTTTGTCAATTTCAACATTATATTAACTTTTTAATCTTTTATCCTTAATTCCAATAACTTAAGTTAAGAGTACAACATAATCTAGAGTAGCTAAGTTGCCGGAGCTCGCTTGCTAATACCTAGTAGTACTATAACTTGGAATCACTTCGAGTGAGGTTTTCTTCCATCGACTGAACATGTGTCATTAAATCATGAATTATCAAAGGGAAACAAATAAATAACAAAGTATCTTATTAGTATGGAAGAATTCCATTAGCCCTGCTGCTGCTACTTGTGCTCATTCGCAGCTGTGAGAAAGACCTCAGTAACCTCGACGACATATGATCTAATTGCCTCATAGATCGTGCCTTGTACGATCTACTGGCTGTTAAAACGCTTTTTGATGACGAAGAAGGCTTTTGATCACTTTCTCCTTGTATGTTAACAAGAACATAATAAGATTGATCCATAGACAACGACCGCTTTAACTCCGTGACCGAACGTCGCGCTTTCCCTTCCGTAAGCGAATTATGCCTAAGCAAACCTCTTGACGAATGTACCCTCGAAATGCAAGCTGCACTAACATGATGATCGCCATCACCTTGTTCATGATTTTGAACCATTATCTCTCTCTCCTCGTGATCTTTAGACAACAAGACTTTAGAACAAGTAATGGGTGATCGACAAACAGGGCAGCTAGAATGTGCCGAAAACCATTTATCAATGCATTCGACATGAAACGCATGGCTGCAATTAGGCAATAAACGTACCATGTCACCATCCTGTAATTCTCCTAGGCAAATCACACATTCACATTTATCCACGCGAAACAAGTAATTGTCGCCTTTCTCCGTGGAGGAGTAACAGAGAATTGGGATTGAATTGAGAATTGTTTCTTCGACCCCAGTAGCCAATTGGGGATTGGAGAGATTATTATTACTACCAGTTGGATTATTTCTTGGTCTTCTCATGCAATATCTAACAAGTATGAGATGGTAAGCAACTATTGCTAGAGATGTTGTTGAGACTAAGCCAGCCATAGAGATTAGTAGAGGAGTGAAAAAGGACTCTGCTGAAGGTTGAACTGAACCATCCATGGCTGATCATGCTCCTCTACACAATTAATTAACTTCTCAATTATATATGAGTTCTCTTCTGGCTAATTTGGTGGAAATCGGAGACGGGTTTATGGGGATTTTGCAGTTGGTGTTAAATTTTGGTCATAGGATACCCCATTCGGTTGTTCAAACGGACAGCTTGCAATGTGAATACACACTTTGGTCTTCACTCCTCTCAATTAGGTGGTTCCAGTAAAGTAGGGTTTGTATGGAATTGATGAGGAGCTTACGAGATTGATGAGGAGGTATACACGTGGAATCCTTGGCTACTAAAGCTGAGGTAAGAGGGGTGTGTTGTGTCCCGTGTGTGGTAGACATTGTTACAAGTGCCAATTGTAGATTGAATATTGTGGCAGAGGGTGAGCAAATTTGGACATCTCTATATTTTAAGCACCTAGCTACTAATAGTAATTTTGATGAAACAAAAGAGAATGACTGCTGAGATTGACCCTTAAAATTGGCTGCATAGTCAAATGAAAATTGGGTGATATAGGGATCATCTAAAGGAGCAAGAATTTGGATTGGTGCTATCGACCGACCCTTCAATCAAACATCTATCTATGCCGTTTTATTGTGGCTGGGCGGCGGATGCTGCAGTATCTGCATGAACATACAATAATGCCTTTTATCTTTTGGATTATGAAAACAAGAAAATAATTTATGTTCTTATAAGACTTTAGGACTGTCGTATATTGATCCATTTTTACTACATAAGTGAATTATTCACTGCATATAACAATTGACACTTGTGTGATGTATGAATAATTAAAATGTATTTGGTCTGTCAATTTCAATTGATGGTAATAATTTTGTTAGGATATTCGCATGACAGTCTGCTTTGTGAGAATTCTCATGATTTATCTATCCACATGGTTAAGTTTAGTTTAGTTTCTCACGTTGATATTGTGACATTTGGATCTATTTAAGTGTGAGTTTGGTATATAACTCACATGTAATAGATTGATTTGTTAGAATATTTACATATGAATTATCCTACATCGAAGAGAAATAAAAAATACGTGTGTTATATATTTATTTTGGATTGTAAACTCATAAATTTATATGTTTTAATCATATTAATGTTCATACATGTGTAACAAACTCGTGTTCGCATGATATTGTTAGTCCTAACGAGTTGTTAGCCTTATGGTAATGTGCTTGGGCTGCACTTTAATTTTTCAAATGAGTTTTGGCCTGCAATATTCTAAATCATATACTGTGCCTTCATCTGATCCGTTTGACGCTCAACTACCACGCATCAAATGCCTAACCTTTCCAGCTTTAGAGTTCAGTCACATCAAAATTGTACGTTGGAACTTATTGGACTCGGACTATGACAAAGAAGGAAACAGTCTCAAATGAACTGAGCCCGTGATCACTGGCCTAACCACTATGCATAAATCTGCACATTTTGTTGGCAAATTAACATTCCCTTTTGTGTTAATCATTGGGTTCATGGCAACGGCCAAGTCTAAATCACGGTATTAGTTTTTTATTTTAAAAAAAATGGAGAAGGAGAGTGTCACCTTTATTAATGGTGTGTTACCGATCATTCTGAATGAAATGGTGATAAACGAAAATCAAGAGAGGAAGAGCGAAGCAATCGAAGGTAAGAGACTTGAAGGGAGGGTGAGTGCCCAGCTTGATAGCATAAGTTTAAAATCAAGTAATTGTTTTATAGACCTAAAAAAAAAAAGGTGAGCATTAATTTAAAATATCTAAATTTAGTGACAACAACGATACTTTTTCGGATTTGACAATAATGAAAACTATAAAAATAAGCATGTCATTATTCACATATTTATAACCAATTATTACTTACGTGTCAACACGTTAATAGTGTGCACGTGGCAACACATGATTTATTTATATTAGACTAAAAAATATAATCAAAAGATAATGACCTCAATCATGGTATCTTGAAAGTGTCGAAACTCAAAAAGATCTTTGGTTAATTTTTCATTATTCTCTCGAAAGACGGTGAATTTTATCATCAATATATCCATGCGGTGATTCGCTCGTTTTCTTGTAAATCTACATGCCGAGGTAAATTTATATATCAACCACGTCGTAGACTAGACATAAGTATTGGTTCTATATCAAATCATCAAACAAATACTTCACTTTATCGTAGCAAAAATACTTGAAATCAAACACTCTTGATAAAAGAAGCGGAGTCTCAATCAACCAACTATATTATTTGTTGAATTCTCTATATTATTTTCATGCCTAAGCTTATTTGGCATATATTGTTAATTTGTTATGTTATTTAACTAACCAAATTGGAAATTCAACTCCATTTTTCTCTCACCAGAAGTAAAATAATCCACACACGTTACTGTTATCAGCATCGATGGCCTTGATGAGCATAAGCAGCATAGAGGACAGTTCTACTTTTAAAAAACAATCTTGCTTGCAAACGTGCAAAATAAGTTTTTTTTGTATTGGTTGAAATTTAATTAATAATTTTTTAAAATTTTATTAATAATAATAATTAAATATAATTAAATATTATTAATAAAACTTTTAAAAATTATCAAATCAAATTTTCACTCTATTTTACATCCAAAAATCTCTCCAACTGTCACGGTTGAATCCGTTGCTTCCAACAAAATTCTTGTATTTTATTGATACACGAATACTGTTTGTAGCAGAAGCTATTTCTATCGTTGAGATTTTTGATTAATCAGACAAAAAAAAAATAATCACAAATGAGTGACAAACACTCACCACACACCTTATCTCCAAAAAGCAGATACCATAGATTCTAAACCTCAAGCAAACACATCTGAAAAGTAATTTCGAAAGGAATTGAAGGTATTAGAGATCTTGAAAAGTACTCAGCTCCAATTCTGATCATATTAACTTCTTGTCTTCTCATTTGGGCTTATGTGAAAGCTGATGGTTTTGGCCACATGCTTTCTATATCTTCTAGGCTTTCCTCCTCAGAATTTTGGTCCCTATTCTTTCCTTCCCTAACCGCGAATATAAGCTTTTGGGCTACTCTTGCGCTCAATATTCCTGAATTTACTCGATATGCAAAGAGCCAGACTGATCAAATTATCGGTCAGGCTGGTCTTCCAATTTTCATGGGGGCATTTACATTTGTTGGCCTAGCAGTAACCTGCTCTACCAAACTGATTTTTGGTCAAGTGATCTCCAATCCAAGTCAACTACTTGGCCAAATTGGAGGATTCACAACAGTGATACTAGCCATTCTTGGTATCAGATTAGCCACCATTGCAACCAATATTGCTGCCAATGCTGTAGCCCCCGCGACTGCGCTTGTTAATCTCAGCCCTTCAAGGTTCACATTTAGGAGAGGAGCTCTATTAACTGCATTGCTTGGAATTGCTTTTCAGCCTTTGAGACTACTTAAAGCAAGTGAGAGCTTTGTGAACACATGGTTAGTTGGTTACTCTGCATTGTTGGGTCCAATTGGGGGTGTAGTTCTGGCAGATTACTACCTTATCCCACCGCACAAAGTTAAGCATCCAGGACTTGTACACTTAGGGTCCATTTGGGTCTTACTACTATTCACGTACTATTCAGGAGGATACAATTTGGTAGCAATTGCAGCTCTGGTCATTGGGATTTTGCCAGTGATACCGGGTTTGTTGCAGAAGTTTGGAATTTTGTCTACAATTTCAGATACCTTTGTTGTTATTTACAACAATGCTTGGTTTTTTAGCTTCTCTGTGGGTTTTCTCTATTGGGTAATAACATGTTTGCAAGGGAAACAAAACAAATCTTCCTTACCCTTGGATCCCCTTTTGCCCACTGATAAGAGTTGAAGTTCTTTCTTTTTTATGGTTTATCAGTCTTTCTATGAACATAGCATGCCTGCATATTTTGTAAAGAACACTTGTTCCAGTTTGATGTTTAGTTCTGAAAGTCTGAAATATACTTTTGAGTATTGAGTCATATCTGAATTTTGTGAGCTTCCCAAAATCATTTGAATTGTTGAAAGCTTCTAGATTTAATTCACTTCCTGCTGCAAGTGTCCATGTTAATCAAAATGCATAGATTATGTAGCAACCAGGGATTACACAATAAAAAGATAATAGATAGATTATAGTACTCAGTTCTACAGATTTTTCAGCACTAGCACCCAATTCTAAGTGATGATTACACAACAAAAAGGAAAGAAAAAAAGAAATAACGGGAACTGGGTTGAGCTGATTATACCTGATTCTTCCTAATGTTGATCACTCCAACTGAAGGATTTAATTTGAATGAGCCAAACGGCCTGGAAAAGCTACCTACATGCAAGCACACAGTGACACATGCTTGTTCAGTAAGGGTCACCCATGTCAAATTATTCATATTTCTTATTTACACGAATTTGCAAGTTCAATTTTCTGTCACAAATTGAAGAGAAGATCATTCTCATCCTGAGGATTCTCAAGAGCCATAATATGTTTCTTAAATGAAGCAGCAGCTTCTTCTCTTTCCTCTAGTTGTCCCAGTTTGTCAAATACAATGGCCATCAAGTAGAAAGCTTCAGCTGCCAACTCATGATACTGTGCAACAAAAACAATGTCATCTGATATGATAACAATAAAACTTACGCAAAAAGAGAATTCCTGTGAATAAAAATAGTAAAGAGCGAAGAAAACAAAAACATTGGAGAACCAATCCTTAAAGAAGATAGTGCTCAAGTAATGAAGTGTTGGACAAATGTGGGATGTATAATGCTATAAATTTTTCAGGTACTTATTAGTCATATAATGGCATGTGTTTGTAATTTATTCCAGACATTCGTTATGTGATTGCCATTAACTCGAAACTGTTTCAGACCAATTGTATAATCGAATATCTGTTCAAACAGAGTTGCATGGGGCCCACTAATACTGAGACCAACCTATTCCTTTATAGTAGTTTAGAACTGAGGATAGTTGATTACTGAAATTCTGAAGCTGTTTCCCTCTTTCCAGCAACTTCATAATCAACAACCAAAGTGGATGGTGTAAAATGAAATACAAGGTCCACAAATGCAGTTACTATTTCAAAACCCATAGTGCCAAATGTGCCAGCTGATCTAACTGATAAACTAATTGGGCGGTTCTAGGGATAGGGAACAGCGAATGAGTGAATCAGGAGAGCTCCAGGGTTCGTTTTTTAAATACATATAATAGTATACATAATTTTACTTCGTGTATCATTTGCCATTATGGAATCACAAGGAGTTGATGATGATGGTATACTCACTCACCATTATTGTCATTGGTAAAAAGAGGAAAAAAGTTGGTAAACACCACCAATTTTTATCTAGGACCATGCTCCACACATTCATCGGGGAAACCAAATTTTTTTAACTAAGCGATATCATACAAGTACAATGATTCGTTGATTTGATCACAATATGATCTCACGATACTATCTCATGACACATCCACAATACTGTCACTTTACCCACCTAAAATGAGAGAAATAAGACACTGAAAAACTGAAAGCCAACTTACCTTTTTTTAATTGCTCTGAAGGTGGAAAAGAGAAAAAAGAAAAGAAAAGCAAAAACAAAGAAAAGAGACGTTTTCCCCTTTTGGACAATGACAATTACACATCAGAAAAATATGATGTAAAGCGGCCTCATCTGTTTTTTGAATGCTCAAATTTAAATGTAATAACTTCTTTTGAAATTAAATGCACCAACTTCCACATCAACAAGGATAAGTTATAGCTCCAAAACAAATGTGTTGTCAGAAAATCATGCTACCACACAAGAATCATTTTGAATACATTGGTTTGAATTTGATTCACACAATGATTTGCACAACTTTCCAATGAAAGTCGACCCCATAGCAAGTCTACGCAATGCATAATCTGAATACTGACAAGGATAATGACTGGACTTCGTCCACAGGAAAAGGGACCAAAAACATCGTTTTATATTACTAATATTTCAGAATTTATACTTAATGAGAGTCCAATTTTGGCCAAAAACGCATAACATTCACAAATTCATGCTTAGAAGTTAACTTACCTCCAACACTTGAAGCTCATCTGAAGCTTGCCTCAAAGGATCCAGAACAACCTCAGAATTTCCAGAAACTGGAGAGAAAATCAACATGCGCATACATGACTATTAATTTCATAGAACCATACAAATCTACTGGACAGAAGGAAAGCTTAAAAAGGTGCAGAAACTAAAAACTGAACATCGGTTCAGAAAATAATGATGCAGCGCATTTATAATTCTTTCTTGTATGCAAGATGCATATATTAGGGCATGCATAAGGAAGCTCATTAAGGGGTCCTGGATTTACAACCGGGAAATTTTAAGGCCAAAAAAGGGTAACAAAATTCCTGCATGAATGACAACTTAGCTTCCTTTACACAACCTTTAAATCAATGACAAAAGAAACTGCTAAACACACATTCTTTTAAAGGAAGATATACAACTCGATTCAGGTCAGATTTAATTTTAAATTAGTTGGGTCGCTTACATGAATAATTTTCCTGCACACAATCCTGTTTAGGGCTTAACTTTCAGGTGTTTGCTTTGGTAATAAGTTCTTTCTCACCATTTCAATTCACGTATTTTAGGTTGACCCTCCCTTTTTTGGATGAAGTCATTTCTTACCTGATATTTTGTTGTGTTTCAACACATCCATCTCAACATTTTAATCTCAACGACTCAGTTTGGGTTTGTTGCTTCTTCACTATTTTACACTCAGTATTATAGAGCACTGCTGGCCTAATTGCTGTTTTATAAAATTTACCTTTCAACTTAGCAGGTACTTGACAATCACATAGCAGCTCAGCTGCACTTCTCAATTTGATCTACCCTGCTCTGTTTCTGTGGGTAATATCCCCCTCAATATCCTCCGCTCAGTATAACTGAGCCTAGGTACCAAAGATGGTCACTCTTGCGTACCTCTTGCCCATCCATTCTCACCACTCCCTTTTCTATCCATGGCACTGCCAAAGTTTGCATTCCATATATTCTGTCTTAGCTCTGCTTAACCTGAAACCCTTGGAATCAAGGTACTCCATAATTCCAACTTCTTATTTACTGCAGCCAGGTTTCATCTATCAGAACTATATCGTCTGCAAATAGAATGCACCAAGGAATATCATCCTAGATGTGCCTAGTCTCATCTATGATCCAAGTAAAAGAAGATAAAGACTCATGGCAGATCCTTGACGTAAACCAATCATGATAGAAAAATCATCGGTGTCTCCTTCGACAATCCTCACATTAGTAATTTCCTTCTCATACATATCCTTTATCACATTAATATACCGAATGGAAATTCCCTTTTTCTCCAACAACAGCCTCAGGACGTTTCTTGGTACCTTGTCATATGCCTTATCTAAGTTTATAACTCCTTCAATTATAACCCACAACTAACCAATTTTATTTCATATATAGACTACATAAATGGTCAAGAAAATATATATTGTAAATTATATAGCAAGATCATTTAATTCACAACTTACTAAGATCAGAACCTTATTTGCATGACATTACAATTAAGAATGACTCAAGTTTAAATTAACCCAGAAACTCTGTACATCCCAAATTTTTAATCACCTTTCAAAACTCACAAATTTTATGAAAGCATTTACTTTTCCAAAAATATTTTTCACATGAGCATCACAAACAACCGCTTTTTTATTTTTTTTAATAAAACACACTCACTTTTTGATAAAAATAAAGGGTATGGTCCTAAAATCTCCTTTTTAGGAGTATTTTAATGGATTTTTTATATATTACGTTAATGGCATTTTAGACCGAATTTGGATGGGTAGAATTTTCTAGAATTGACTATAAGAAGTAAATTGGCTTGAGCACGATTAAGAGAAGATTCTTGTTGCTCTCCAGGTTTGTAATAGCGATAAAGCTTCAGGTCCAACAGTTTTACCACGGCTTTTCTAGTTCATAATTGGGAAGTGATAAAGGAGGATATCCTCAGATTTTTTTGAGGAGTCCAATGTCAAAGACTTCGACCTATTAGCCTTGTGGGTGTATTTGTAAGCTTTTATCAAAGGTACTTACATCTAGATTGAAGAAATTTATGCGGAAGGTGATGGGACCTCACCAAAATGCTTTCGTTCAGGGTAGGCAAATTATGGATGCCACTTTGATAGCCAACGAGGTTATGGATGCCCATTTAAAAGATGGAGGAGGGGTGATATGAAGAAGGCTTATGAACATGTTTGTTGGGGCTTTGTGATGTATTTGTTGAAAAGAATGGGTTTTGGGGACAACCAATGCAAGTGGATTTTCAAGTGTATCATCGGCTTCCTTCTCCATCCTAGTTAATGGTTGTCCTTCGGGCTTCTTTAAAGCTTTGAGGGTCTTCGACAATGGGATCCATTATATTCTTTCTTGTTCATGTTGATAATGGATGCTTTTAGTAAGATGGTGGTGAAAGCGATTGATGGGAGGCTTTTGAGTGATTTCAAAGTGGAGACAAATGGAGGTAGTGTGAGTGTCTCACCTTTTTTTTACCGATGACACAATTGTTTTTTCTTGGGGTTGAAGATCTCCAAATTTTGTATTTTCGGTGTGTTCTTCTTTGCTTTGAGGCGGTTTCAAGGCTTAAGATTAATCTTAGTAAGACTGATTTAATTCCTCTTGGTGAGAATATTAATGGTTGATTTGGATGCAATGTGGAGTCGCTTCCTATTACTTACCTCCGCCTTCCTCTTGGGGTTAAATTTAGAGACAAAAGTATTTGGAATCCTATTGTGGAAAGGTTTGAGAAATGACTAGCTGGGTGGAACATTCACTCTCTCAAAAGGGGGGAATACTTAACTCTCATCAAAAGCACTCTTTCTAGCCTTCCCATCTACTTTATATCTCTCTTTCCTATTCCTATTTTGGTGGCTAATAGTTTGGAGATATTCAAAGAAGTTTCCTTTGGGATAAAACAAGTGAAAAATACAAGTATCACATGGTGAGGCAGGGTGCGGTTAAGCAACCGATGGAAAAAAAAGGAACCTTGATCTTAAATCTCTCTTTATTTAATAAAGCTCTTCTTGGGAAATGGTTATGGAGATTTCTTGTGGAGAGGGGTCATCTTTGGAGGAAAGTGGTGGAAGCTAAGGTTGGGATAGATTCTAAGGGGTGGATGTCTAAGGAGCCAAGGGGGCTTACAGTGTAGGGGTTTGGAAATGGCTTCGAAAAGAGTGGGAGGCTTTTATTCTTTGTGTTTCTGTGTTCATAGGAAATATGAAAAGAACTCGACTTTGGCATGACACGTGGTTTGAGAATACACTTTTAAAAGATAAATTTTCGAACATCTATTTTTTTATAAGTATATTTTCGGACACTTATGATATTGCGAGAGATAAAGAAGCAATCATTGGCTCATGTGTATCCTTAACTAATGACGGATTTTTTTGGAATGTGCTTTTTATCCATAATGTCCATAATTGGGAGGCAGAGATGATTGAAAGTTTCTTAGAGACTTTATATAGTGCTAGATTGGATATGACTATAGAGGATTTGGCTAGGTGGAGGTTGGAAAAAGGTCTTAAGGTGAAATCATTTTATAAGTTTCTTCTTGATGGGATCCCTCCCAATTTTCCTTGGAAAACAATTCGATGTTCTTGTGTCCTCAAGAAAATAATTTTTTTTTTTGCGTGGGAGGCCTCTTGGGTGAAAATTATTACTATCGACAATTTACGAAGAAAGGAGAAAGTGCTTGTTAATATGTGTTATATTTGCAAAGGATGTGACGAGTCTGTGTTTCATCTTTTGGTGGAGTGTTCGTTGACTAAAAGCTTGTGAGAGATGGCTTATAGGATTTTAGGGGTTTCTTGCTTCTTTGTCGTTTCCGTTAAAGATGAAGTTTGGGCTTAAAGTGGGTTGAGGGCATCTAAGGAGATTAAGAAAACTTACTCCTTGATTCTGCTCTCTATATTTTGGATGGTGTGGAATGAGGAACTGTAGAGCTTTTGATGGCATAAAAAAACCTATTGAAGTTATTAGAGATGGTTGGTTCAACACCCTTAATTTTTGGTTTAAAATGAATTTTTTTGTAAATGATTTTAACCTCCTAGATTTTGTGGAACTTCTTTCTTATAAATAACCTTTGGCTTTGAGTTGCATCCCCTTGGTGCTTTTTTAATGCAATTTTACTTATAAAAAAACACCATTTTTAAGAAAGTAAATGACTTTTAGAAAGTGGACAAAGATTATGGAACACTAAATACAAGTAAAAAAGGAAGAAGAAAAAAATGCGACAGAGGGAGTAGTTTGGACCAGATACAAAACTAATACACAGGCCGTGATATTCAACCCACTTCTCCATGATCCCCAGACCTCTCCCACCACACAACCTCCAAAAAAAGGGTGGAAAAGAAAAGGAGGAAATAAAAGGGAACTTAATGATGATGATGATGAGAATAACAAAAATTATAATACTTTCAGCAAAAAAAACAACAATAGTGATAATAAAAAAAATACGAATAATACCTGAAAAGCTTGGATCAGACAAATAGCATTTTGTTTCGAAAATATAAGCCCGAGCACGGAGCTCAAGACCTCCCTGGCCAAGAATCATTGGAAAAGCCCCATGTATGAGGGCTAAAGCCCTTTTTGCATGGTTTGATCCAAGTGCGAGCCACAGCTCAGCCAGTGTTAGAGTGGCTGACGCTTTGAGAAGATCCAAATTGAATGACTGACAAAACGAGAGGCTTGCTAATGCATATGGAAGGCCTAAAACAGCATTTCCTGACCTCTGATGACAATACATAACAGAAGTTTTACCAGCAGTTAAATGTATGACGGAACTAAAGAGGAGGGGAAAAATGTATGTGCTAACAATTGCAAGCTCACATGCGCAACATATATTCTTCTATTAAAGGGGAGGGGGGGGGGAGACGAGTTATAGACTCAACATTAAATCAATTCATCAAAGGAAATCCTTTACATAAGAACACAATCTAAAAGAGGTCATAAGTACATAAATAGAAAATTTCCCCACCAGTAATTGTACATCTACATATGTTAATCCAAACAAAAAGAAAAACAACATAGAAAATGTATGGATGTTAACCAATAGGCAAAAAAAATGTTCGAGAAAATCAACTAGTCTTTCACAGAAACCAAGTCGAGAGGTATCCATAAATGAACCATCAGGATCAATATCCACCAGCAAGTCTGATTGTAGTTGGGCACACTAAGCCATTGACTGCCCTTCTTTTCTAGCATTATCACATTTTTTTCCTCCTGGGGGAGGGGGTGTAGGAGAAGGGGATTTGGATGGGTTTTGAAAACAAGAAATCCATAATAAAATCTCATATAGATAACTTTCAGATAGTAATATAGCCAATCCAATTAATCATACCAAATCTCTAACCATATAGAACATCGAACGCCTTGTTCTACCTTGTGAATTTCAGCAAGCAGAAGAAGAATGGACGCATTTTCAACTTGCAGATTGAATTTGTAACACATGCAAAATAGGGAGTGTGCCACAGCTGCTGCCTGCAGAAAACAAAGTACCAGAAAGATAGGAAAACTAAGACAACAGAACGAAGCAAATTGAACCAATGCATCGGTCAAATTTATAAGATTAGCAATGACATACACAAACTGACAAGAAGCTTGCTTAGCTCAGATCAATTAGTGAATGATGAAGATGCCTCAAAAACGAGAGGGAAAAAATGTAGGATATAATGTAGAGTTTGATAACCCAAGTAACAATATATGAGTCAAAAAAAGGGACAGGAACACATCAAAACCATTAAGTATGTCTCCAAACTCCCTCAATTCTACACTTAAAAACAATACTAGTGACTTGTCATATCTATGCAGTTGAAAGAGTGAAAATAAAGTTGAAATAGGAAAAATAGAAACCAAAATTCACTAATGCATACAGCCAAATTCTGAAACAAATAGCAAATATTTATGTAATGTGATCATACACTTGTGTCAAAGTAAATATCAGGAAAAAAGTATCCGTCATGTTGATCAGTCTCTTTACCCTAAAGTACCTGTATCAACATGATATGCCATTAAGAAGGGTATAGCCGCCCCCAGGGCATATGGCGCAGTGGTAAGTTCGGCCTTCGAGATGGCGGTTTCCCTGTGAGGTCTCGGGTTCGAGTCCTGCCACTGCGCTGCACATCTTGCGATTTACATCCTCCGCAGGGTCCTAGGGCAAGGATTGTGAGGGCGGTCGTAATGGTCCGTTATCCAAAAAAAAAAAGGGTATAGCCACTAGAGACTCCAAATTAATGGAAACTCTGTTAAATTAGATGAACCACATGCGCCCACACCCAACATTGGTATCCAAGTCCAAGTAACATTGATCATACATTTTTTCTATAAGTAGTAACATAGATCATGCATAAACCAAGCATTCAAGTATCTTGATGTTCATGCCAAATGGTATGCCATTTGAATAAAACAAGACGTGTAAGCAGTTTTCAACATGCAACATAAAATCAGAATGAAACAGTCACTTATATCTATTCTTCTAGTCTTCATTACGGATTGATGCATGTAGGAATCCATGGAGACACTGATTATTATTCCTCATTTTGAACAATACAACAACGAAACCTAAAAAATTACTTCCGATTGCAAGATAAAAATTATATCAGCCTTAAATTCGGCAGAGAAGAGTAAATTAGCTACAATAAAAGAATTTTGGTATCAAACCTGGCTGAACTGGTTTGCTGCAAGCAAAGTACGAGCGTGGCAAAGGCTTGCTTCTACCTTCAGCTCCATGTCTACACCAGTGACAGATGATGCCAAGCCTCGGAGCTCATCACATATTTGTTGAGCTAGCTTCAGATGTCCTCTATGAAAATAATATAAATTAAACTAAACATTTATTGCAAAGTCACAACAAAGTATACAAACAAAAGAGTACCACGAATTATGCAGTCAGTAGCCTTACCGATGTAAAGCATGCTCATGGAGCAGCTGCAACTTGAGTAGCAATATTCTTGATTTTGAAACAGATAAAAACTTCTCCTCCGCAATTTTAAGAGCAGCAAAGGCATCTAGAAGTAGATCAGTATAAGAATTAAATTAAGACAAAACAAAAGGAAGAAAAAAAAAGATATATAGACATCAAGGAAGAATGGATGCATGTACTTGTGTTTAGCTTAAAAAGGTTACTTTGAATGAGTAAACATATTCAGGAAATTAAGCAGGACAGAACTTTCAAAAAATTATAAGTTTACTCCCCGTTATTTCTATTATTTAATAAGGGAAGATTTCAAAAACACCCTTATAGTTTGCCCTCAACTACAAATGCACCCCTCTATATTTTTTTTGATAAGTGAATAAACACCCCTCTATATTAAAAGCATACAAAAGAACCCTTCAAATCCAACCATGGATTGTCAACCCTAGTCAAAAACATATTTTAAGAGTGAAAAGACCTGACTGCCCTCGTTTAATCCTCTCTTCCTCCACCCCTCCTCTCCCTTACTACTTCAAACACAACTTGCCACTAGAGACAACTCTCTCTCTCTCTCTCTCTGCCTCACCAAAACCCCCAAACAGCCATGGCCTCATCAACACTCCTAACCCCCACCACCTCCAAATTACCCACACCACCACCCCTCAAACCCAAACCCAAACCCACCACTGCACAACCACCACGACACCAACCCCACCGCCTCCAATTTTTATCCCCCTTGGCCACCACCACTACCTCCATTTTCTCCACTACTGGATTGCTACTGCCAGTCATAACAGCCCCAGCACCAGCATTTGCAGCATCTGATGAAGAGTACATGAAGGAGACAGAGGAAGTGATCGACAAGGTGAGAAACACAATCACCATGGACGAGCAACCCAAACATGGCTAATGCTGTGGCTGAGCTTAGAGAGACCTCCAATTCTCGGGTGGCTAAGTACAGGAGAGAGAAAACTCTTCTGGGTAGAGCTTCTTTTTGCAATATTTACTCCGCAATTAACGATGTCTCTAGTCATTACATTAGATTTGGACCCGGGCCCCCCATTCTTGCCAAGAGAAAGGCTAGGATTCTTGAAGAGATGGACACTGAAGAGAAGGCTCTGTTGAGAAGAAGATAGAGCAATCTAGAGAAACAGAGACTGGTACTTATAATATTGAAGGGAAGCCAATATTTTTTGGTTTCTTTTTTTCTTGTTAACTATGTGAACAGTGTTTTGTATTAGTTACAAATTGAGGTTCAGTTTGTGAATTGAGATGAGGAATCCGCATAATTCAATGTGTATTTTTATTTATATATGATTTGTATCATAGAGTACATAACTACTGCATATACTGAGTTACGTATGCCTGAAAATATCTGATTTAAGATGGGTAAAATGAGAATGGTCTGAGTTAATTACCAATTATTAATTTCATATTTACATCCAGAAGTTTATTTTTATGAATTATTAATTTCATATTTACATCCAGAGATTAATTACCAATTATTAATTTCATATTTACATCCATCGGCTTCAATGCCGGATCCACTTCTACTGTTGCAGCATCAACAACCATAGCTGCTCCTGGGGGCGGAGGCGGGTCATCAGCCAGGGCTTGGCCCTTTCGAGCCATTCCATCAACTACCGGCTCCCACCCGAAATGGTAATGGTGGGCCTCCGTGACGTCTTCGTGGTGGCTGCAGATCTGAGAGAGGAAAAGATAGTTGCAGCAGAGGAGGGTTGGAGGAACAGAGGATTAAACGAGAGCAGTCAGGTCTTTTCACACTTAAAATATGTTTTTCACTAGGGTTGACTAACCATGGTTGGATTTGAAGGTGCTTTTGTATACTTTTAATATAGAGGGGTGCATTTGTAGTTTAGGGCAAACTATAAGGGTTTTTTGAAATTTTCCCTATTCAATAAAGTAAACAATGCTCTAGCATAAAATGGCTTATTCACTCCAGATAAAATGAGATACAGTTAAACATTGCAAAAACTCAACCATTATATAACATGGCTCTTTCTCTGGCCATAATTAGGGATTATGTACCCAAGCAAAACATTCGTAATTAAGCCCACCCCCCCACAAAAAAAAAAAAAAAAAAAAAAAAAACAGAAGAGATGCAAGGATAGAAGGCATTCAAGCATTTAACCTGACCTTTGTATCCTTTATATACTGCTAAATGTTGGATGAGCTTCACATGTGCTACTTCTGCATCAGATGAACTATGGAAATCCAATAAAGGGTCAACCTTAAGTTAAAAAAGGTTAAATGGAAATAAATAAAAATAGTGTAATGCAAAGCTGAAAAATAGTAACAAAATGACAGATTTTGGATACTTTCTGCCAAAATTTACCTTGAAGCATCAGCAAAGCACGTTGCATAAACCAGTGCATTCATCCGAGCAAGAGGAGCACTGATGAAAGAAGAGGGGAAAGAAGGAGCAATCAAACAAGACAAATCTTATTAAGTATTAGTCATATTCAAAGAAAGCAGTGCATATATAACTAGGGAGCTGTGAAGTGAGGCTTCCATGTTTGCAAAGTT
The DNA here is from genome assembly GCA_023935145.1 of Bretschneidera sinensis. Lineage (NCBI taxonomy): Eukaryota > Viridiplantae > Streptophyta > Magnoliopsida > Brassicales > Akaniaceae > Bretschneidera > Bretschneidera sinensis. The sequence goes on from CM043705.1 coordinate 76,243,052, forward strand.
AACAGCAAACAATAGAATTGCAACATGCCTATATTCAGATACTGTCTAAAGAAAAAGAATGAGAGAGAAGAAAAGTGCAAAGTGGGTCTCCCAAGTTTTCTTATTCACTCGAAAACAAAAGGAGCTGGGAAGGGGATTCTTAAAAAAAATGCTCCCCCACCACCCAAAAATTAGAAAAGCAGAAAAGAGAACCCCCCCTCCCTAGAGTTATTTATAGAAAATCTAAAACCTGATAGAAACAATGCACAGAACTAGCCAGTCAAGATAATTTCAAGTGTAAACTTTCCGAAGGGACCCACATACCAGTTACTTTGAAATTTTATATGCAATATTTGGCATTGCCTAACACCAGACTAATGCTTCATCTTTTCAGTTGATTCACCCACCCCCCAGGTAAATATTAAACAAATCAAGCTATGCCAAGCCTATTGTCGAGCCAAGTCTAGATAGTTCGATATATTCTCAATTTGTTTACGTTCCTAGTGAGTGTATCCATCTTGAACACACAAGGCAACATAAATGCTTGACTGTCCCTAAAGGAAATGCAGAAGAAATATCAAGAACACAAATATCTGGCCATGTCCATATGTTCTACATCTAACATATAAGACACACCCAGACAAAAAAGACAGCAAAACAAAGAGCGAGTAAAATTATCACCTGCCATACATCTCCCAAGCAGTGGCACGGAGTAAGTATGAAGAACCTACTAATCGCAATACAGATCCAGGAATTGAACTTGGTTGTGCACAGAATTGGAAAATATTATAATTATTTTCAGATCCATTCTCTTGAGATAACACCACGGAACCCATCGGCCTTTTCGAGCTTTTAAGCCATGCAGTACTAAAAGCACCATCAATTGTCATCGAAGAACTTTCAGAGAAAAATTCACTGATTAAATGAGAACCTAATCTCAGTGCCTGCATCAATTATATATAATAAGAAACAAAAAGCCCTAAATAAGATATAAAGAATTTAGCATGCCAATTGACATGGGTAATGAGTAAAGTATAATCATAAAAGACACTATATTACCTTGCAAACATTAACAGGGCATGTTCTAAGCTTCATGGAAGCTTTGGGACCAAATGATAGTAGAGGTCTTTGCACATGCTGCAGAGATAATACATCATTTCAATCCATTTAAAAGAAACTAAAAGAACAAAATAATTAAAAATCGACATACAATTCATCAACCTCACAAGAACAAAATTTATCAGATTCCTTTAGGCTATATTTTAGAGGAAATGAAATTGGCACGTCAAAAAGATAAAGGTTGACAATTTTGAATTTTAGGTTACTTCAAGGAAAGAATTACAATAGCAAGTTTCAAGGTAGCTTTCCCAAGAATGTTTCCCACACAAAAGTAAGACAAATTAAAACTTTTAGAGACTATAATCCTATTGGTTTTGGGTGCATTACTACAAAAGTGCAAAAGTGCATGATGTACAAATCATTATACTACCATAAAAACACATAAGTGTATATAAAAATCAAAAATGCTTTTGTGGCAACAGAACACTAGACCACTAAACTCTAGCATCACACATAGAATGGTGACTGAAAGACACAAGAAGATCCATCAAGCTAACAAACTTCTCTGTTTCCCTCACATTTAAATCTCAAAAGAAATGGAGGTGCCATAAGAATGAACCCTCATCCAAAGAGAAAAAGGATGAAATTGGATTCTTGTGAAGACAAAAGAGTTTAGAGCCAGGGAAAAATCATAGAAAAAATATCAAACACCCAAATATCTTCCCAAAATTGAACGGAAGAACCATGTCATTCTTTATATTAAGTATGTGGGAAAAAAAAATAAGATACCTAACAGATGAACATCCAAAGACTTGCACATGTGACAAAAATGCCCTCTCTAGCATCCTACTCGTTCTATTGTAGCCCCTACTTACTCTTAATACTTTATGCCATAAGGAATTTGGTTCCAAGGAAAACTCCACATCAACCATCCGACCAAGGAGATATTTCTAGGGACCATATTCCCAAAACCCAAGCCCCCTCAAACAGACCTGCAAACTATCTCCCAGTCCCAGCTAACCAAATAATCATTCTTATCATAACTAGTACCCAACCACAAGCAGTCTATTATCATCCATTCTAATTTCTCTGTTGCCCCTACAGGAATCTTTTTTTCGATAAGTTACCCCTATAGGAATCCTAAACAAAGACATAAAGCAAAGAGTGCTACTAAAGAGAAAGAAAAAAAGAAGAAAGGAAATAAGAGTGATCTAACCCTAAAGAAATATAAGATCTCTTCCACCTCTCAAGATGTTTACTCACACCCTCAACCTCAGGATCTCGAGATGAAGCAGATCTAGGATACTCTCAAAGGAAAGCCTAAATAAGAAAAAGTACATAAAACCACAAAACAACCAGGTACCATGCTAAGCTATCTAACACATGCCTCCCGCACAAGTCTACTTTCAACCATATTAATCTTAAACCAAAAAATAATATCAAAAATCCTCAATAGAGAAAGAACTTTCAAAAATTTGTCAAAGGGTAAAACTTATATGAAGGTCGTGAGGTTCTATTTAAAACCTTCACTTTTACAATAATAAAATTAATTATCATGGCTTATCATCTAACATACATTCATGATAAACTTAACCTACGATCTAATCTCTGGTTTTTCATACAAAATTTGTAAGTTTTAAACTGTTGATGTAATATAGGTTAAATCATACACTAAAGTGATCATTTTTAGTTGAAATTTTGTATATTTGATCTATTACATGAGTTATTGAATAGTAAAGTCCAATTTATATACCCAAAAAAGTCCATTCTTGAATTTTATTTTTGAAAGCATTATTTTTTTAATAGAAACTCATGAACTTCATAAAGTTACTTCATTTAAGTCTTACCCTTTGTCAAATCAACATCCAACGGGAAAATAGTGTCAACTGTGCAAATGAGAAATCTCAACACCCTCCCTCCCCACCTTAAAATCATGAATAACTTATGCTCAACACATCAATCACCAAAGTGAACAAAAAGGGAGAAAGTGTGTCACTGCCAAATCCTCTAAAGACATTAGACCAAGTCTAGGTTAACCACTGACAATTACAAACATGGAGACAAAAGAGACGCCACCTTTAATCCACTTCCCCCATTTCTCTATCAAAAACCACCCTTATGATCACTTGCAGCTGACAAGTTAGACCCCATGCCATTAAGTGTATTTTCTTGAGCTATTCACGTACACAAAAAGGTTGTCGACGTTATAGTGTTGATGTCGCATTCTTTGGGTACACTCCGTTCTATTCTGAGACGCTATGTATGTCTAATCTTGATGCTTACTTTTTGCTTCCTTTGCCCACTCCAATGCCTCTTTCACAAGTCAGACCCTCTTACCATTTGTTCCTTAGCTACACACGTCAGCCAAAAAAAGATCTCCCTCCCTCCGCCCATCGTCCCCTTCTCGACAGATCCAAATCCGTCTCCATCTTCCTCCATTGAGGATGATCTCTCTATGGCTGTTCGGAAGGGTAAGCGCTCATTTACTGCTCATTCTATTGTTAATTATATTTCTTTTGATTAGGGATTTTTTGGATATTTCAATTTTTTTCTTTCTCATCTACCCAAGAAAATAATGATTGAGAATAACCCCATGCTTCTCAATCCCCATGCTCAACCAAAGACTAGTGGGGTGCGTACGACTGATTCCGACAGAACCATGCCGTCGCAATTTGAGTATTTAGTATATCTGGCCATTTTCGGCTTGGTGGTGGTGTTGTTTCCGATAATACTCGCTGGAAAAATGTAGATCTAAGCTCAGCGTCTTCCATTCACAGGGATGATGTGTGAGGGTGGGGCAATGCAACTGATGCCAGATTTTAGATCACGTTACGCTAATATCTAGGGACATTTCTCATACTGTTCAAGAACATGACTTTTTTCTTTACAAAACTAACAAAAAAAAAACACTTCTACTAACTCCATTTACAATTGTTCCCTACGTGTTATTGTATTTTGGAGTCGACATATGATTTTCTCATTCTTCAATACTATCAAAAACATCTACTTCAATGTATATAACCAAGCGATCATTCAACCGTTCATCTCCCACACAATCGTACATTCGGCTCTTTATAATGCTCATCACATAAGACTAAATAATTTACACATGTACCCTTATTTGGAGAAGATTTCTATTTTCTAGTAAAATAAAAAGTTTTACAAGAGCCATTTGTGGGAAATTTAGATTAAGACTAAATAATTTACACAACCCAAAACTGAAATTTACATTAAGGTTTAATAATTTCTAATAAATAATTGTGGGGGCAGTTTACATTCAGATTAGATAATTTATAATACTTGTACGGGCAAGTTTTAAATCATATATAATACTGATTTTTTTTCAAAAGTTAATGGGGGCAGGTGACCCCACTTCCCCAATGTGAATCGGCCACTGTCGTTGTCAATGTCAAAAGGGTATACTCAAGTTTATGGCATTAACTAATATGAGACATTTGTCTCTTGTAGCTACGATTATGTATGTCCGTCTCTTTGTCCATCTTGTTGCCATATTTTAGTTGAATTTTAAGAATGCATTTTTTCTTGTTGATTGCACAAGAGGTTTACATGGAGCAACCTTCAAGGTTTATTGCTCAATGAGAGTTCAAGTTAGTATGTTGTCTAAAGCATGTAGTCTCCTAGAGAGTGGTTTGGAAAGTTCAATGAGGTAATTACTGATCGGTAGATGTGGAGTATACCATTCGGTATTTTACAAATATATTGAGGCGAGCAAAATACCGTGTGAATGATATTATAATCACATGAAATGACAAAGGGAATTCAAGAACTTAAACCATTTCTATGTAGTACATTTCAGACTAAGGATTTGGGGCACCATCAAAGTCGTTAAATCTCGTCATGGCATTTCTCTATCTCAACAAAAATATATCATGGGCTTTACGTGACACTGAGATGTTGGGTTGCAAGCCTACAAACACTCTTATGGATCCCAACACAAAACTTCTAACTGATAATGTGAGTTGTTGATTGGTCTAGTACAATATAGGTGATTAGTTGGACATTGAATTACTTAAAGACCAGATATCTCCATTGTAATGATTGTGGTTAGTCTATTTCTATAAACTCCATGGATAGTCATTGTGATGATGTTATGAGTATGTTGAGGCATCTTAAGAGCGCTCTTGATCGTGGTTACTTAATCATAACCATGGTCATACTCAAATTAAGGGTTACATCTATGAAAATTAGACATATCCATCTAATTAGAGGTCCACTACTAGATATCGTGCGTGTTGGGGTAAATTGGTTCATGGAAGAGTAAAAAAAAAGAAAGTTGTTTCTAGGTTTAATGTGGAGTCTGAATACAAATCCATGGCACATATTACCCGTGAGTTAGTTTGGTAGTTTCGATGAGGCATTTGTTAGAAGAATATGGGTGGGTTTAAGTATTCATGTCCAATTAGCTTGGAAGATGATAATCAAGCATCCATTCATGTTGCTTCTAATCAGTGTTTCATGACAGAAGAGGAGCATATTCAAGTAATCTCATGTCATTCGAAAAAAACTTCTACAGAATGTGATTAGTACAAGACCTGTAAAATCTGCGAATCAGTTAGCAAATTTGCCTCCTAAACCGTTGGGTGGTCCATGAGTTAGATAAATTTGTAATAAGTTTGGCGCATATGATATATATGATTCAAGTTGAGGGGAAGTGTTGAGGGTATAATAGACTTTGTACATATTTTGCTTAATATAAACATCGGAGGCGGACCCTAGTGTTGTAGGCTTTCATTCCCCACATTATTCTATTCTCACATTAACATATGTGTATATGTGCGCGCGTGTGCGCATGTGTCCCTTTCTCGTGTGTATGCTTGTGATTATATCTCTGATTTTGTGTACATATGTAACACATTCATAATTATCTTAGGACCAGTTCATTAGTTTAGTGAATTTTATCCACCAATGATGGATGAATGAGTGGCTTCATATACCAACACAAGACAGGACTGGCCACACTAAAGACCCGTGCATCCAAGAACAGTTTTATGTCCATTGAGGGCAGAATGCAGATTTGCAATATAGATAACTACAGTCTCCATAAGAAAAAGAAGAATAAAACATGTTCAGGAAATCCATGATGCCCATCTTACCGTTAAATCAAATTTAGCCATCGCAAGATTATTGGAAGCCACCAATCGTTTTAGCGTTAAGCTTTCTGCTCTCTTCAGAGACCCTTTCAAAAGAACAAACAGTTGTTGCTGGACAGACAATGATGTGCCTATGCTGGTCACAGGTGAATACGATGATCCAAGTATTCCAGTTGTACTTGAGATACCAATTTCAGACAACAAGTTGCAGATGGCTGCTAAAGTGTATGCAAGAGAAGTATCATTGCTTTGCTGCACAAATAAAAAATCCATTAGGTCTAATACCATGAAAAATAATTGGAACAGTTAACAATTAACCCTGGTTATTATGAAGAGAGAATATAACATGAGGCTCCTCCAAAACTATAAGGGATAAACATGTGCCCAAAAAAAAAAGAGGCAAGACAGACAACAGGGTCTACTAGGAACACATGGCATTTGCTCCAGTGATCACTAAGAAACTACAAGACAATATAGCTATGGCATTACTTGATATGTTCAACTCAGATAAACAGTCATCAAGGCCAAAGAGGCAAAATAGGATTGTCTTTATTATTTGTCTGAATACAATGCATTTCTAGCCCATGACAAAAGGAGGTACCTAGGTGAAAATTTGATCACAGAGATACTGGGATTATGGACATACTTAGTTATTTGTTCATTCTCATAAATTATTGCATTGCTTCTTTCTTCACATATTACAAGCATTCCATCTTATCCAAATAAATAAACAAAAAATCCTCATTTCAGCCATACTTATCTTCCAAACATATTGGTTCCAACTGTCCAACCTTCAATACAATAAAGCAAAACCCACCTTATAGCTATGGTTTCTCCTTCATGTACTCCACTGAGCTTGTCTTATACCGACATAATCAACCTTGTAACTCTCAAGCATGGTTTTCAGTTCATCTATTTCATTTGAGTATTGCTTACTATATATTTTCATACCATGTACTGTAAGTGTCACTTACATCTTTAAAATCAATTAATATGAGGTGTGTACACAGGAAAATGGGCATGCCACTCACACCCCACATCTCTGAACCAGTTGAGTTTGAAGACCTCCACATGGATCCTTTGTTTTTTTCATCCTTTTTGGCTGTTACTACAAACACTTCTCATCATATATTTTAAGGGAACAAAAGAAGCACAGTAAAAGTAAAGCTGGATCTTTTTTAGTTCCTAATTAACCACATCAGTCAGACAACGCCAGAAACCATAATGCTTACGCAAGTTATGCAACCAACACTAAAGAGCTTAAGTAGAACAACACTAAACTTAGTTTCAATTTATGGATAAGTGAATAATCACATGAACAGAGCTCTTTCGAAATTCTGGTTATTTGAATACATGGATCAACAATTCAAGCTTAACAATCGCCCACAAGTTTAGTATCATCAGAAAGACGACATAAAAATAGATTCCTCAAAGTGCAGAATAATATAAAAGCACATGGAAACAACAAATTATGGTCTGGCAAAATTGAAGAATATGCAAAGTACGGAGATTACCTGTTGAGAAAAACGAACTGCTTCAGTTAAAACCTGAACATCATCAAACAAAACAATTAGTGCACCAAACAACATGCAGATATAGACTTTTTTTACTGTTCTGAATAATGCAAGTGGTTAAAAATTGAACCGCTAGTAGGCCTGTCAATCAGACCAGGCTAAGCCGGGCCAAAGTCTGCCCAACCTCAGCCCACAACTTGAATCCTTGCTAAGATCAGCCAAGCCAATGCCTGCATGATCTCAAATCCACATACCCCGGCCAAACTCAGCTCCTGAAAGGGCCAAGTTCAGGCTGGCATGAGCTTGAAAGCTGAGCTGGCCATGGTTGAAGACCAACAAAGTAAAGATTAGGCCTTCATTTCACTCTCTATTTTTTTTGTTAGTGTGGAAAGAGAGTGACAGGCGGACTTTTTGATGGGGAAGATAAATCGATTCTTTGTGGATTCATACCCTTAATTTGTGGTTTAATGGCCATTCTTATGTAAATGGAGAAGAGTTCATAGAATTCCTATCTTGTAAATGATTTTGTAATGGGTTGGCATCCCCTTGGTGGCCTGTAGTGAACTTTTTTTGTTTTGATAAATAAAATAGGCCTATAGTGAACTTTTACTTATAAAAAAAAGAAGGATTTGGCCCAAAATCTTATATCCAAACATAATTCATCAAGAGATCAGCCACGAAAGAATTCCAGGCCATATAGGCAGGCCTTGATCAAGCTCAACTCTAATGTTATATCTTTTGTTTACTTCATATTTACTAGTTAAAATAGAAAAAGGGCCTTTTTAGGGGGGATGGGGAACTCTGTTCTTACGCTTACCTCCAAAGCTTGCTTAGGATGCCCAAAGTGAAAATGCATCATTCCCAAAAATAGCAAAGCAATCTCATATCTTCCATAACAATTGTAGCCAGCTGAAGGAGGAACAAAATCAAATCCCTCCATCCCTGCACTTTTGTGCCACGGATTACCAGATTAGTTCATTTGTGAGAAACAAAGTCTTCCCTGCACTTAATCTTTCACCATTATAGTAGTTTTGAGAGTTAAAAGAACTAAGAAAGAAGATAATGTAAAAACAAAGTCACAAAAATAAATAATTGATGTAGAACCAAGAACAACAGAAATATGAGAAAGAAGAAGTCCCTCCATCCCTGCACTTTTGTGCCACGGATTACCAGATTAGTTCATTTGTGAGAAACAAAGTCTTCACTGCACTTAATCTTTCACCATTATAGCAGTTTTGAGAGTTCAAAGAATTAAGAAAGAAGATAATGTAAAAACAAAGTCACAAAAAATAAATAATTGATGTAGAACTAAGAAGGTATCGATGAAAAGAACCAAGAGAAGAAACAATGGTCTCATCATCTAACGCAGCTTCAATCTCATCCTTCCGCTGAGGGGATGACTGTCTGATGGAGTGAAAGCCACGTGTGAGTGCCAACGCGTGATAGCTGGTGATTTTGGACAACAGAGTTTTAAAGGTAGATATCAACAATCGTTGAGTCCAACTAAGGTTGGATAGCTCTTAGAACGTCAACAAGGTGGCAAACCACGACATTAAGAAATAGTCGAGTTACCAATTATCCCAAAAGCTTAAACTGATGGGAAATGACCCAATTAATTATTTATACTTTAACACATCCCCTCACGTGCAAGTCGACTTAAGTATTAAAGGCTTTGTAAGTGAAACCCAAGTGTAACAAAGCCGAGATATCTAAAAAGGAAAAGAAAGGGCATCCCCAAGATTCGAATGGAGCTCTGATACAATGTCAAGAAATAATTGAGTTACCAATTATCCCAAAAACTTAACTTAATGGGAAAGGCTCAATTAATTCTTTATACTTTACTACGCGACAACATGTTTGTTGAGGGTAAAAATCCGATCTCCAATCACACAACGACACATGGCACGACCAAGGACAAAATAGTCATTTCGCCACCCAAGGTCAAAATAGTAAAAACCCACCTAAGGGTTCAAAGATAAAAACCATACTAAACTCAGAGAGCGACTCTGCATCTTATCTACAATCGATGATCGATCGTACGCCATTAATAACACTCACTCCACCTCTCTGCTATATAAAGTGGATTATGAGGTTCTAAAATCTCTTTCCGGAGCTCTCTAATTACAATTTCCCTCTTGACTGACTTGAATGTTGAAGTGCCTGCCCAGAAACAAACTCTAGGCCCTCACCCAAGCGTTCTAGCTTTCATAGCAAGCACTCCAACACATCGCTTCCTAGAGAGCAAGACCAAGCAAGGAGCAAGGCCTTAACCTCTCCCTCAACACTCAGTATTCCCCTCCAACACTTAACTCTAGAAAAGAGTACTACCCTCTTGGTGTGCCTCACGTTTTGGGCATCAACAAAGTTTGACAAGAACTCCAATGGAACGTGAGATAGAATTCCAATGAGGTACGAACCAGTATTCTTCAAATTAGTATAAGATCGAAAAGTTCTGATTCTAATGGTAACGATGGTAAACAATGGTGAGCAAGGCAAGCAAGAGTGCATGTAGGTCAAGCGTTGGCAAGAAAATGGGCCTCTAGAGCAGTGCGTATAATTCATGCACGACAAAAGAAGAGGACAATTCCGACAGTGACGCCAATAGATCATGCTTTGCTCTGATACCAATTGATGTGGACCAAGAACAAAAGAAATAGGGAAAAGAAGAAGAGAAATCGCGGGCAAAAAGGAATTAAAATTTGTATCTTTTTAATTCTTAATAATCAACTATGTTCCCGAAACATAATAGGGTGCTCTTATATTGCCATCAAGTCCTACCCAATAAAATGAAACAAAACAATTAAAATCAGAGCCCTAACAAAATAATAAAATACCAAAAAATATGGAGATCCCTAACTCCCAAGCCTACGCCTAAAGTAGGTTTGCCTGAAATGAAAGCTATAATATAGATATCCAAACTATTTGATTTAGCCGACGATCACATTAGTGTTGTAGCATCATGCCAAATTATAAATTTTGGTCAATATACTTTTGGCACTCCATTCTACATTTTTTCTCTTATGTCATGAAATCCTTATGTCCCTTGACTTACAAGGCAGTATGAGAATTAGTTCTGTATTTAATGTTTGCTTTGCCGTCATGGAATAATTATGTCCCTGAACTTACAAGGCAGTATGAGAATTAGTTCTGTATTTAATATTCTCTCACATTGTATTGTTGTCATCATGATGTTTATTGTTATAACATGGCTGCTATTCAATTACCACCAGCAACCAACTTGAAGGAAGAGCTTAAAGATGTCCTTAGAATCCAACAATGTTATTCTTATCAGGAAAAGAAATCCAACAATGCCAACCAAAGTTGGTGGATGCCAACAGAGACCTAACTTTTTCTTTCACCAAATGTAGGGAGGCAAAATAGCAACTGCAACAGCAAGCATCAAGAGGTACATTAAGAATTTAAATAGAAAGCTGAACTTTTTATTTACCTGTAATCGAAATAGCAGTGAAGATTTTCCAAAGCAGCAAAATAGTCATCATGATAAAGACTATTCAAGTAACGCAAGAAGTGAACCTATATCGTGATACAGAACAGGAAAAGGAGTAAGGGTTTTAGAATTCAAGCAATAACAATTACAGGTAACACAGAACCACCACCCAGAAAAAAAAAGGAAAAAATGACTTCATTGACTTACACGATGCAACTCAGGGGCCAATTTTTGAAGCTGCCTTAGAATAAGTTCAAAAGCATTTAAAGAGAAAGGACTGCCATGTCTGCTTAAAAAAGGAAGAAAAAAGCAAATGAGATTCAATTCAACCTTAATTACATTTAAAGAAGTAACCAAAAACCATCAATAAATAAAGAAAGTTAACATATCATTTACTTTTCAATTGCATCTGCTTGCTCCGTTAAGTAGCCTTGTATCTGCCAATTTGTGCGTAGGAACACCCCGCCATTGGATTCAATATCTCTCAATGCATCAGCTGAACTATGCCCTGAAGCTCCTCTACCTTTGTCACCAGATTTGGTTTTTGGGTCAGCAGAAACCTCAATATCTGCATGTTTAATTTTTTCTGTTCATCGATATGGTAGTAATTACCTCAACATGTTAAAAATTAATCTAAAAAAAGCAGAAACTGAGTAATCCACATTCAGAACACCCTAACAAAATTGAAATTTTAAATGAGGTGAGAAAGGTGAAAACAGTTGGCGGCAAAGCATGTATGCAAAGAAGAGAGGCTTTATATTTGTATCTGGGTGATGCAGAACAGCTTTGGAATCTGTAAGCTTAGCCGCTGCAAAGAAAGGTACTGTACTTTTTTCAGACTAGTTCTGCTCATCACTATAGTAGTAATTCAAAACTAATCAGAAAGCAGAATTAACTAACAAACCTGCATTGAAAAAGCCCTAATATAAATTGAAATTTTAAACAAAGTGAAGAGAAGCACACAAAGTATGAACGTACAGAGCGAGACTGTTATCTTTGTATATAGAGATTAAAGAGCATTCAAAGGAGATTCCTTTGGGGAAACATGGAGGACTACAAATATCATCTGGTTAAATGGGGCATTGTTAAACAACCCATTGAGAGAGGAGATTTGGGGCTTAAATCACTCAGTTTGTCCAATAAAGCGCTTCTTGGGAAGTTTTGGGCTTGGAGTGGACTTCGATCATCTAAAGAAAGGAGAAAAGTCATTTCTTTGATCCCACTCTCCATTTCGTAGTTCGTTTGGATTGAACAAAACAAGAGGGATTTTAGGGCTTGGAGTGGACTTTGATCATTTAAAGAATGGAGAAAGTTTACCCATTTACTTTATGTCTCTTTTCCCTTTTCCTAGCTCAGTGGGTGGCTAGGAGGTTGGAGAGTATTCAAAGAAATTTCCTTTGGGGCAACATGGGAGATGAGCACAATTATCACTTAGTGAGTTGGGAGTTGATTACGCAACCTATAATTAGAGGGGGCCTTGGTCTTAAATCTCTTTCTTTGTTCAATAGAGCTCTCGTGGGTAAATGGTGTTAGATTTTAAGAGAGTAAAGAGATGTGAGAATTGAAGAGAGTAAAGAGATTGTGCAAATGCTTACTTGAGTTCTTATTATTGAGAATACAATTAAGAGTATATATAGGTTGTTAAAGGAAAAAGACATTCCTTAAAACAAGGAAGGAAACATGGCCTAAAGTAAGCCTTAAAACAAGGAAGGAAACATGGCCTAAAGTAAGCCTTAAAACAAGGATGAATATATGGCAAGTGTGAGTGAAGTGGAATAGTTAGTGACCTTAATTAAAGAAAAGAATATGGACTTTGCCATCCATTGACAGCCCCCCTCAAATTGATGCAGGTTGATCAATAAGTATCAATTTGCTGCTTAAGAAACAATGTCGATGGCGAGTGAGCGCTTTGGTGAAGATATCAGCAATTTGTAGGTCAGTGGAAACATGTGGAAGAGTGATAACACAAGCTTCAAATGCTTCGCGGATAGAGTGACAGTCGACTTCAATATGCTTCGTGCGCTCATGATAGACAGGATTGGCCGTAATCTGAATAGCACTTGTATTATCAGCATATAGAGGTGTAGGATCAGTTGCAGAAAAATCTAGCTCAGCAAGAAAACCTCGAAGCCAAATAATTTCGGAACAAGCAAGAGACATCGCCCGATACTCAGATTCTGTAGATGACTTAGAAACTCTGTCTTGCTTCTTACTCTTCCATGAGATCAATGCATCACCTAAGAACACACACCAACCAGTAATGGAGCGACGTGTATCAGCACAACCAGCCCAATCAGCGTCGCTATAAACAGTAAGTCGAGGAGAATTGCCTGCAGGAAAGAATAAGCCACGGGCAGAAGTGCCCTGAACATAGCGTATGATCCTACGGACAGCAACCAAATGAAGGTGACGAGGGGTCTGAAGAAACTGGCTGACTTGTTGCACTGCAAAGGAAATGTCCGGTCTAGTAATGGTGAGGTAGACAAGACTGCCCACCAACTTTCGGTATAAATTAGGATCAGCAAGTAAATCACCCGCCTCTTTGCGAAGCTTGACATTCAATTCCATGGGAGTATCAACAGAAGTGGCCTCCTGTAGGCTAGCTGTAGCCACCAGGTCACTAGCATACTTATGTTGATTGAGTGAAATACCCGACGGACTACGATGCACCTCAAGACCGAGAAAATATGTAAGAGACCCAAGATCTTTCATATGAAAGGACTCGAAGAGATGGGTCTTGAGCTGGCCAAGTAAAATAGAATCGGAACCAGTAATCACAATATCATCAACATAAACTAAAAGAACAACAATACCCATGTCTGATTTTCGAAGAAACAAGGAAGTGTCATACTTGCTCTGCTTGAATGAGAATTGTAATAAATTAGTTCGAAATTTATCAAACCAAGCCCTTGGAGCTTGTTTGAGACCATAAAAAGAGCGACGAAGCTTACACACATGTGAGTTTGGAGAAGGAAACAATCCCGGGGTTGGCTTCATATAAATACACTCTTTAAGATCCCCATGAAGAAAAGCATTCTTGACATCCATCTGATGTAGTGGTCAATCATTGGAAGTAGCAAGAGCTAGAATCGTACGAACAGTGGTCATCTTAGCCACAGGAGCAAAGGTTTCTTCATAATTAACACCATATTCCTGTTTATTTCCAAGTGCAACAAGCCGAGCTTTATAACGATCCAAACTTCCATCAGATCGAACCTTGACGGAGTAAACCCATTTGCAACTCAGGGGGACTATTGTGGAAGGACAAGGTGCAATGTCCCAGGTGTGATTTGCCTCTAAAGCAGCAATTTCTTCCTGCATAGCTTGTCGCCAACAATCATTCTTGACAGCATGTGAGTAGCATGTGGGAATATCAAAATTAGACAATGCAGCAGTAAGAGCAGAAGCAAACCACCCATACCTATCCGGAGGTAAAGATATTCGAGAAGAGCGACGTACCAAGTGTTCTGAAGGTGCTGCAACTGACTGGAGCATGGTAGGATCAGATATCGGTTGAGCTATCGGAAGAGACTGTGGGCGGGAGCGTCTCGTATATACAATACCTGGTTTAAAGCGAGAGCTGACTTGATAAAGATCTGAAAATTGTTTCTCAAAGGAGGGGAGGACCACCGTAGAAGAAGATGGCTCAGAGGACACAGGAAAGAAATGTTGATTTTCAAAGAAAATAACATTTCTATAAATATGTATACGATGTAAGGTAGGATCATAGCAAACAAATCCCTTTTGACACACATTATATCCCAAGAATGCACATCTAACAGATTAAGCAGATAATTTATGTCACTCATGGGGAGGTAAATGGACAAAACATACACAACCAAAGATACAGAGATTATCATAACTAGGTTGTTTAGCAAACAAGCGGAAATAGGGAGACTCCATGTGTAAGATTTGGGAAGGTAAACGATTAATCAAGTGAGTAGCAGTTTTCAAAGCCTCGGCCCAGAACATTGATGGAACAGATGATTCTAACAAGAGAGTACGTAACACATCAAGAAGATGACGATTTTTGCGTTCGGCTACTCCATTCTGTTGGGGAGTAGCAGGACATGAACGTTGATGAATAATACCTTTAGAAGCCAACAATTCCTTAAACTCAGTAGACAAATATTCACCACCAGAATCTGCGCGTAATATCTTAATAGTCGCAGAAAATTGATTGTCAACATACGCTAAAAAATTAGTGAAAGTACGAAAAACCTCAGATTTAGAGCGAAGAAAATAAACCCAAGTGAATCTGTTATAATCATTAATGAAAGTCACATAATATTTAAATTTTTCACGTGAACTAACGGGGGAAGGTCCCCAAACATCACTATGGATAAGATCAAAGCAGTGAGAAGCTCTACTAGCATGTAAAGGAAAGGGAAGAATTTTGCTTTTACCAAGTTTGCAAGAATCGCACTTAAGAGATAAAGAAGAACGTTCTTCATTATTAAGAAAACCAGAGTGCAATACATGAGATAAGATCTGAGTATTGGGATGGCCTAAACGACGATGTCACACCATACTCAGATTTAGAACATTATTGCAAGCAAGAGACTTAATAGACGAAACTGGAGAAATTACTGGGACAGATAAAAATAGTGGAAACAAGCGCCCCACTTTAGGTCCCTTCGCGATCAGCTCTCCCGTTACCTGGTCCTGTACAACACAGCCATCACCAGAAAAGTTAACAACACAATTGTTATCAACTAATTGACCAACAGAAATAAGATTCGTGGAAAGTTTAGGAGCAAGAAACACATCAGTGAATTTAAAAGAGGCATCTCCGACAGCAGCGATTGGTAAAGAACTACCATTGGCAGTCTGAATGGCAAATGGACCAACATAGGGTCGAACATGACACAAAGCGGTGGGAGTATTCGTCATATGATTAGAGGCCCCTGAGTCTACGTACCAGAGTTTGGTAGAATTTTTATCTTGAAACCCCATTGCAGATAATGCTGAAATTAGCATCTGTTGCACCATTTCGGGTGTGCAGTAATTCGTTGCAGGAGGTGCCGGAACTGGGGAGGCATTGGAAGAAAAGCTAGGAGCTGCGGAGGGTACAATAACAGAAGTCTGAAATGCTTGAGCCTGACGATTCTGTGGACGGAGACGACATTCTTTGATGATGTGACCCTTCTTCTTACAATAAGAGCAATATTTCTTGGGACAATTGGCAGCAATATGCCCATATTCCTTAAAGCAAAAACACTGCAAGTTTTTAGAATGCATAGGCGATCCGCGTCCTTGGGCAGCGTAAGCAACAGTTCTTGGACTACCATAAGATTGCTCCAGAGTGACTTGAGTACTAAGATGTTGTTATTCACGAAGCAACTCACCAAAACAAACATCAAGAGAAGGAACAGAAGATCTATTCAGTAAAGAGGAGCGAATAGATTCATATTCCGGGCGTAGTTTCATAAGAAATTGATCACGCCATCTAGTCTCGTGGAGTTGCTGAATAGTCGAAAGAGTGGCAACAGGTTGTTCAGTATAGTCAGTCCAAAGAATCAGAAATGCCGAGTAATAGTCTTGGATGGAAAGACTGCCATGTTGAAAGGTGACAATTGCATGCTCTAACTGAAAGCGAAAGCATCATTATCTTGATGATAAACCTTCTTCAGATAAGTCCACATGGATTGAACAGAGCGATGAGTACGCAAGTTGGTGACAATATGTGGCTCCATCGAACCAAGAAGCCAAAACATGATCCGAGCATCAAGCACAGTCCAAGAAGGAGAAGACCCAACATCCTTCGATTGGTCTGTATTGGATGTTTGTGCAACATCTGTGTCATCGATATGTCCCCAAAGTTCTTTTCCCTTGAGGAAAATTTCAAACTGAAAGGCCCATGTAGAGTAATTTTTGCCCGTAAATTTGACACACACAGGTGCAGAGTCCATTGCAATCAAGTGCAAAAAAAATAGCCCGACCAAAAAAATGTCGAAACCACCCAATGCAGAAAAAAAACAAACTGCCAAAGAGATCTGAGAACAAAAAAAACACCGAGAAATCTGAGACCCAAAGCCACAAAACACCTCTTTGAAAATAAAGGATGTCATGAATGCCGAAATTGCTCAAACCAAAAAAAATAGGAGGTGCCGACAACACCAACCCAAAAAGAGAAGACCGAAAAACAACAAAAAAAAAACTTTCACGTCGAGTTCGCCGAGAACAACACAAAACACGCCGAAACACAAAACCGAGAAAAATTACAAGCGAGAGAAGAACCTAAGCAACCGGCTCTGATACCATGTTAGATTTTAAGAGAGTAAAGATATGTGAGAATTGAAGAGAGTAAAGAGATTGTACAAATGCTTACTTGAGTTCTTATTATTAAGAATACAATTAAGAGTATATATAGGTTGTTAAAGGAAAAAAATATTCCTTAAAACAAGGAAGGAAACATGGCCTAAAGTAAGCCTTAAAACAAGGATGAATATATGGCAAGTGTGGGTGAAGTGGAATAGTTAGTAACCTTAATTAAAGAAAAGAATATGGACTTTGACATCCATTGACAAATGGTTATGGAGATTTATTGTGGAGAGTGATCAAATTTAGAGGAAGTTGATGGAAGTTAAGTTTGGGTTGGATTGTAATGGGTGGATGTCTAAGAAGGTGAGGGGGCTTATGGCGTGGGGGCGTGGAAATGGATTCGAGGTGGAAGGGAGGATTTTCAGCCTTGGGTTTCTGTTTTGGTGGGAAATGGATGAACTAAACTTTGGTATGACACATGGTTTGGGAATTCCCCCCTTAAAAGAACAATTTCCTTGCATTTTTGATATTGTGAGAGATAAAGAAGCTCTCATTGGGTATTGCGTATCCGTGATTAATGGGGTCTTCATGTGGGATGTGTCTTTCATTCGAAATGTTCATGATTAGGAGATTGAGGAGGTAAAGATTTTTGGAAACTTTTCATCGGGAGAAGATTGATTTGGAAAGAGATGACTCGGTTAGGTGGACGCCTTCTCCAGAAAAAGGTTTTGAGGTGAGATCTTTTTATGAGTCTCTTCTTGGTGGTGTTAATTTGGAAGGCTCACCAGATTTCCCTTGGAAAGCTATTTGGTGCCCACGTACTCCAAGGAAAGTAAGCTTTTTTGTGTGGCAAGCCGTTTGGAGAAAGATTCTCACTATGGGCAATTTACAAAAAGAGGGAAAATGCTTGTTAATAGGTGTTTTATTTGTAAATGTTGTACCGAGTCTGTATTTCATCTTTTGTTGGAGTGATTGTTGGCTAGAAGCTTATGGGAGTTGGCCTATAAATTATTAGGGGTCTCATGGGTGATGGCCAATTCCGTTAAAGATAAAATTTGGGCTTGGAGTGGTTTCAAGCTTCAAAGGAGATGAAGAAGGCATATTCGTTAATTCCCCTCTCAATTTTTTGGGTAATGTTGAACGAAAGGAACCGTAGAGCTTTTGAGGGTTTTGAAAGATCGTTAGAGGTGGTTAGAGATAGATGGTTTAATATTTTTAGTTTTTGGTTTAAAAAGATTTTTTTTTTTTGTAAATGAGGACGAGTTTTTAGATTTTGTGGAGCTTTTTTCTTGTAATCAGCCTTTGACTTTGAGTTGCACCCTCTTGGTGCTTTTCGTTTAATAATTTTTTTACTTATCAAAAAAGGAATGGAGAAAAGTCATTTCTTTGATCCCACTCTCCATTTCGTAGTTCATTTGGATTGAACAAAACAAGAGAGACTTTAAGGATGTGGAAAGTCCGATTAGCTCTGTTAAGAATAGGTGGTTCAATACCCTTAATTTTTTGCTTGAGAAAACTTTTTATAAATGATCTAGAACTAGTTGAGCTCATGGAATTCTTTGTATATTGGTGCCATCTCCGTGGTGCCTTCTTTTAATATATAATTTCTTATCAAAAAAAATTATAAAGAGAATTTTACAAACTGAAAACTCCGTTATACTGTATAAACCACCCCACACACACCCAAAAAAATGAAAGAAAAACAATAATTGATTCTTACTCCAAGGAAAAAAATTAAGGGGTAAATTTGATTATTAACATCATCACAAACTTAAACTTTGTCTCTCATCTACAAGTAAAACGGTGTTTTCTGATAAGTACAAGTAAAATGGCATTCATGAATCCATAACATCTATGGATGGTCTACAATAATGTAGTTGAGTAATACTTATAAAAAAATGTAGTTGAGTAATCTTACCTTCAAGCAATCCAAAAAGTGCTTGGGGTGCATGAAGGTGAAAAGAGGCTCTTTGACTAACCCTTTTTCGTGCTTCAATCTCTTCAATTACTTTTTCAAAGACAATATTCTCTAGGTCCATATTCTCATACTCCGTTAATGCCTCCAAATCATTACTAGAATCATCTAAACGAGGCAACTCATAAGGCGAACAACTTGAGAGGGCTTCTTTACTATAGATCCCTATATTTGTCAAAAGATGGCACACACCCTGCATTACTTTTCAAAAGTCAATGATAATAAATTGCTCTAGTAATAAATTTAATGCAGTCCATGCATTCACCATTCTATTTCACAAAAACAAAGGTCAAAAGTTTGGGTAGAAAAACAATAATGGTGGAGAAACAAACTCGAGCACATATCCAATAAATTATAGAATATCATTGAAAAAGGGGGAGGGGATTCAATAGCCAATATGGCCTCTCCAAAGCAAGGTCATAAAGAGAAAAGAAAAGCAAACCAGGGAAGAAAATAATTGTGAATATCTAATTTTATGATAAAAAAATATTCAATAGCAAATTGACGTTGTACTAACTTGGCCTAACTTTAACTATTGATCCTTTTCATTGTTTCTCCCTACTTGCACATTCAACCTCAAATAAATATGAAAATGAAAATATGAAACGGAGATTTTTTTGATAAATATGGCATTGAGATTTTAAAGACATAGTCAAACATGTGAGTCTGCGGTGAATGGCATTTGTTTGATGTTTTCCTTTAAGTAGTTGAAGAGAAAAAAGTAAAGATAAGACAAAAACAATTTGAAATTAGTTATCATGGCATAAAGGATTAGTCTACCATAACTGTGGAAGTTAAATCATCTAAACATCTCAATTATATAATAAATACAAGCAAAGGCATGGATGATTGCTACATCATTAATATAGTTCCTATTTTTCGTTTTTCTAATGGCTAAATTACTAATTTGGTCCTCAAAGATTGAAACCGGTTTCAATTTGGTTCCCAACCATCAAACATTCCAATTTTTTTTATAAATAAAAAATTTATTAGAAGGCACCAAGAGGTTGCAACTCAAAGCTCAAGGCTATTTACAATGAAGGAAGTCCACCAAATCAAGAAAATCATCATTATTTACAAATAAATTCCCTCTAAACCAAAAACTGAGAGTTTTGAACCAACTATCTCTAATAATTCTAATAGGTCTCTCCACTTCATTAAAAGCCCTCCGATTCCTTTCTCTTCATACTATCCAATAAATAGAGTATGGAATCAAATACAAAGCCTTTTTGACCTCCTTAGAAGCTCTCAAACCACTCCAAGCCCAAATTTCAATTTTCACGGACAACCACCCAAGACACTCCCACAATTTTATAAGCCATCTCCCATAAACTTCTAGTTAAAGAGCACTCCATCAAGAGATTAAACACTCCAATTTTAAGACTTATGTTTTATTTTGTTATCAATGTTGGACCTCCTTGCTAACTCCATTAAGAAAAGCAGATGGAAATCGGCAGCCACCTCACCTATATTTAAGCCTAAATTTGGCTAAAATCCCATTTTCCCTCTTTTTTTTCTTCCTCTCTAACACGATTATTTTAGGATAATTGCATGTTTAAATATAGATGAAGTGGCCTAACATGATTATTTTAGGTAAATGAAGGTTTAAATATAACTGAGGTAGCTATCTATTAGGTCGATTTCTGTCCACTATTCTTAACTGAGTTAGCAAGGAGGTCCAACATTGATAACGAAATGAAACATTGAGTCTTAAAATTGGAGTGTTTGATGGTGGGGACCAAATTGAAACCGGCTCCAATCTTTGAGGACCAAATTAGTAATTTAGCCTTTTTCTAATTATTGAAGGTTGCAATATGCAAGCTCTTATCTTAATTGTTGATGAGAAATGGTGAACCTAAAGGTTAATGAAGGAAGTTGATATTTCTTAAAAGCTTCATATGATTAATGTGAGGTTGTGGTACAATTACTACACTCAATACAGCAACAAGTTACTTTGGAATTGATGCAAATACAAGCAAAGCACGATTAGGATCTTTTCTTTTTCAATAAGTAGAAATATTTTTTAAAGAGTGTGCCTATCCTGCCTGTGGAAAGCACAAATGCACAATTACAATCTGGTTAAATCAAACTTTAATTTGTTCACTTAAGTTATAACAAGCAGAAGGAAATGGAAGAGAGGTGATTCCATATTTAAGAAATATAGAGAAGGCATACTTCAAATAAGAAAATGCATCAGGGGAGTATAGATCTCTTATAAGACACACGTAGCAAAACTTCCAAAGTAAAATATAGTTTGGAAGAGAACTAAAACCAGGAAAGTTAAAAACAATGATGACTTAACACACAACCTTTGGATTAAAACTCATGACCAAGTTAGAGGTTATCATAACAAATATGTGAAAAAAACACAACACAACTTTTAAGCATGATAAAAACTATCAAAAATATATGGGAAAGAATATCATAGAACTATCAAAGCAATATTTAAAAACATAATACCTCAAAAGATAAGAGGTTAAAAGCGAGCATGCAACGGCGAAGAAACATTCCCAGGTTGCTGCTTGGGTCCAAAATGACCTGGTCATCTTCCACAACTCCTGAATCACGGCCCGCAAGTATTCCTAAACATAATCTAAAAATTACTAACTTTGAAGACCAACAAAATATAAACAATGACTTTAAACCATCAATAAGCTCACCTCGCATATCACTAAAGAAGTTGAACAAATCATCCGGAGATGACAGAGATGATAACCTATTTGTCAAATGATCATTTAGCCAATGATCCATTAAACCGCCAATTTCCCTCAATTGATTCATAAGTTCCTCTAGCTTGGGCTCCAAAAAATCATCACAAGACTGAAAGATCAAATCCAAGACATAGAAAAGGTCATAACGAAACATACTGATGTTTTAGAAGCTATTTAATGAAGAAAAAAAACGATCACGGTTGGCTGGTCTTGTGCATTCAGCAAAATTTATAGCAATTCTATTGTTCCTGCAAAATTTAAATGAGTAGCAGAATATTTGATTTTATATTAGTTGTAATATACTCCTAAAGTAATTGATACCACAGATACATATTGCTCCACCTATGAATCAAAAAAGTCAGCAACGCGTCTTGTACTAGTAGTGCCTTTATCTTTAGACCACTGCTATTGTTCATCAAAAAGAATACAGATCTGAGGTTTCTTTTGTTTCCCGCAAACAATCCTTGGAGAAAATAGACTTAAAAAACACATCAATTTCTTAGTAAATAGAAAAAAAAAATGTAAAGAAAAAAAATACTAAATCAAAGAGCAATTGTCCCCTAAATTTCGAGAATAACATCAAACACTTGAAATATCTAATCTCCAAAAAAATTTGAGTATGGAATGGAAGTATAAACGTATGGAAATAAATTAACCAGCTTATAACATTTAAATAATAAAAAAAAGTTAACCTTAGTGAGAGCCAACAAGTATAAGCCGAGGCGGTTGTGTTGAGAAACGGAAGAGAAAGGGAAGGGAACAGATATTTGAGCTGGTGGCGCATAGATCTGCATCAGTATGCAAATGGAGACTTTGTGTGGGGTTAATGCAAATGCACCTGGTGCCTTCAATATCCCCGCCATACTCTTTCTCTGTTAAGTGTTAAGCTCTTCTCCTCTTTTCCCTCTTAAATGGTGGTTCTTTTGTGTAGAGTTTAAGGTTTATGGAGACAAAAATGGGGTTTTAAATAATGTATAGGGGAAATGGGTAAAGCAGTCCACCTTATAAGCACTCTACGTTGCTCGGACTCGCCAAAATTGGGGAGAGAAATACTATCAGGTGACTGAAGAGTGAAGATACAACAGAAAGGTGGAAACAGAAAAAAAAAGAAAAAGAAAAAGAAAAGAAAAGAAGAGAGAGAGAGAGAGAACAAACAAAAAAAAAAAAAAACAATTGCAGAGATGACCTTCTGTCACAAGAGGGAGGCAGGGGCGTACGGTTTGGAGAAAAGATCGTGTACTCGTCAAGCACGTACCCGGCGGCCCAGCCCGGGTTCGAGAGGGGCAGAATGGTCTTTTTCGAGGGGGTGAAGAGGTTCGACCCTCGGCGGAGATATTGGGGAAAGGGGGGTTTGGCACCGCGTACAAGGCCGTTCTTGACGATGGCAATGTGGTTTCTGTGAAGAGATTGAAGGATGCAAATGTTGGTGGGAAGAGAGACTTTGAGCAGCACATGAACGCAGTTTGTATTTTATGAATGGGCTGGGCTTGAGTACCTTTTATTTGTATTTTATGAATGGGCTGGGCTTGAGTACCTTCCATTACTTGACCTAATATGAGAGAACAGGCCCACATTAATGAAATTGATTTCGACCCAAAGACCTTAGAAATACTTCTAATCGGTAGCATGTCTCTGCTTCGATGATTTCAAATGGGTTAGGTAAAAAGTATAAGCCAAGCCAAGGCGGTTGTGTTGAGAAACGGAAGAGAAAGAGAAGGGAACAGATATTTGAACTGGTGGCGCATAGATCTGCAACATTATGCAAAATGTAAACTTTGTGTGGGGTTAATGCAAATGCACTTGGTGCCTTCAATATCCCCACCATTCTCTCTCTCTCTCTCTCTCTCTCTCTCTCTCTTAAGTGTTAAGCTCTGCTCCTCTTTTCCCTCTTAAATGGTGGTGTTTTTGTTTAGTGTTTAGGGTTTATGGAGACCAAAATGGGGTTTCAAATAATGTTCATGGTAAATGGGTTA
This sequence comes from Bretschneidera sinensis, assembly GCA_023935145.1. Classification (NCBI taxonomy): domain Eukaryota; kingdom Viridiplantae; phylum Streptophyta; class Magnoliopsida; order Brassicales; family Akaniaceae; genus Bretschneidera; species Bretschneidera sinensis. The sequence continues at coordinate 76,267,086 of CM043705.1, forward strand.
AACAGACCACCTTATTAGCAGCTAAAAGTGGAATTCTTCAATAACTATAAATATTATTATTAGTATATAATTTAAATAATAATTATAGTAATGATAATAATAAATAAAATAATAATAAAAAAATTTATTAAACCATGTTAATTATTAGTTTTATGCTTCGTATGTTAAAAACTGTTTAATAAAACAGGTTTTGAGTTTAAACCATATCAATTTCTTTTAAGTCAGGTATTTACTCCAACCAATTATAGAGTACAGTGGATTATATATAAATATCTTCTAAAATACAACGAGTCTCTATATCATCCAATGTTTACACAAAAATGGAGTACAATCCACATACTATTTTACAGAGACCTTCAAAAAGATAGAGAAGAGGAAAGAAAATCATGTGTATTTCGAATTTTTAGTTGTTAATTGGGTCTATATAGACCAAATCATACCTTTCCATAGAAGACATAAATTTGAATTTGAATTGAAATAACTGCTTTAATTAAATAATATCCATTATATCATTAACTTTAAAATCTGATCATTATATAAAAAATGGTAGTTAAAGGTACTTAGAATTGCCATTTTAATTCTATTAAACTAAACCTTTTTTTATCATTCTCAAATTCAGTCTATTATGTTTGGTCATCTAGATTTGATTAAATAAAAATGTACTTCTCTTGCCTATTTGCACTGCAAGCATGTAAATTGTTATATGCATGTGTACCATCAAATGCACCACAAACGCCTAACATCCCATTACCATATATATATGCACATGCGTGACATTTTTCAAAGTGTACGTGTTGAAACATCTTTTACATCACTTGTCATCTATTTGATCTTTTGGACGTGTCAACTTAAGTTAGTTTGCGTCGATCATTTTATTTGCTTTTGCACTATTTGAATGAGGATTAGGATCGTCTCTATCTGAGAATTGAAATGGAAATCAAATTTATGGTGAGATTTGAATGTTACTATGATAAACTTGAATCTGGATACTCTCTATTTAATAACGTGACATTCAATCTCACTATAAACTTGATTTCATTTCAATTATCACATATTGGAAATAATTCAAATCCAAACATTGAAGTTCAAGCATTTTACATTTAAATTTTAATATCTCTACAAAATGTTTATCATCATCAAAATCATAAAATTAATTGATTCATAAGTAAATAATAATTCAACGTTTAAGATTTGAAAATACTTTGTATCAAAAGTAATTAAATTGCAAACACCTATTGCTTTTATTAATGACACGCATTTATGAATTGCATTAACTTAATTAATCACGAGGGAGCGTTACTCTCAGCAACTTGAATGTCTAGCTAAAATCAATTTGAGGTACATAATTATTTTCAATTGAAATTTGAAACCCACGCGGATATGATTTTACTTTTTTATTTTTGATAAGCAAGCACAATTAAAATGAATATATATCTCTTAAAATCAACAAGCGTGACAAAAAAAATGTGAACTACGACTAGACATAAAATAGTGGGGATTACATGTATAGACATACAATATCGAAGAGCTGACGTGGTAACCAACCATGCAACGAATGGAGAAGATAAGACAAATCTCTTTATATACAAATAGAAAACAACAACGTACTGTTGAACTTTAATCTGGACCAGCTTGTCGCCACCCACAAGTCCACAACCACTCATTAATACCCCACAAGTTCCCTCATAGCCTCACAGGAATTGTTTAAGGGCATTAGGGCAATGTGACCTAACAGAAAAATGGTAGCCGGGCATCAAGACCCATTTGACAATGAAACAATTTTAATCATTTTAGTATTCCTACTCACAAGAAACAATTATTATGATAAGCGCAAAAAATGATTGATTAGATTAGGTTTAAATGCCGTGTATATGAACCATGTGCATTACGTACGTTCAAAAAAAATTGATGAATGGTTGTCATACACTAAATGCAAGCATACAGAATTTGGTATTCTCAAGATTTTTTAAATAAGATATTTATATTACGTTTGGTAGCATGAAATTGATGTTGAATCATACTTTTTCAATATTAAATTAATTGAAAAATACTATGATTCTACTTCAATTCAAATTCTAAGTCTCAATTCCATGCAACCAAATGTAACGTTAATATTAAACTCAAACACCATCAAAACCAATGGTTCAATGATTTTTTTTAACTCGCGCGTTATGCTTTCATAGTTGCTTGAGTTTTGTTAGAGTTTGTGCATAGTTCACGTGTCCAGATCTATAGACTTCCCGATGACCATGGGGTCCCGCTCTCAGGTGAAAATACGGGGGTACGTAGCAACGCCCCTGAGAATTTCAAGCCTTGTACATGTTTTGGGTATGGTTTTTATGACGGTTTGGGCTTGGGTTCATGAATAACTGTGGTTTTGCAGCAGGACGGAAACTCTAATTAGAGCGTCTTAAATTGCTTATAAATACTCTCTATGTACTGAGCGCACATTGTAACGAGAGACTTGAGAGGTTGATTATAGTGAAACTTCTGGCAGGACGTAATCATATTATAGGGTGAACATTGGTACATCATGTCTTATTATTTTATTTCTATTTATTATTCATGTGATTGACAGATCTCGAATCGTTCAAACTTAAGTCTCATTATGTTTTTGGTGGTATACATTATAGTCAAAAGTTCAAGATGCTTTAAAGGAGCGCCTACAATCTTTTCGTCTAGCTCCTCTTGTTAGACTTTCCAATAGGATCGACCATTCCTTCGTACCTTTTTTTAGTAGGAAAAAAGAAAACTCAAACTCGAATTTTGCTAACTAACCAATTTAGCATTAAATTTGAACGCTTTAAATTGGTTTAAAGTCAAACCCAAACAATCCCCTAATAATATTTGATTAAAATATGTTTGATTTACCAAGTAAGTTGACTTTGATAAGCTTAAATCACTTCAAATCTATTTAAGTCAACTTAGATTTAATTGAATTAAATAAACAAACGAAACATCACTTCAACATATATATATATATATACATGTGGCTTATAGACGTATTACAAGTACTGTACTATAAATAATTGTATTTTCTTTGTGGTCAACGGCTGTAATGCTTGGAGGATGTCATTAATGCTTTTTGTTTAATTTAATGGGAATATTTTTAACTATTTCCAAGAAAAAAGGTGCTCATAGTAATTAATTACAACATGAATGAAAATTGGTATTGATTTTATTAAAGGTGCATGAATGTGGCTGGTAGCTTGGAGGAAACAGTATAGGAGGAATCGCGAATGCATTTGTTTATGACAGGGTCGGTTGGCCTAACTAGATCTTATGTTGATGTGGGGTTGAAAATTCGGTGGTATTCGATAAAAGTTACATTAAAATTATATTCAATTTGACAGTGTGATAGTAATTTTGATTACAATTATTAAATATTTTTTACATTTTTTACCATTAAAATAGTTTTTCAATTGAATTTGGTAAAACAACAATATTGAAATTAAGAATTGTTTTTTATAGGTTTAATTACAAAATTTCTCTTAAAAATATATATGTCATCTGACCTGGTAAATTATAAAATATATTAAATTTTTCGATAATTCTTTAATCGGAATCAGACCAATAGGTTAAAATTGACAAAGTCAGAGATTAAATTATCTCTTTAAAAAACTCAAAGGGTAAAGTGTTACTTAACCTTAAATTTAAGAAAATTTTGCAATTACGCATTTTTTTTTATAAAACATAAGTAATTGTTTATTTGATACAAAATCAATTTTTTAAAAAACTTTTTTTAGCTTTCGATTATTTTCAAAGATAGTTTTCAGAGGTATTTTATCTAATTTATATTTATTGTAATTTTTTTTTTTTACAATCTCTATAAACAATACCTAAGATGCAAAAATTAATAGTGTTTGGTTTACGAAATTGTATAGTTGTTTTTAATTATCAAAACTAATAAAAAAAAGTACATTAATAACATTTGAATTTTAGGATATCTATATGGCTTTTTTTCATCCAATTATTTTTGTAATATGACATAATTTAAGACTTTAGAACTTTTACAATACAAATTAATTATCTTAATAATAATAATAATAATTTAATGTCATGATTTTATCTTTGTAGTTGCAATTAAAAAAGAATTATAGTGGCAATATTTTAGGAAACGACTTTTAATTCAAAATGTGTAAAACACAACCATTTTCTTTTGTGTTGAGACTTGGGACAAATTAAGCTAGCTATTTGATGTCATGTGGCACTATTACTTTCTTTTTATCCCACCGCACGGCATCATCTATATGGCATGATTTGCATTTCAGAAAGTTGACTTATCACTTATGTGATTCAACTTCTTGTTTAAATTTACAACCTCCATTAGTCAATTCTGAAAAAAAAAATGTCGAATTTAATTCCAAAATATGGCAGATTTTGCTAAATGAACTACGGTGATATTTATAAAAAAAGACTTTGATGACATATTCACTTAATTGTCTCTCCCATCAATTGAAAACTTCAATCGAAAAATTTGAGGAATTGCCCACAAAATCAAGATTATGTCAAATTAAACATAAAACAAAAGATGAAAGAGGTGAGCGTCCATCATCATCTCCCCACCAAACTTAGACGTACATGTCATGAAATAAACATAGTTTGGAACTTTGGAGATTCAATTTTTTTTTAATAATCTCGTTATTTTGCCAAAAATCTACGTGTAAGCAAAGAGCCTATTGGTTGGTCGGCTCATCCGACGTACTCATATGGCCAAAATTAATCTAAATTCATGAGACATAAATATGAGTCAAAACCTATATAAAAGTCGTACTCTTTTTACATCAATACCAAACAACAAATGATTAGATATTGTTTTTTTTTATATATTGGATAACAAGGAAAAGGGACTTCAACCAGTGCTAAAAAGAGTGGCTAAATAAGAATGAAGGTTAGCTACTTGTTGGTGCTGAGGAGTTCCCCATACCTTCCACCAGATGCTAGCTTGTTCCCTGCTCTGACAGGTGACCTGCATTGGATTGGGTCTCTTCCCTTTAAACTTAATTTCATTCCTATTTTTCCAGAGGAGACTATCCAAGCCAAAGGAGAGGCGAACCAAACAGCTCGAGCAAAAGTGCACTGCAAAAACAGATGGTTGGTTGATTCCAGATCAACTTCCTGACACCATGAACATTGAAAATTGCCAGTCATCCTTCGTTTCGCTAATTCCTCTCCCAGTGGAAGTATATCCATATGAATTTCTGTGTTATCGTCCATGTTGCTAAGAAATGGATGTCAAAGACTTACATATTTCACAAATTAAAAATCGAAACTGATCATTTTTTCGGATAATGATCTTGATCATATTGTGAGAAAATTTTATTTTTTCGTCTTTCAATTTTGTTCTGCATTTTATTTATGACCTTAAAATTTAATAATCTTAATCGAGTCTTTATCCATCATCTAAATTAAGTGCTTTATACTTTTTCTTAAAAATTACTTAATGAAATTGAGATGCTTAAAAAGTCTAAAGGACTTTAGTCACTATTTTGAAAATTCCAAGGGCATCCAATTCTTAGTGGATGCTTTGGCCAAAGCTAGGGTTCATAGGTCTTCTAATTTGGAGGTTTGGTTCAATTAAGTGCTCCATCCTTTTCTTTTGAAAATTCAAGTATGGTCAAGCTCGAGTCTGACAGGAGGATTTCGGCTATTTGAGTTGCTCTTCTAGTGTATGGTTACATATGTAGTTTACATATCAGCAGTTAAGTAGCATATATGAAATATTTTTGTTTTTTTGGAAAAATTCTTACTTAATATTGGTTTCATAAAAAATATATAACATAAAAATATTTTTATCACATGAATTTTTTTTCTCATCATCAATACTTTGATCTTCAACACAAATTAAGTAGCATTAATCTTTAGTCAAATTATAAAGAGTTAAATATATATATATATATATATATATATATAAAATTCACAAAAATCACAATCGATAACCCAAGAGATGAAATGGGTGCCCTACTGATACATATATATATATATAAGCTGCATGCCAATTAAAAGTCAGCCATGACTTGAGAGTTGAGAGAGATGGCAAGTTTAACACGAAAGGTCGATCGACCTAGAAAATAAGACAAATTAGGCTATTAGTCTTAGGTAGTAGAAGTAATAGTAATGGAATTAATGCAGAGAAGTTGTACTTCTTTGTTGTCCCTACCACCCTCATGATCTGACAGGTTATTTGTCAACGCTTTTCGTTGTGCATACGCATGTAAACAGTCAGCCCTCCGGATTCACAAAACCAAAGCCTGCAGTTTCCCCAAAACTTGCTACTGTTCGTACTTTATATATATATCCTCTCCTCTCCTCTCCTCTCCTCTCCTCTACATATACAAACCAAATCCTTCTCTCAATGTATTCTCACTAATACTCTCTTCTTCTCTTCTCACCAGCAAATTAAGCAACAATTAATGGCAATGACAACAGATACTCATACCCTAGAGCCGAACCAATTATACCAGAAAGGAGTGAAGCATCTTTGTGAAAATGGCATAACCAAAGTCCCTTACAAGTACATATTGCCTTTACCAGAAAGACCCAATTCGGCTAAAGGAGAAGTAAATACAGATATGATTAAGCATAATCATCTCAAGTTGCCCATCATTGATTTCACTGAATTGCAAGGTTCAAATCGGTCCCAAGTCCTTAAAACCCTAGCTAATGCTTGCGATACGTATGGATTTTTCCAGGTGGGTCTTTAATTTGTTTTATTAAGTTCATTCATTGATTTGATTTATAGAGTATACTAATAATTAAGGTCATAATTTCATGCAGTTAGTGAATCATGGAATTCCTAGTGATGTTATAAGCAGCATGATTGATGTGAGTACGAGGTTTTTCAAGCTTCCATATGAAGAACTATCAAAGTACATGTCATCGGATATGGGGGCATGCGTCCGATATGGAACCAGCTTTAACCAAAACAAAGATAATGTGTTTTGTTGGAGAGATTTTTTGAAGCTATCGTGCCATCCCTCATCGGATGTCCTTCCTCAATGGCCTGCTTCTCCCTTAGACTTCAAGTGAGAGAATATTAATTAATTAAATTATTATATAGTGATCACCTAATTAATTAATAAACCCTAATCTTTATTTTATGTACTTTAATAATATTAAACAGGACATTGGCGGCTACCTACGCAAAAGAAGCAAAGTACTTGTTCCTCATGCTAATGGACGCCATAATAGAGAGCCTAGGGCACAATTACAACAACATCAAGACACCAAAGGGTGATGAAATTATGAAACAATTCCAAGATGGAAGCCAGCTTATGGTTATAAATTGCTATCCACTGTGTCCGGAACCCGATCTTACGCTAGGAATGCCACCTCATTCCGATTACGGATTCCTTACTCTTCTTCTCCAAGATGAGGTTAAAGGTTTGCAAGTACATTTTCAAGATAAATGGGTAACCGTTGAACCTATTGCCAATTCGTTTGTTGTCAACGTTGGAGATCATCTTGAGGTACTGCTTAATTAATTATATATTTAAATACCATTTACTATATTTATTGTGTTTTAATAGAGAAAATCTTTTTTCTTTTCTCTAACATCAATAATTAAAAATGCTGATAACACATAAATTTCTTATATTGATTAATGACTTGACAGTTTTGAAATTTTAATAAAATTGTAGATATTTAGCAATGGGAAGTACAAGAGTGTGTTGCATAGGGTTCTAGTAAACTCGGATAAACCTCGCATATCGGTGGCTTCTTTGCATAGTCTTCCCTTCAAATGCACGGTTACGCCATCTCGAGAGCTCGTGGATGAAGCGAATCCAAGGCGTTACAAGGATACAGATTTTGCTAGTTTTCTTGAATACATTACATCTTGTGAGCCAAAGAGGAAGAATTTCTTGGAGTCTAGGAAATTGACTTGAAGGAAATTACTAAATATTCCAGAAAATGGAAAAGAAAAAAAGAAATTATTATGTTGACTTTGTAGCATAAATTATGTAGCAATCATTGTTGGTGTGTAATATTATTTTTTTTTTCTGGGTCAACGATGAGAATTAAGCCTTATCCATCCTCACACCACCAATGTTCTGTTGCAATTCAGACACCTTGGTAGTTAAGAGTGTATTGTGAAATAGTACTGAATCCAAGATATATTTGTATTATTATGAGAAGAAATAATATATTGGGTGTTAATTTTTAGGTTTCTAACTTTTATCTTTTACATTACTGTCATATTAAGTCTATAATATACACGTGAAAAAACAACTAATGAATTTGACAAATAACTCACACACAACAACTCTTTTTATCTTAAAAATATTTGTTGGTCTAAGATTCGACCTCAAATCTCAATACAATTAAAGATATGTTTAGTTGTGAAAAATGTTAACGATTTCCTCAACAATTAGAGCATTTGTTAACATAGCTTGAAAAAAAAAAAATTTCAACTAAAAAATTAAAAACATTTTTCACAACCAAACGCACCTTAAATATTTAAACTTTATTAACTGAGCATAAAGTAGGTCTTAAGCCAATATTAAAATTTTAAAAATTTACAAAAGAAAAATTAATTAAATCAAATTAAACTACCTATTAAACCTTTAATTGTTGTTTAACAAGGAGAACAAGGTTTTATAATCGCTCTAGACTTGGTATTATAGCGAATGAGATTATATAATACCAAATCACCAATCCCATGATTTCCAAGAAAGAAAAGAGGTATTATACTTCTTAAGTGAAGGAAACTATTCAGTAAATTTGATTGAAATTCAATTCAAGCCGCCTAGTGAAGTGTTGAATTTCAGTAGAGATGGCTTGGAACCCCATGGCATGATAATATTTGTAGGCCAACGCGCTTCTCGAATCTTGATCTGATCTTTAATTAGTATTTGCCATTGTCTTCTATAATTTGACGTGGTTAATTTTGCTAGCTACTAGCTGTGATCTAATTCATGACTAGACATTTCTCCTACCAAAGAGGCCTCGTCTCTAATTTGGCAACAGCCAACAGATCACTTTAATTTTGAAATTTATTTGAATAAATAATAGATTTATTGAAAGATAAAAAATAATAATAAACACATTGAATTACTTGTATTTTTTTTTCAATAATAAAATATTACAGATCAATTTGTGTTTATTGTATTAAATCCGCTTTTTATGACAGACTAAAAAACAGGTTATCTATGCTTAACCTAAATATTGTTATTTTTTTTTTTGATTTAACCATCATTACGAATTGAAATCAATGACTTTTGTAGATTCGTCCAAGATTGCGGCTTACAACAGAGATACAGAAAGAAGTAATGACAATTATGGGCCGTGAAGTGGTTTAATCAGATTCTCTTTCCAGGGCCGAAGATGGCGAACACAAAACGTCGCGTTTAACTCTTCCCCTTATCCACACAAATGCCGCGCTGCCGACTTCAGTTGAGCAACACAACCCTATCCTCTCCCTTTTCTCCAAACTCTCAAAGAAACTGTTAACGATGGTGTAAGGAGAGAGGAAGGGATTCAAAAACAAAGTTGTTTTGGACTCAAAAACCATGCAGTCCTCACTTAACGTCTCCTCTTTATCTCTCCTCACAACAACCTCTCTCCACAGACCCACCAGTTTTCTCCTCTCAAAACCCACTTCAGTTCACCATTCTCTTTCCATCAAATCCTCCATAGACAACAAAATCCCCAAGCCCAAAAACACCACCTCGAAACCCAGCTTCTGGGTTAGCCCGGATTGGCTCACTTCCCTCACTCACTCTCTAACCATTGGCCAGAACGACGACTCAGGGATACCCGTAGCAAGCGCCAAGCTTGACGACGTGTCTGATCTTCTGGGTGGTGCCCTCTTCCTTCCTTTGTACAAATGGATGAATGAATACGGACCCATTTACCGCCTCGCCGCAGGCCCCCGGGATTTCGTGGTGGTGAGTGACCCGGCAATTGCCAAGCATGTGCTAAGGAATTACGGAAAGTATGCTAAAGGGCTTGTCTCTGAGGTCTCTGAGTTTCTCTTCGGTTCGGGTTTTGCCATCGCCGAAGGTCCGCTTTGGACGGTAATGCTAATCTATTCTGTTCCGCTAGTTTTGAATTTTTTTGTGCATTGTGAAGTTTTACGAGTCGGTATCATAATGTGGCTTAATTGTCTATAAAATGTTAATGGTATTAAAAAATGAGACTAGTTTTTGAGTTGTAATAATGGTGAGGTTTTCACATTATGGTTTTGTTTTGAATTGGGTTTTAGCTGTTTTGAACTCAAGTTCCCTTTTGCGTTCAATTTAAACTGAATGCCAGCGAGAACTTATTTATGTTATGTTGATGATCAAGCAGTGATTATAGGTTCTTCCAGAAATTGATATAATCCAGAAAATTGCTTCCAAATGGGTTCTTTTCATGTGTTCTCTACCCATTTATTGCATCCCTTGTTAGGACTAGATAGATATGTACGTTTCGTTTTCTCACCCATTTTTATATGTTGCAATTTTCTTAAAGGTCAGCAGCCTTGTCAAGTTTATTTTATCTTTTTATTTTTTGGTTGTTTGCCAATTTTGTTTTGTTAAGTTTGGGAACTCGATTATAATCTGATATACTTCTAATTTACAAGTTTTCAATCATTGGCAATCAATATTGTAACTGGTCATGGTCTTGTATGTATTTAATATATCTCACTTGAGGATGAAAATCTGTAGGCAAGGCGCAGGGCTGTGGTTCCATCTCTTCATAAGAAGTACTTGTCTGTGATGGTGGATCGAGTATTTTGCAAATGTGCGGAGAGATTGGTGGAGAAGTTGCAACCTTATGTGCTTGATGGCACTGCCGTAAACATGGAAGAAAAGTTTTCTCAGTTAACTCTTGATATTATTGGTCTGTCGGTATTCAACTACAATTTTGATTCACTTACTGCTGATAGCCCTGTTATTGGTGCTGTTTACACTGCATTGAAAGAGGCAGAGGCTCGTTCCACAGATATTTTACCCTATTGGAAAGTAAGTTCTTTTTAGTGCCCTGATTTTGTTATTTGTTTTCATTTTTGATTATAATCCTGTCCATTTTCTGTTGTCTTTTCAGATTACAGCTTTGCGTAAGATAATCCCAAGACAAATAAAAGCTGAAAAAGCTGTGATAGAAATTAGGAGAACTGTTGAAGAACTAATTGCACAGTGCAAAGAGATTGTGGAAAGTGAAGGTGAAAGAATTGATAATGAGGAATATGTAAATGAAGCTGATCCAAGCATCCTTCGTTTCTTGCTTGCAAGCAGAGAAGAGGTCTGACAGTGCTCTGTACTTCTTTTATTTGTGATCACCATTTTTTGTGTCAATGTGGAGAATTAAAATGCACATTGCAGAATTCTTACTGAATAGGAATTATAATTAACTAGGCACTTAATGGCTGGTTTAGAATGCTAAATCTCTTGTGGAATAGGGGAAAAATAGATTTTTGTAAAGCATTTATCCTCGATGATATTTTACTTCTTGCAAGATTCTTCAGTTACTGGTTATGAAATCGTAGCTCTCAGTAACTTTTTTTGCTTTAGTATCCACTATATGATGTGCCTTTAATCCTCGACTTGAAAATGGACAAAGAGGATATGTGTAAGATTGTATGCATGTGCCCATATAGGACTAGTTGTTGCTCTTTTGTCTCTAACAGTATTTAAATTGTGTTTGCTTGAACTGGGTGTTCAATTTAAAATTCTTGCACTTCTGACACAAAGTCTGTGATAACACCATTCAACCATTATGCTTCATGAATAATGTAAGCTGAAAGGGAATTAGAGTGCTTATTGATATTAAAGTGAAGTAGCGAACTTCGTTGTATAGCAATTTTATTCCTAGTGACATGACATGCATGGGTTTCATACTGCATCACTTGTCTGCAAGCTGTGCTTATGGGTGATTTACTATCGTATATGTTTCTGGTTTTAATCACATACTTGGGTGGTTGGGTTACATTTACTAAGAAGCTTCGTTTGTTTACTCTCCATGTCCTCTGCAGTATGTGTATGTTTATAACCGAGTGAGAATTAATAAATTATCTAGCTTTATTTCTCTGTGGTGTGTCTCAAAGTTGGATTGAGATTTGTTTATCTCTACTAACTATTTTCTTATATTGGATTTTCTATGTCTTGTATTGCTTCTTACTTTTAATATGATTGGCTCTATATGTTTTAGGTGTCCAGTGTACAATTACGCGATGACCTTTTATCAATGTTAGTTGCTGGTCACGAGACCACTGGTTCAGTTTTGACTTGGACACTATATCTTCTCAGTAAGGTATTTTTGCTATTTACGTGTATCTTTTCACCTTGTTTCATTTTGCACTATATCTCAGTGCTTTGGTTTAAACTTACTCTGATTTATTCACACTTAACCTTACCCTCTTTAAACTGGTTTAGGACGAGCAAATTCAGGGAATAATGAATTATGAATGTAGATGTTGTCATCTTTATTTTGAACTTTGTGCATGTTTGAATGTGATATGAGATGTTATATAATGAGTATGAACTTGTGATTAACGGCTTATTTTCTTAATTTTGACTGCAGGATGTCTCCTCTTTGATGAAAGCTCAAGAAGAAGTTGACAGAGTTTTACAGGGAAGGCCCCCTGCCTATGAAGATATAAAGGAGCTGAAATTTCTGACACGTTGCATAAATGAGTCAATGCGTCTGTACCCACATCCTCCTGTAGGTTGCAGCCTGCCTTTCTTCCTCTTACGTAAATTATAATACAGCTGGCTTAAACAAAGACACTGAAAGGAAATTCAGTATACTTTCTTAGTTCTATTTACCTTCTGTATTTATGCTTTTACCATCCCCTGTTCTTTTAGGTCTTGATAAGAAGAGCTCAAGTAGCTGACATACTTCCTGGAAATTACAAGGTTAATGCTGGTCAAGACATAATGATTTCAGTATATAATATACATCGTTCATCACAGGTATCACTTTATGTTCTGCATTCTCAGAATTCTTTTCTCATGGCTTTACGTAATTTCCCTTTTCCTGTTCCTGCTTTGAAATTCAGGTATAATTATTTGTACTGTGATTCTGGTCAGATATGTTAAATTGAGGGTCTTTTTAGTAACTCATTAACTAAAGTAGACCAAATTTTCAAATTCCATGAAACTTTCACAGACTTGCTTGAAGGAAAAAAATAAGCCTTCTTCAAAATTTGAGAGCTGTCCCCAGAAAAGAATAAAATATGCTGAATTCTAGTTCAAGCTTCAATGAAGGCTCCTAACGGCTAATCACTTTCTCACTTTCATTTGTACATTCTATATAAAATACTTTTATTTTATAGTAGATTTTTTTAGATTAAAAAATTCATTAAAAGAGAGGAAAAAAGTACAGAAGAGGGACAGATTTCAATGTATTTGACATTAATAATTTACAAGAGAATATGCCAGAACCAGTCCCTTCCCAAACTCTAGTATCACGCCTAGAATGGGAGCAAAAGAATCAAGGATATTTACTAGATGTACATATTATTCTCTTCTGTTTCTCTCATTAAGATTCTTGAAGAAATGTAGATCCCAAGATAAAGAAACCCCATCCACAGAGAAAAAAGAGGAAATTGGAGCGTTGTGAAGATAGGAGAGTATGGAATTGAGGAAATGATATAGATAGAAGAGCACCCAACCCATCCAAGTGCTGGTGCTAAAATAATATTTGAGTTTTGTACTAATTGCTTCATAGCAGTGATCCAAAATCCTCCCAAAAACGGATAGAGGAACCTTCACCAACCTTATAACGAGTAAGTGGAAACAAAAGATATGATACATGTGAAATAAACTTCCACGGACTCATATGTGTAGCATAGATACCTTTAACAGCATCCCACCCATTCTGTTGTAGTCCATACTTACTCCTTATTAACTTGTGCTAGAGGGAGTTTTGTTCTAAAGGAAACCTCCACAGCCATTTTATTTATTTTCTATGTAAAATACCTTTACTGCATAGTAGATTTTAGCACATCAAGATTAATGAACGAAGAAAAAGAGATGTTTGAATTTCTCTCTTCTGTTAAGTTGGCTCTATATAATTGCAACACAAAACTCAAGATTGTAAGTTTTGTTTTTCTCAAGTATGCTTTTAGGATAATGTTTTCCACCTCAATTTATTGGTTTTCATGTGAATGAAATTGGAGATTCAAAGTTCCTTATTTTTTTTCTCTTGTATTGGTAAGCAAGAGTGCTGTTGGTGTATAATGTTCCACCATTTCTTGAAATGTTGTCTTTTACAAGGTCTGGGAAAGAGCAGATGACTTTGTGCCGGAAAGATTCAACTTAGAAGGTCCAATGCCGAACGAAACAAATACAAATTTCAGGTATTTGATTTTTTCAAACTTCTTTAACATACCGTACCCTTTTTAATAAATTCTCCCTCTGTATTCTATTTTGGAAACTATGTTCTCTTAATTAGACTTTAAGACTTTTAATAATTGGTCTATTTTCTTTTATATTTTCACTTAAGCATTGAATTTTAATTTGCTAAAACACCTGCCACAGGTTCATTCCATTCAGTGGAGGGCCTCGCAAGTGTGTAGGTGATCAGTTTGCTTTACTGGAAGCTATTGTTGCCCTCACAATTTTTCTCCAGCGGCTGAACTTTAACCTGGTTCCTGATCAGAACATTAACATGACTACTGGAGCTACAATACATACAACTAATGTAATTTTCTTCTTTCTCCTATATGACCTAGACATTCAGCGAACCATAAGCACTCATCGCACAGACTGATTGAGTCTTCATTTCTTTTTTGGGTGTAATGGCTGGACTACCCAACGGTTTGCCCTCCCCCATCCTATATCCACCAATCCCAGGTTAAGGGGGGATTTTTATCCCAGGTCCTTGATACAACTACCAAAACTAACTAGTTAGCACCTTAGTTGCTTAAATTTTATAGCACTCATGAGACAGCCAAACATAACTGACTAGTTAAGAATAAACTCTACAGTTCCAAGAGTAAATTACCACTTAAAATAATTAGACAGATTATATTCATCTAGAACTTCTATATCTGCATTTGGAGCTCTGATCCCCCCAACCCCCAAAACTAAGTGTTGTGTTCTGTTTAATGACATCCTTTAATCAAAGGGGTTGTCAAGCATAAGCTCATCCTAGAAATAGTCTAGGATTTCTATCTGCATTAGAAGCTTTGCTTTCCACCTCGCTAGCAAAACCCCCCCTCCCCTGAGCCTCCCCCAAGTGTTGTACTGAACCTCCCCTAAGTGTTGTACATAGGTGTAAATTTTTTGTGATACATGGTTTTACGTTTTGCTTTGAACGTCCCTTGCACAAAACATGGATTGCCATCAGAACTTAGATTATTCTGATTTTCAGTGGGAATAAGATTAAATTCTGGTGAACAAATTGGGGCTGCTTATCCGTGTCAGTGTGCATGATGTGTCCTGACAAGGTGCTTTATTATTGCAGGGCTTGTACATGAAACTCAGCCAGCGGCAAACACAATTTTCTTTTGCTTCATCTTCTACTAGGTAAGTTGGAAATTTGTGTATAAATATTCAATCATCATGTGTTGTAATGAAAGAAATATTTCATATTCTTGATTCGTTTCGTTATGTCATTAGGAAAGATTTATTTATTCTTGACAAGGAACCGATAACTTAATTTGATTCATATTTTGAAATATGTATACTCAACATTCAGGGTATGTTTGTTTCATTGTACCATGTTCTTGCATTGTCTCAATGCATTTTAAAGTATACCATGCTCTCTGAAAACTTCAGCAACTTAAGTATCAATGCTATGTAGGGGTGGCAATTCGGGTTGGCGGGTCGTGTTCGTATCGTGTTGAAGTTGGGTGTAACACTAAATGGGTCGACACGAACACGATACGATTATTAATCGTGTCAAGAAAACTCAACATGAACACGACACGATTATTAAATGAATAACACGACACGACACGCTTAACCCGTTTAATAAACGGGTAGTGTTCGACACGACATGACACGCATAACCCGTTTAATAAACGAGTCGTGTTAGACCCGATACAACAACACGACATGCCTAATTTTTTATAATCTGACATGACACGATTAAACCAATTTGATTCTCTGGTCTACTTTCTAAAACTGGTTGCCGTTCAATTGACTGCCGTTCAATTACCAGCACCAGAGACTGGTGCTCTGCTTTCTCTTATTTTTCTTGACTGTCACAGGACAACAGATATTAACTGTCATTTTTCTTGACTTTCACAGCTCATTTTTGCCACTAATCCTACAGTTTTGTTAATTGGTCTTGATTCAAAAGGCTGCTCTATAGTCCCTTTAAAAAAAATCTCTGTTGTCCTGTGAAAATGTTGATGCTGATGCAGATGCTCCTCTATAGTCCCTTTAAAAAAATCTTTGTTGTCTTAAAGATATGTGGAGATTGAAGCGGCGCACAAGGAAAGAGAGAGAAAATATAAGAGATACAAAGACTTACCTTGAACTGGAGAAAGCCTGCTGGGATTGAGCTTTGAGAGAGGCAGGGAGTTAGCCAGTTAGGGTTCGTGTAAGGGTTAGGTTAATGAAGTCTAGAGTGAAGAGTAAAGTGAGGCAGTGAGTGTTAATGAATTTAGGGTTTATTTATATATATACTAAGTTTTTTTTAATTTAATATATAATTTTTTTAAATGGGTCATAAACAGGTCGTGGGTCATAATCGTGTCAACATGACCCATCAACCCGCGACACGACACGATTATTCCGTGTCATAATCGTGTCGACACAATTACGACACGAACCCGATTACACTCAACACTAACACGTTTTATTTCGTGTCGTGTCGTGTTGGGTTCACGTGTCGTGTCCAAAATTGCCACCCCTAATGCTATGGGGTACGTCACTTTTGAATTAGAGCCCATGCTTGAAAAAAAAATTGTTGCAATCATTTTCTCCAGACTAGTTGGGTGAGTTTTCAATGATGCCATTCACTTGAAATTCTGTGTTTTTGAGTTGTAGCCACCATCTCGAAAATCAAATTGGTGCTCTAGTTATGAGTGTTTAAAGTTATAGGTGGGGAAGATTGAAGAGTTAATGTTTCCAGGGGTAATGAAAAATCAAAATTCGCAAAATGGAGTTGTTTTGATCTTATTTTCTGAACTATTAGGCCTTGTAGCAACATGTCATACACTGATTTTTTTAACTTGACAATTAAAAAAAAATAAAGAAAAAGAAGAGATTAACGTGAGTAATTCAACAACATTACTTCTCATCAAGGTTTCGGTATGCTTTTTCTTCTTTTCATCTTCCCTTTGGTGGTCGAGTATCTTGAATTCATGCCACTCAGTAAGAATGCAGATCTATGAGCATCCTTTGTTGCCTCATAAGCATGCATATCAAACTACTTTCACTTGCTTCACCGCAGTTGGGATCATAGGCTGCTGGGGATGAATTGGATGTTACCAATCAAACTTCTCCATTGAAAGGTCTCCTACGGATCCTCGGTGATTTTCGGAGTCACTGATTTGAATTATTTTTATTTGAAAATTAAAATAAAAATTAAATTTATAATAAAATTGAAAGTTATCATGATAAATCCGAATTTAAATATTTATTATCAAACGGCATTCAATATTTTTATGAATTCGATTCCATTTTATTTTTTCAAAAGGTGAGGATTCAAATCTTGGGATCATATATGATCAATTGAGTCACCAACGGTTTTTTGCACTCATCAATTGCAGGAATTTAGTTAAAATTTTTTTTTATTTAATAATAAAATAAATTATTATACCATATATTTTTTATAGACTTAATTAAACAATGATTTTTCCCATAACAATATTGAAACTCAATCTTTTTCACGGTGGTGATTACGCATGTTCTTTCCTATACAAGTTTAAATATTCACTATCCTTGTGATTATGGCGTTGACAGATGATCTTTACCTTTTTTTTATATTCATTTTTCTCTTTTTATTGATTTATCCTCACAAGCAAACCAAAAGTGAAAAAAACAGAGTCATTTATGTGGTAATATTTATAAAAAAAAGCAAAAATTAAAAGGAGATTTTACATAAAAATCGTGAAATTACTTGTAAAAAAGTCTTCTCCGTTAATTTTATTCAAGTGACCCACCACAAGTATAAAGGTGGCATAAAAATCCTAGTGCTTCATGTCGCACTTAACGACAGAATTTCCTACGTTACCACCACAAGTTCTCTCTCTTCTCTCATCCCTTCCACTTTTCTCTCTTTTTTCTCCCCATAACTCACAACCAGCTCAACTTTCTCTCTCCTCCTTCCAGCAGTCTGTACGGCAGGCAGTGCCTTCGTCGAAGGTCAAGCACCAGATCGATCTTTATGACCAGCACTTGGCCTCCAAGTTCCTAATTGACGGAATTGCCCCTCTTGGCTCTGGTCCGCTTTCCCCTCCCAATTCTCTGGTCCCGTCGGTAATTTCATCACTCTAACCATTTCGTTGTTTGTTTTTTTATTTTCTGAAGTATTTGGTTTTGGATCTTGAACGAAGCAAGAAAAGTAATTTTTTTTATAGTTTTTTTTATTGTGTTAGGAAATGCTTTGATTGATGCTTTGGAGTTGTGTGGTTTTGGTCTAGAAATGGAAGGGTCACGTTTGGTTGGGATTTAGGAGGTGATTTTCTTGCTTTTGAAACAAAAACTTGAATTTATCGAAAGAAAGATTTAGGATTTTAGGAGTTTTGCTCTTGAAGGCGACTATGATGGTTCATTTATTGAAAGCAGAATGTTATATGGATTTGGGCTCTTAAAAAGCATTAGAAATTGTTTCATATTTCAACCAAACGTCTCCTTATTGTTGCCCATTTGAGGTTCATTTTTATCCCCATCATCATTCAAAACTTTTTTATGCCTGGAGCTGTTTGTTTATGGTTTAGAATTAATTAGGCCATTGTTTGTATTGCATAATAAACTATATTTTTTTTTTTTTATCCTTTCGGAGGTGAAAGTTCACCTTTATTTTTGCTGCTAAAGGAACAGAACTCTTTTAATTTCAATGTGTGATGTATTGCTGTAAAGCCAGAACCAGTGGAACATTAAGTGCATTTTATGTGAGGGATTTTGTTCTCAAATTTCTTGAACCTCATTTTGTTTTTCTGCTGAAATATTTAGAAAGAACATTAGATTCTAAATTTTACATGTTATGATGTTGAACTTGGCCTAATAAAAGGAAAAAAAAACTCTGCAATGATGTAAGGATTTTGTATTTTTTTCCTTTTTTTTTTTGCTTTCATTATATGTTCGAGTCTTGGTTACAGGTAGGCCTTAATTTTATGTGCCATATTCTTTTCATCAATCTCTAAAACTGAAGTTTCAAGTGCACTCTTACATTTTTGTTTTGTTATTTGGATCCACTCCTTCATGGGTGATGAAGGTCCTATATTGTTCATTCTTGTTTTATTATCTAGATCCCCTGTTTCATAGATGTTCGGCGCTACCTAGAGAAAATTCCTAAATTCCAATATAAAGGAAAAACTCGGACACACAAGAAATCAAGCTAAGGTAAAGAGAGCTATGGAAGAGAGCAGGGAGAGCAGGAAGAAAGCGAGACTGGCCATAATGGAACTGGCCAACATGATCAGTGTGCCCATGTCCCTCAACGCCATTGTGCGTCTCAATGTTCCTGATGCCATCTGGCAAGGTGGGGCCAACTCCCCTCTCTCCGCCACCGAGATCCTTGCACATGTCCTCCCATCCTCATCCTCCTGCGGTGGAGATCCTGAGAACCTCCAGCGCATCCTTCGCATGCTCACTAGCTACGGTGTCTTTGCCGAGCACCTCATCACCCCAGATGGCTCCCACAGAAAGTACTCTCTTACCGAGATTGGGAAAACGCTCGTCACCGATCCTGAGGGTCTATCCTACGCGCCTTATGTGCTCCAGCACCATCAGGTATATTATATTTATGGGAACTGCTAAATTCACAGGAAAATGGCTGCATACACGACCATTTTTTCCTTTTTTCTATTTGTTAACCTTCCCACTAAAAGACAACAAATGTTGTGTGTGCAGCCTTTTTTGGTGTGGATTTAGCAGTTCCGTATATTTATTTCCATTATTTTCTCTTTCCTTTTCGTCTGATTTATTACCATATAGAGTTTTCTTTTCTTTTTTATTTTTTTTCTTAGTGGTAAGAAGACAAAAACATTTAGTTAATAAAACTACAAATGGGGTAAAGCTGTCTTAAATTTTAATTGCCATGGATATAGCCGGTTTGAGTAAAAATTTCTATCTCACTTCTATTTTTCCAAATAGTTAACCATTTGATAATACTAAATTTACTAATAAATTAATGTAAACGTATAATCTTTGATTATTAGTGTCAATGTTAATTTATGGCACCAGGACGCCCTAATGAGAGCGTGGCCGCTGGTGCACGAAGCGGTCTTGGACCCCACATCAGAGCCGTTTGTGAAGGCAAATGGTGAGCCTGCATACGTGCACTACGGGAAGAATCCAGAGATGAACGGCTTGATGCTGAAAGCGATGTCAGGAGTATCTGTGCCTTTCATGAAGGCCATATTGGACGGCTATGATGGGTTTGAAGGAGTGAAGCAATTGGTTGATGTGGGTGGGAGTGCAGGGGATTGCCTGAGGATGATCCTACAGAAACATCCCAACGTACGTGAAGGGATCAACTTTGATTTGCCTGAGGTGGTAGCTAAGGCACCAAACATGCCTGGTGAGATTTAATTATTTTTGGGCCTCTCACCTGCAGCTCTAATTATAATTGTAGCTACAAATACAATTATAAAAGGGAAATGCTATATGCAGAAAAGTTTTTGCTATATTCAGAGACGTTTTCACTGTCTTTTAATACGTTAGAAGACAATATATTAACATTAAAAGACATAAATTTCTGTAGCTATTCCCTTATAAAATATCTGTTTATAGATAAATGATGTTTTTATAGTCTAATTAACTTGATTGTAGTGATTGTGGTTTTAGTTCAACAATCAAATCTCCTTTTTGTGAAAGCATGTAATAAATTTCATTTCAATTGTCATGTCATAATAAGAGAAAATATAATTAAAAATGGATTTCATTGGAGCTAAGAAGTGGTTTATGAACGCAGGCGTGACCCACGTTGGTGGTGATATGTTCAAGTCAGTTCCTACTGCTGATGCTATCTTCATGAAGGTGTCTGTTTCTCTCTCTTTAGACCGGCAGTCAATTTTGAAACTTGAGTGCATCGTTTCCTATATATTACTGTTTTATAACTGAAACTGAGATCAAATATTTTAAATTACCTGTTTTAAAAATATTTCATTTTAGTGTGACAAGAGATACTACTACAGGAACTTCATTGACTCATACATTTAATAACGTGGTAAATAATGATTGACCGAATCTTATTTATAAAGCTTGGCCTGTACAAGAATTTCTTGATATTAGGTAATACTTGGGCAGTTTGACACTTTGATTGGTATTACGAAATGGTAACTTATTGGGTAAGTTTATGGTGATTTGATAAAAAATCAAGTCATTGTAATTTTGTTGTACATTTGATAGTAAAATATTTTTACATAGCTCAGTAATTTATTAGATAATGTTAGTAAACTATTAGTTTTATATGATTGGGTAATTCAGTAGATTTGATAGTAGTTAACATTACATGGCAGTGGGTGTTGACAACATGGACAGACGAAGAATGCAAGGTGATCATGGAGAATTGTTACAAGGCACTTCCTGTGGGAGGGAAATTGATAGCTGCTGAACCATTGGTGCCAAAGGAATCTGATGACAGTCATAGGACTCGTGCCCTACTAGAAGGAGACATATTTGTGATGACGATCTATAGGGCCAAGGGTAAGCATAGGACTGAAGAAGAATTTAAGCAGCTTGGTCTCTCGGTTGGCTTCCCTCATTTCAAAGCATTTCACTTTGATTATTTCTACGCTGTCTTAGAGTTTCAAAAGTGAATTCCATTTCTCCTATCGGAACCCAATATGTAAGAAATAAATTTCAAACTTCATTTTCTGTGTGCTAAACAAAGTATAGAGTTAAGTTCATTTGAAAATGAACTGAAATTAAAATTCATTAGGAAATGATTTCACATTTCATATCAAATGAATTGAAACTAGAATTCATTTGCAAATGAACTCAAATTTCATTTTCTGTAAAGAAGTAACTCAAGTGCCCGACTGTGGCAAGACGTAGATAGGCAACGATAACATACTGTAATAGATGAAAAAATTTTGTTTGCATCTGGTGTAAAATTTATTTTTACATCGAGGTAAAAATTTGATTGATAATTTTTAAAAATTTTATTAATAACGGTTGTAAATACTCAATTAATACTATTACTAAAGTTTTAAAAAATTATCAATTAAATTTTCATTTGATACAAAAATGGCATTTTATGCAGTAAGAATCTCCCATGATAGATATACAAAGTTGTATGTCTACGCTCATGAGAGAGATTGCATATTAGAAGACATGGTGAACGACAGAGAGATCTAGAATTGGAGAGAAATAAGATTGACAAAAAATGATAATATTGTCCTTATAATTCAAGTTTAAGCTTAGAGTTCATTTATAATCTTATCAAAATTAATAGAATATGTCCAAGTAAGCTTAATAACTGTCAAAAGTATGCCAAAATATGACATTTTTATGATTTACCATTCTGATTGGTCTAAAAGTTTTATCATCGCCTAAAAAGTTTTAAACTATTACAATAGGACTCAACTTTATATCAAAGCTCTAATGGAAAGCCGTGCCTTGGCTAAGGAAATAGCCTGCTGTTTGCTAGAGTCTCAGCTTCGGCAGCTCAAAAACTTGCAGAGATTTTGAAACTATATGTTGGACTGCCATCCATGATTGGACGGTCTAAGATACAGATTTTCCAGGATATTGAGATCTGAGTTTGGAAGAAGGTCCAAGATTGGATAGAGAAACTTTTAACGAGAGAAGGAAGAGGGTTCTTATGAAAGCAATAGCTCAAGCCGTGTCTACATATGCGTTGAGTTGTTTCAAGTTGCCATTCTCTTTGTGTGATGAGATTCATTCTCTGATGTGGAGGTTTTGGTGGGGGTATAAGGATGAGGAATGGAAAATTCATTGGATTCACTAGGAAGATTTGTGTTAACGTAAAGGTGATGGTGGATTGGGATTCCGGGACAAGCTTTTATTTAACATGACTCTCCTAGCAAAGCAGATCTGGAGATTATTGCACTGTTCTGAGTCATTGTTCGAAAGGTGTTTAAGATGGAATTAAGATGGAGAATGGGCAATGGGTGAGGATTCGGAACAATAGTTGGATACCCAGACCTTCTTTTATGACTGTTTCTCCTGTGATTAGTCTCCAACTGATGCTTTAGTGCCTGATATAATTGATGTTGATCAGTGTAGATGTAGGGAGGATTTAGTTCATGGCACTTTTCTTGCTCATGATGCAGATCTTATTCTTCAGTTACCAGTTTCTCATAGAGAGGATAAACTGATCTGGCATTATAATTTCTCAGGCCTGTTCTTGGTCCGAAGTGCTTATAAGGTCCTATTGCAGCAATGTGTTGATGAATGGAAAAATAATGCTGGGATTGAATCCTCTTCTGCTAGGTCAAAGTCTCCTTGAAGCCTGAGTATTCCAAATAAAGCATTTACTGTGGCTTGCTGCTTTGGGAATAGCAATTAGGATCAACCAGAGACTGGTCTCTCCAATCATTCCATCTATCTTGGGGTACAACATCAGACATGTATGTTTTAGAGAACACCACAGTTGCATAAGCTCCCCAAGCTCTCCCAAGCCATACTCTCTCACTTCCATCAACGTGACACTTCACAAATGAAAATCCTGTTTGATTGTTAATCGATTGCCTTGCTTGAGATGTGATTGCTCAGCTAATCCCACAAATACTTGTTTTGCTATGGAATTAATGCTGCAACCCTGCCATTTACAAAGTTTTTATTAATTTTAATTTAGATGTAAGATTTGATGAAATTTTCTTCTTGTTTATTCTGTATACCAATTAATAAACAAGCACTTAGTTGTTTTTATTATAAGCGATACCTCATAGAGTGATCTACCATTTCCAAAAATGAAATCAATCGAGCCTTGTATGAAACTTTCTTTGAAATAATGCCTCCCTTGATTATCATGAAGCGTGTCTTGAGCACCGTAAAATCCAGAGCCACAAAATGCAGCTTGATCACCCCCTATTCTAAGTGCTACTGCCTGCCCTCCAACTTCACCAGGGCTTGGCTCTGGTGCTGTGTTCTTTTGAACAAACACAAGAAGAATCAATAATCAGTTACAACAAAATAATTATAGTATTTAAATTCATTGATGAATAAGAAATTAATTTGCACCTTGAAGCTAATGTTGTAAGCTGTAAAGTTTGGGGCAAAGATAGCAACTGAAAAGCTGTGAGCAGTTGCTCCAGTGGAATTTGCAGTGTCATTCCATGCTATGGAAGTATGGAGATAACCCTTTCCTTGAAATATTATATTTGGCTTGTTAGCGTGAACGGTAACCTTCTCCCTGCAGCCACCATCTGGTAATTTAACTTAATTGTTCGCATATATTTAAGTGCTACTAATCAGTCACCAAACATGCGCATTTTCATTCTCCTTTTTTTTTTTTTGTTTTATTCTATTTTATGTGAAAAGGAAAACATAAAATGGATTTATTTTTTAAAACCAAACGCACCCTTAAGTCTCAAGAAGTTTATGGTACAATTACCTGTAAGTACCCAAATCGATTATAATAAATGTTTTGGACGGGCTACAAAAATTTGCGCAACCCTTCTAGTCAACTGTTAGTACAAGCCAAACTTTGTAGTGAGATATGAGCCTAGACCTCCACTTCCTCTTGTCACATTTGATCTTATGCTTCCTCCTCCTGTGATGGTGTCTAGATGCAATTCTTGATAGGAGAGATAGGAAATCCTCTAGGCCGCTTTGCTTTGCAACCCTTTTGAGAATATCAGACGGTTCAAAATTACTATGAGTATTAGTGGCAATACTAGTCATAGAGGAAAGAGAGATGGTATATAGAGCAACAATGACTGAAAACAGTGCAATGGCAAAGGCAAAAAACCAAAAGGAGTTTGTTTTGATTCTCATGGTTAAAGCTAGTGCTTTATGTCACAGTTTTGAGCTAATGAAGAGAGGGGAATGAGGTATTCTTATTATTTTGTCTGAATGGGTGAGAGATGATTGACGTAGGAGGTAAGAAAGGTATGGGCCTTAATGTGCGTGTGTTGATGATTACAGGTTTTGCTTTAAAAGCAATGGCATACAATAAGATGAAAGAGAAATGGGTAGCATGGGAAGATTGGAAGAAATACACGCTAAGCCACAGAGATGGCGATTATGGTCATGATGTCATTATGAAAGCAAAGAAAGTGCCAGGTGTGCTTATGTTTTAGCCGGTGAGCGTTGACTAATTTAAGAGATCTTTGTTGAAGTTCATTTTCACATGGCTGACATTGTTAACAAAACAAACAAGTAGTGAAATTGATTAAAATATATTTAAATTAATAAATTTAAATAATTTTTTTTAAAAGATATTTTAATTTTTTTAATATAAATATATTTTAATCCGTTCTCAAACATTATTTTAAAATTTACACAGAATAAAATAAAATATCGTGCTTTAAAAAATGAAATTTGAAAAGGATTAAGTGGATGCCATGTTGATATTTCTATTAGTAAATTATGATACTCTTATCAAGGGAAAAGAAAAAAATTACCGTCTTAAAGACATACAACACACTTTTTATCATACAAATACCTCATCCCCTCGAATCCCTGTCAAGTCTCAAGCTTCATTTTTCATATCATTAATCCTATTTCATTCATATTCTATTCCACATACTCTGCAAGCATAAAATTAAAGGCGGAATTTCATAGCCACAATAAGGTAAACTATCTTTAGTTTCCAGCCTATTTTCCTTTGTTGGGATAAAGGACGGTGACCTAATTATCAGTGCTGAACGTTTGGACTCTTAACCAGCATTAGGTTCCCCAGAGAATAAATCATAATGATTCACACATAACCATAAAGCATCTGATATCTTTCCAGTTATCGAGCGAAGTGATTGGGAGAAGCAAAAACACGCGGTTCTTGTAAGCACTAATTGTAGATCCGTGTCCTTGAATACGATACCTCAAACTCAGGATCTTGTTTTAAGGGCCTAGAACGATTAAGGACATACAGATCAATGTGGATAACACAAGGAAAATTTGGTAACTGTGACATCACTGACCAGTACAACAGAAGTTACATGGCTTCCTCTAGACTCACAAAATGAAAAGGAACTTCACATTTACATACTCTTCCAGTCTGAGTCTCTACACAAATTGGTTGGGATTTTTTTTCTTCAATAAATTAAAGAAAAGAAAAAAAAAGAAATTACACAGCATTCCCCAAAAAATGACTGTTAATCAAACTTCATTCCAGTACTTCTGTAGGCTCTATGATTCGATTAACAATTCGACAGGGAGGAATCACTTTTTGCAGCATAGATGCCCCTTTAAACCTCACTATCTGGCAGCAGTTTCTTCTATATTTACTAAGCTGTAGCACACAGTAGACGTAAAATTTTAGTGACAGGAAAATTAAATGCATATTTTGGATATACAATTATGCTAGAACTAAGAATACCTGGTCTGGCTCTATCTTCTTAAAACCAAATTTATTCATCCAAACGGACTCTGCTTGTTCAGCTGCTGGGAGCACAATGCTTCCAACATTCAAGAAAGAAAGCATCTTCTCGATGCAGGAGAACAATAACTGAAAGTAGCCCTGTTAAGGTAATTGAAAATCATGAAATCAAGACTAATTGCACCAATATCGCAAGTGAAAAAGATCAGTTAGTGCTAGACAAAAAATATTCTTAAAATCATAGAGAGCCAAGATTCATCCTGGTTCAATAATGTTGACCTAGGGTCTCAATCAATAGCTTGATTTTGATGATAACAAAACTCACTTGATGTGTTTAATGTGTTTAACGTGCTAGAAAGTTGGATCAAACTGGGAAAAACTTTGGACCTCAAAAGTTCAAAGAAAAGAAGTCCAGGATGCTTCAAGACCTTGAATAAAAGTTGACTCAATGTGGAAAAAGAAGTCCGAGATTCTTCAAGATATTTAAAGTGGGACTCAACAAGACAGAAATCCCAAAATAAGAGTTTCAGGGATGCGAGTCCACTCCTAGGTCGTCTCCCAGAGACAAATTTCATATGGGACAAAAACTCTCTAGGAGTCACCTCTCGGGCCTCTGGGAGTCCACCCAGCCCAACGGTCAGATTCTCTTACAGTCTTACACATGAAAAGGTGGATTTAAAGCACCCAACAGGTAGTTTTTGTTTCCAACAGCTAGAACACTTCAAAGGACTATAAATACATGCTTTGGAAAGCTTTTAAACATAGGATTGAAGAGAATTAAAGAGCGATAAAGATATCAACTTTTCCAAGCCTAGTTCTTGTGTTCATCTGATGCTCTTCATTTGTACATCATTCCTTTAGAGTAAATCTTGTTGTAATCACTCATCAACCAAAAATGAGTTGAAAGAGGATTTGAGTGTGAGCCTAAACACTTGCATAGGTTTTAGTGTGAGCCTTGAAAACACTTGTAAAATGTTAGGAGTAAGCCTTGGGAAAAACTATTGTAAAAGTTGATCTGTGAGCCTACAAAATACTTGTGTAGGTTTGCTAGAGTTCTGCAATTCTAGCGTGCTATTTGATGATAGTGACCTTCAAGGAGAAGCCATGAAGAGTGAATTTAAGCCTGGTTGTGACCACTATATATCGTTTGCATCTCTCTAACCTCAACTCGTTTACATACTGCACACATACTTTGTTATGCTTGTTCATATTTGTTTTAAGTATTTGTGCTTGATTAATCTATGTTCAAAGTTTTCATATATTCTTGAACAATATTTTTTCTCTTATGCTTTAATCTGAAAAAGATTGAATTTGTTAAAATTGAAACAATTTGTAATCAACCTAATTTACCCCATCCCCCCCCCCCCCACCAAAAGGTTTGACAGTGTATTTTGGACCAGTAAATTCGAAAAAAATTTATAAACAACAATAGAATGACATAATTTTTCCCCCAGCCTACATCGCCCCACCCCGCCAAAAAATTCCAATTTGTCAATATCACAAATGTTCGTAATTGATGCACACTAAACCTTGAATGAACAGTAAAACGAAATGCATGGGACTCCAGAGACCAAATGCTTGAAAATCTATTTTCTCCAAGGATAGATTTGCATAGAGCACCAAGCTCAATTGTGTAAAAATATTGTACTACATCTAACAATTACAAAAGGTAGGAAGCAAAGGCCAACTTCTTGGTGGGCTACAAACCCCAAATTCCTATCTCAATGAAGAGGAAAAGAGGACAAAACTAAGACAAATGAGCTATCAGTCTTACCTTTCCCTGGTTACCAATACTTGTTGCAACTAAAGGAAGTTCAGCAACCTCACGTCCAAAAACTCGAAGCACTCCAGCAGATACAACAGATGAGCTGCAAAATTAGCAAAAGCAAATGTTGTCAGCAAACTTTAAAGTGAAGTTATGCCTACTATAAGGAATACAACACTTCTCTTACTTGACAGTCAACACTGCACAGTACATTCCTCCATAATCTTGGCCCTTTATGTTTTTTCTGTGAGAGAGAGTGAGTGAGAGGCTCAAGTTTATAAGAAAAAAGACTGGACAATGATTGCAAGATATAGCCTACAGAAAGCAGTATATTTTATAGATAAAGCACTTATGCTTACCCATAAACCAGGCATGGAATAAGGTTACGTCCGGTCAATGAATCAATTATAGGGTCAAAGCAATCCTGAAACACAGATATCAGATAAACATCAGTTAGAAGATGAAAATCATGGTTGGACCGAGTGTATATGCAGCATAAATTTTAGGATAACCCCAATTCCACGCTCAACATGGCTTGATCCACGCAATGTAAAAGCATGGGATCCGTCTAATCCAACATGGTTGTGGCGTGCAAGCAGCCAAGTTGGCGTGGAAATAGGCCTTCCCAAATTTTATTAGTTGGAAAGATGGTTTCAGCTTCTCCAATCCTACCAAAGCCTTAGGTATTGTAACTAGCTCTGAAACAGAGACTTCAAAGCAAGTTTTCAATTGTCAATATTTTCAGCTACACAAATATACTAGGTTCAACCATTCATCAATAACTTCTGCTTATGGATGGCTTTACTCTTACAACAAGATTGGAGAAAGTTGCATCCGTACATGGTAACAGCTAGAGATTAATGTCCAAGCCATAATTGTCAAAAGGGCTTGGCAACCAAAAACAAAAAAGAAGAAAACATGTTCAAAAGGATAAAAGGACCAAGCAAAAGTATAGGTCTCACCATGCCACTGGTAACTAATTTTTCTGCCAAAACTAATTTTCACACTTTATTAACTATTCTATTTCAGGGAATGCTGATGAGGAATGAGATTTCTCAATTATGCCCTCATCAAGCCCATAAAATTGTTGGAAAGCAGGTGAGTATGGTAGCCATGAGAATATAATTTAAACAATGGTGAATGTGCACAATGATTGGACAACTAATATTCCATGGTTAATTACTGAAAATTATTAAATAGTAAAGTTCTTCGCAAGATGAACCCAAATTTCATATCCTTCATCAAAAGCGTTAGAGCTTATGCCTAAAATGGTCAAGCATGATGTTCGTCCAGTGAGTACAAGATTATATGCTTGGAACCATCAGAAAGAAATGAAGAGGCTGACTACTAAAACATCTTTTATAGCCTCTATTCTCAGGTAGTTTTAGAGGGTGGAAATTTTGACTATTCCACCCCTTAAGCCCATGGTGCTTAAAGAAGGAAAAGTTGTTCTTCCATAAGGAATAGACCAAATTCTCATGCAGGCATAATATTACCTATCTGATGGTAATCATAGTAATCTGATTTCATCTTTCACATTGAGGAACATCTTCCTCTTCACCGTATAAATAATTATCTATCATTGAAAAGGAAGAAAAAGGAGAAAGCACCTCAAACTGACATGCACAGATGATTAAATTCAAATTAATGAATATATTGTTAAATCCATGGGTTAAAAACAAAGTTAATATCTACCAAATTGATAAAATTATGTATCCCATCACCATTCATTAACGTTGGAAACCACTAATGGTTTAAAAAAGAAGTATCTACAGAAAGGGCAGTACTTACATGGAAGATAGTAAGGGCTTGAGAAAGCAGCAAGGTAGTTTCAGAAGAAGCAATCTTGGCACTAAGAAGCCTCCATCTAACATCAATATCAACATTAGCACCTAAACCTTTAACCACATACTTTTTCCTTGTGACTTCCAAAAGAGAATCTGGGAGCTTCTCAGCTCCTCTATCTAGCAACTTCTGCAATGTAGAATGGACTCTTGTGCAGTCCATGCAGCAAAACCACTTCCCTTTAGGCAATTCCTGTCAAACAAGTGGCACCAGCATTTTATTCAGAAACAAGGAAAAAATTGGAGTCTTTATACAAAAGCAATTGAGGTAGAAAGTAAAATTAGACTCATTCATGCACACACCTTCAACTCAGCTATTCTATGAGTCCTCAAACAGCCAATATGAAATTCTTTCTCACACTGGTGTCAAAATGAGAAAATTAAAAAAAAAAGTATACAAATTAGTTTTATAGATACAAGTAACATATTAATAATGACTTTCCATGTTTATAACTTGAGACATTAGATGACATCAAAGGTAGAAAGAATACCTGATCACAAAGAATAATTGTGCGTGGACCAAATCCTGATGGGCTAAAATCAGAACCCCTGCACAAAGAAAAAGAAAAAGAAAGGTCTTAA
Source organism: Bretschneidera sinensis (assembly GCA_023935145.1). Classification (NCBI taxonomy): domain Eukaryota; kingdom Viridiplantae; phylum Streptophyta; class Magnoliopsida; order Brassicales; family Akaniaceae; genus Bretschneidera; species Bretschneidera sinensis. Next base: position 76,297,830 of record CM043705.1, read on the forward strand.
TCAAGTATCATAAGAGTGTAATATAACTGTTACTAAGCACAAATTGCATAAAAAAGGTCAAATCCATAAGCTTCAGTAAAATTCAGCCAAAGCTTAACCGTTACCAGCATAACACACATCCGCTAAGTTCAGATTCGATGTTTTTGACAATACGAATGTGTCTCCTATTTATCTGTTTTATAGAATCAACTCCTGATACCCGTCCAGCAGCAACAGCATTGACATTGTACTCCACAAATTTTTCTCGTTCAAACTTATTCTCGCAATACTTGCAGAACCATTTACCCGGAGGAACACTTGGTAGAGATGCACATTCTATAAAGGCCAAATTGCTCATCAAATTGGGTAAATCACAGCTATGAAACTAGTCTAGTCTGAGATAAGGCCACAGATCATTTTAAACGCAGATGAGAAACATTGCTGAGGAAAATTAGCACATAACTAATAATTGTACTTTTCAAGATGTTAACTGAAAAAGTACACAAGTGCAGGTAAATTTAATCGAGGAAAGCTATAAATAAACATGAATATTAACCCAAAAGACAAGTCTGTTAATTAAAAATAAGTCTGCATAGACACAGATAATTAACGTGGGGTAGAAGGAAGGAGGGGGAGATGGAGATAGAGATAAAAAGATTACAAATCCAGCTAGCACGCTAATCATAGTCCTCACTCATCCCTTCTCTATGTAGATGTAAAAGACAGTTTAGAACCCATTGTGCCATTTTTGTGAGAGAGATAATGCCATCATTGAGAGAGAGAGAGGCTGAAATAGTTTGTATGGTAGAAATCTATACACTGAACTTCACAGAAAATAATAAATCTTTCAACTGTAGTCACAAAAATACCAAAAATTGATGAACTTAAAACATCAGTATCGGCATAGTCTAAACATTTTCTGATGCATAGATTAGCAAGGAATACAATCCAATATGTTGCTAAGACGAGCAACCTTCTTAACAAAATACTAGATTTTGAAACTGTCCAAAGATGTCCCAAAGAAGTAGGATTTACTTGGTCAATGTTAACAAAGTAACCTGAACTCGAATCATATAGTACCTGGTTTGGCAAAGAGTTTCAACAAACTAATGTCCAGAAAATGTAAAACCATTGTTAACACATAGTAGCATAAAATAAAAGTAATTTCATTCAAAAGCAAAACGTTATATATATATATAAAATGCTAACTTAGCACAGTTAGCATTGTACACTAGCTACCTTGGACAATATTGCCATTATTTTTTTGTTAAAAAGTAATATTCCCCCTGATTAATCCCTGAAACATCATTAAAGTAGGGGTTTTTGGGCAATTTAAAACTTTTCACTCTCCTCTCACCCAGGAAACAGTGCCGGAATAACAATGCCCACGCTCGGGGGGATGAGTGTGTAGCTTATCCCAGCGGTGTTAGGCCGCCAGATTTTGCAGATCAACCAGAATTCCAATTTCCTGCCTTCCCTGGGTGGTGGCTACGGCCAAATATGGCCAGAATATGCCAAATCTAAGGCCCTCCTCTGATCATGGAGGCAGCACGTTATAGTGGCCAAGCCGGAGGAGGGCAGTCATACCTGGCCAGCTTTGTAGATTGCCGGGCGACAAACCCAACTGTACAGGCGGTGTGCTTTTCCAACCATTGATCGGCTGGAAATTGCAAAAAGTCTCCATAGGTTAAAAAAATTATTTTGATTTTATTGAAATACCCTATTTTTTTTATTAGTAAAAATATATATTAAACAAAATGAATCAAGGGGGTACCACCTATATACAAAAAGCTATCTACAAGTGAGAATCTCAAAGATCTACAATATCTTCATCATTTACATTTTTTTAATGGCCAATGGTTTTTCCTTTCCATCAAAAGCTCTCCTATTCCGTTTAATCCAAATCATCCAAAAATAGAAAGTGGAATCAAGCAACAAGCTTTCCTCCTATGCTTCAAGCCTCTCACCCCAAACCAAACCCACACCTCACCTTGGATTGAACCGGCAGTCACCCACTGAATTCTCACAAGACTAAAAGCCATCAACCATAGATGTCTAGTGAAGGAACACCCCAAAAGAAGATGATAAATGGACTTGACCTCTTCCTTACAAAGGTAACACCTATTAACCAACACCTTTCCTCTTTTTTGAAGATTATCAATTGTAAGAATGCCACCCCAACAAGCTTCCCAAGCAAAGAAAACAACCTTTGTAGGAGCTACGTTCTTCCAAATTGCTTATTGACTTACCCTATTAACCTGCTACAAAAAATTGAATACCCGAGGCATTTTGGTCCTATATAATTGGTGTACAATGCTAACTTACAAGACATCCCATATATATTACTTTTTATCAATATATATATATATATATATATTTTACTTATCAAACAAAAAATATTTTATATATATAGAGGGCAAAAATCTTTTTAAGAACTGAACCTAGGACCTGCCATGACCCACCCTCTATATATAATTATTACTACATATAGAGGGCAAAAATCTTTTTAAGAACTGAACCTAGGACCTACCATGACCCACCCAAAGTTATCAGACCTGAACCAGACATGGACCTGATCGAGGGAGTGGGTCATTGGGTCAAGTAGTCAAGCAGCATAAATAATTAAAATTAAACATTAGTTTTACAGTTATTACTATAAAACATATTGATCATGTCATATTAAAATCTTACATTAATTGTTTCTTACCAAAAAAGATTATATAACCATATTTACATAGTCATAATCAATTTTAAGTATTTTGAGTCAAATTTGATGGTCACTAATTTGAAGAGAGCCTTTAAATTCGTACACAAAATCCATAATTTTTTGAGTTTCATGTATTAATTATGAGTTAAATAAGATCACAAAAAAAAAATATAAATTGTTTGCTACTTTATTTTTATGTTAATAAAAATAGTACAAATAACTTTTATCTCTTTGTTCTTTATTTATCAAAAAAATAGTACAAATAAATAAGGGTTATTACCACCAACCATTTACATTTTGTTCCGTATTTCAATGCCCCCTTACATTTTAAAAATGATCAATTTACCTCTTGCATTCCAATAAACCATTTTGATGATAACTCCGACGAAATTGATACTGACACACAAAAATCTTGACTACTAAACATGACAAGATTTTTATGTGCGCCGGTATCAACTTTGGTCAAGATTTTTGCGTGCACCCATATCAATTTCGCCAGAATTATCATCAAAAGAGTTTATTGAATACATGCCTAAAATTTAAGGGGTAAATTGATCGTTTTTAAAATGCAATGGAGACATTGAAACACAAATCAAAATGTAAAGGTGTTTGATGATAATAACCCAACAAATAATAATAAAGTGAATGTTTAACACTTGGATTAAAATTTACTCTTTTATTTGATTAGGTAAAAGCAAATGAATGTTTGTAGAATAATTGATTTCGCATAGTTATACATAAATTTAGGTGCAAAACTTTCATCAATATCAAGAGCCGGTAGCATGGTAAAACACTTCTTCATCTAACAAGGAGTTCTAATTTAAAAAAAAAAAATGAGGTCTCATGTTCAAATCTTCTTACCTACACATAATAATTAAATTTTTGTCAAATATAAAAACAGACTAGTTTGCCAAACAGGTCTCCAAATGAAAGACTGGACCAGGCAGGCCTTCGGGTCACCGTTTGGCCCGGTCGACCCAGGCTGGTTATGATATCAAACTATGGACCCACCACAAGCCTCGGCCTCCTCCTAGACAACAGGTTCCAAGGTACAACTGCAAACGATTATTTTCTGTTTCTATTTCTGCTAGCCAATTTAAGTTATCTTCTTCTTTTCAAGGCAGCTTCAGCAGAGCATTTCATACATGACCAACAAAAAAGACATGAAATTTTGACATAGTGGAAATATGAAACCAATCAAAAGAAAACAAAATCCTTAAACCCCAAAAGAAATTTTATATTATTAATAGCAGTTTCTTATGTCGGACCCATCAAACCAGTTGAAAGGAGATATGACCCCTTCCCATCTCCTCCGAAAGAAATGATTCTATCAAGTGAAAAGCAAAAAAGGAATATATCCTTTACAATTAAATTAATTAACATTTTACCTTTGTGGAAGGCTCTAGGACAGCCATCACAGAGCAAAAGATTTCCACCATCGGCACAAATAACGCACACCTCATCATTGTCCTTGGCAGAATACTTCCGACCTCTCGAAATTGATATTGCCAATTCATGGAGGGACACCCCATTAGATGTATAAATGTATGCATAACTGTCAAAACAGAAAAACGAATTTTTTTTTATAAAATCAACATGAATTTATGGGTGAAGAAGGTAAACTTTGAAGCTGCAAAATATATCATAAAAGCTTACGGCTTTCTGCGAGATGCCCAACCAGCATGAGCTTCAAATTGTGAGGGGCTGACCTGAACATTAAATGTGAAAAGGCTGAATATTCAAATAGAAGATACAGGGCTATGAAGTTTAAGCAGTAACAAACAGTACCTCACAACTGCAGCAATGACAAAGTATTCCGAAGCCCTTTTTAAGACCTTCAAGCAGTTTCTGTCCACAAGAACTAATTGCTTTACACAATGTAAGTTACAAAAATTTAAACATGCATTAGCTTTATCTCACCAACCTGTCCACGAGCATAATATGCTACTTCAGTTCCATCAGGCAATCCACCTTTCTCTTCCTCAAAAACCAACTTATGCAATCGCTGATCTCTACTGAAAAAGAACATCAACATAACTAGAGAGATTACATACTTTCCAGAAAATAAATTGAGGAACTACAGCTAGAAAGATGCTAAAAAGATACCAACTTTGTTGTTACCCTCCACTGACTCTTGCTTTGTGAAGAGATGTGCACTGATGCACTTTTTAAAGACTTTGAGATCAAACCCGGTTTTGTCCACCTGAAAAACGCAGATAGAAACATATAGACAAAAGAAGTGACAGTCTAGTTTATGATACCATACACTAATTAGAACTGTGATCGAAAACATCACTTAAACTATATTCTTGAGTCGCAAAAAGCTAAGCCAGAAATGTAGTACACCTAGAAATAAACCAACGATATCAGTAAAAATAGAACAAAAATACCTACATTTTTGTTAGTTTCCATCTACTCTTATTTCGCGAAGGGATACATGCTGAAGCACTTTTGGAGGACTTTGTGATCAACCCTGGTTTGGATGACCTGAGACAATGTAGAGTGGATCATATTTACTTTTTGAGAAAGAAATAATACATGAAAATGATGCATGGAAATTATGAGAAGAAACATAACTGAAACCATATCTTAATGGCTCCAATAAGATTACTGAAAAAAATTATATTTCCTTCCCAGAAATTTAAAGCAAAAACCTAAGAAAGAAATGTGCCACACCAGAAAACAAACTAGCAAGATGTAAAAAGGTACGAACTTTCTTTTTATCTTCCACGGTTGTTTATGTTGTGTAGACATAACTGAAGTATAATTGGGTGTCTTTGGCATGGGGTTTTGTTCCAATGACCTGAAAAGGCAGATGGAAGCAAACAAGAAAGACAGAATTGCATATCATTACTGGATATGATTTTTACACACAGAAGGGATTAGCTACATGCAAGAAAAGAAAAGTAAAATCTTATGCCCGAAACATGCTATACCAAAGAACAAACTAAGAAGATATAAAAAGTTCAAAATAACAAGATATAAAAAGGTACCAACTATCTTGTTATTTTCCGTCGACTCTTATTTTGTAAAGAGATGCATACATAAGCACTTCTTGAGGACTTTGCAATCAAAAGTGGTTCAGATGAATTGAAATAAAACACAAGGAAGAATAATTTTTTTATAAGAACATAAGAATATAAAAACAAAGTATGCAAACATAAATACTGGATGAACTGAAAACTAAAAGGAAAGTGGAAAATCACTTCAACTGTATCCCTGCACGTTCAATTTGGTTTAAGAAATTGAAAATCCACCTTTGGCCCTCTCGTGTTATATGTACGTCACGTTAGTTGAAGATATAGCAATTGTTTTCAGCTAAAGCGAACACTCTAGCACCAATCATAAACCAAACCTTTTTTTTAATACTTAATACTAATTACTACATTGACTCAATTCATCTGTCTTCTTAAACAAAGAAAAACAACCTGAAGGTTTAAGGGTAGGCTGATAGTATAGGTGTCAAATGATTAAAAAAGTCAAATAATCTAATTTGGTTTCTTTCCTAGTCCTAAAAAAGTGTAGTCGAGTGAACAATATATATTATAGCATTAACACAAGACTGGGACACATGATTAATTTTATCATGTGACCACCTGCTAGGTCTGACTTCATGATCAATTTTATCAATAATTAGACGTTAGCGATATCAACCAAAATTGGTGTACAGAAGAAATACCGTCATGAATATTTTTTTTAAGAGGACACATGATTAAATACCAAAACAAGCCAATTTTTTCACAAGTTTTAGCTACTTAACAGGGCCCCACCATCATGTATCCAATGATGAATATAAATGTATATTGTGAGAATGTTTTAAAACCTTCCGATTATTGATTTGTTGTATGTTTCATCTTGACAAATTTGAAAAAATTTCATCCCTCTTCTCCACACTGATTCCCACAATATCCAAGCAAACTGGTTCTTAGTTATGTGGTTAGATCACCAATTGAAAGCAAACAATTAAGGATAAAATTCTAAATAGCAAGCATACCTATAGTTGTGTGCATAGTAAAATGAGGGAACTTACCCTAAGGAAATCTAAAATTAAACATAACAACTCTCTTGGTCTCACTCTATGCCCTTTCCACTTCATGCCAAATATATGAAAATGCCTACACTAATAAAAGTAGAAGAATGTGTTTCCCAACATGATATAAATAACATGTTTGGCACACCTGATAACCAGACAAGAGAGTGGCTAACATCACTAAATTGATACAGGCATCGAAACATATAATTGTCAAGTCATTTAATCAACCAAATGGGACCAAGATGGTGACGAGTTCCTTGATAAAGGTAGGCATGAAATTTTTACATAAATTAGTACCAAATATCAAACTCAGCTCAACTAAGAGAAACCAGGCACTAACCACTGAGTTGGAAACAGTGAAGGAAATTATTGCAGCTCAGTCTAAAGAAGCAATATTGAGAATTTGAGACAGCAAAACTATAAACAACTCGCAATGCTGCCAACAAAACAGTATTTACTAACTATTTGAAATAAGCTCAACTAGTATTCAGCGGCAATAAATTCAAGTTCACTAAACAATATCTATTGTTTCATTTTCATACCACAATGTGGAGGCACACAAAAAAAAAGATAGATAATTAAAAGCATATGTTACCTAGTGTATGAAAAATGTAATACCAATTGCATCCTATTACAATCATATAAAATTTAGACATCTGAACATTACTAATGTGTCATGAAACAAACCCAGCAAATTTAAGCAACAAAAAAATTAAGAAAAATAGACAACCACACTCCACATACATCAATTACAAAGCTGTACAAAGCAGCTTTTCAAGAAAGCATACCTATCTCTTATAACAGTTCTACAAGTTGGGCTGCCTTGAGATTTCCTTGACTCTGAGCATGAATTGCACAACGGACCTCCTTGGCCAAGATGGTTTATAGGGAATGGCGCTGTGAATTATCGAAAACCAAATAAAATCAAGAAAAATAAGTTTAATATAACCAACAAAATTTGGGCTCACTAGCAAAAGTGATATGTAATAAACATAAAGACCACAACCAAAAAAGTCACCTTTGCATATTTTACAGGTGAAAGTTTTTTCTTCGGGTGAAGCACTAATGGAACTTAGGATTGTTGCTTCTAATGCATGCAGAGGAATGCTCCTGCATGCCTTCAACACTTCAAGCAGGCTCTTACCATTTTCAAAGCAAATATACTGTGCTGCACGTCTGTATTGTTTACAAGCATGAATCTCAAATTTGGAAGGCGGAATAACCTACAAGGGCAGAACAAAGGAGGTGGGGGGATAAGTTACTTAAAGAGATATTCATCAGATCATGAAACTACTCAGCATTCTAAATTACACTGGAGCAACAGACAATACTTACTCTGCATCCATTGCACAAAGAACATGAACACAAGATCCCACCATCTTTAATGGTGCCCCGAAGACCAAATGCCTGAGACTAACATATTAACAATATAAAGCCTTTAAGTTAGAAGCTAAATTTAAGTTCCAACATCAATATAATAAGCAAAGAAGAATCCTAAAAAAATTATAAAAAAACCAAGAACTAGGTGGGAAAAAGTCGACCTTAATGCTACCCATGTAAACTACTGAAATCCCATCAAGCAGACCAGTATCAAAAAGCTCCTTGACTGTGATTGGCCTCTTGTTCATTGCAATCTTTTTTGACATTTTCAATTCTAGATTCTTCCACGTAGTTGTCAAAGGACTTCCGTCAGCTGTCGCCTCTCCATCTAAGTTTGGATCTACTTCATTCTCCATATCTTGTAGTTCATAGTCCAAACTCTCCAACGGCTCCACCTCCTTCAGTTTCAACACAGATCGTGTAAAACGCCTTGGAGCCTTTTCAGACAAATCATTTCTTACCTCACTAGTCTCAGCAATTGGTTTCTCTTTCCACATGGGCACTTCAAAATTGCAATAGGGTTCATCTTCGAACAAATTTTCAATTTCTTGGCTCTCTTCAATTAAAGTTTCCACTGGGATCTCTTGAGTTACCATTTCAACAACCGAACTCTCTTCAACTACAACTTCAACCAATGAGCCCTCTTCAATCATACTTTTCATGAGCTGGCTCTCCCTGCTTAAAATTTCCACAACTTGGCTCCCTCCAATTACAGTTTTTACCACTGGACTCCCTTCAATTATAGTTTCTATAGCTTGATGTATGTCTCCGGCTATAGTGTCAACAACCATGTTTCCTTTAATTACGTGTTTAACCATTGTGCTCCCTTGAACTGGACGCGCTTCGGTTACAGTTTCTCCTACTCGATTCCTTTGGGTAACATTTTCAACAGCCACACTCTCTTTAATTTTAGTTCCAACCACTGAGCTCGTTTGATCCTTCTCAGCTGAAGAGCTCAAAGAGTGGATTTTCGGCTCCTCAAAGCTATTTAGCTTCTTATTTTCCACATTTTGCACAAATTTATCACACCTATTAAGCCCAAACTTCTTTGTTCTAGAGTAAACATTGTAACCATTCACTTGAGTAACTTTCATTCTCTTACCGCTAGTATTCACATCAACTTCTACACAAGAACTCGCCTGAGTTTGACGCTGAGTCGGGAACGCATTATTTGGACCGAGCGAACCAGCGAGCTGAGACTCAATGTTCAACACAGAATCTAACTCTCTCTTCATTGGAGTCGTAAATCGACTCAAAAATATCTGCATGAACCACCCGGAATTTAATATATATATATATATATATATATATATATATATATATATATATATATATCAAACGAAAACATTCGAAAATAATGAACCAAACTGATATATAAAATAGACAAAATAATTATAAAGAAAAAAAAAAACCTTAGTTTTCTAGGGTTTGGAAAGGGACTTAAGTAACAGAGAACGTACCCAAAATCAGATAAGTTACATGTGAAATCGGATTCAGTCGAGGATACAGAAGGTGAAAAAATATGAGAGAGAGATCGGATTTGGTGAAAATTAGGGTTCTTTGGGGCTGTGATTTAAAATGAGGAATCGAAATTTGGGGCATGGATTTTCGCTGACATCGGTAAGTAAAACTAACCAGTTGTAGAGAGAGTAAGCGACAGAGACAGTAATGGGCTGGTAGGAGTAATAAGAACAGGCAAATGGCAGAATCCGTAAATAAACAAATCACGACTATGAAAATACCAAATGAGCTCCAATACGTGTTCACCTCACCCAAACAAAGCCAGTGGAGAGTAACACCTTATCTTTTGTACGCCCTAACAAACCTGCAATTGCCTCTTTTTTTCACCTTACCCGAACAATCCTTATAACAATAACAGCGTATGTTTTTATCCCCGGAAGCCAATAAAAATTGTGGCCCTCTTTAGCTAGCCAGTAAACCAGGCAGATTGTTTGTCAATGCTCCCACGGATGGTAAAGAGATGTCAATACAGTGTTCAGAGGTTAATGGGTTGAGCTAGGGGTTTTGCTTTGAAGTAATGGGGCGTAATTATTTAGATATTTTAAAATTTTAATAAAATAATAAAAATAATAAAAATAATTTTAATTAATTAATTTTTATTAAAATTTAATATTTTTATTAATTCTTTATATCGTGATAATTATAATTTTATAAATATTAATATATTTATATAAAATATAATTTATATTTTTATATTGTTATAACTTGTAAGTGATTAATTAAATAGTTTGTAATTACTACTAAAAAAAAAGCACAAAATCAAAAAAGTCCTTGAGAAAATGAGCAAAGAAAGTGGCTCCCAAAGAAAAGCCTCAGTCACAGTAGATAACATGTAATATATATTTATGAAGTGTAATGATATCACAATAAGAATATTAGCTTAGTGGTTAAGACTTATAACTCTTAGGTTGCATTTTTTTCAAAATTTGAACCCACTGACAATCTAATTACTTCTGGGGCGCCCGAGCGTATGTCTCAAGCAAAAAAACGAACATCCCGAGAAAAAAAAAGCCTAAAAGATTGGTCTGCCTCGCTCCGGGACTCGCTCCAACAACGTCTCTGAATACATTGGTTAATATTTTGATCACATGGTAAAAAAAATTAGATTTGTTGGTAATAAAATGTGATATTATTAAATGTGATTATTTTATTAATAAATATAACAATTTTTACTATAGCACTTAAGAATTATCCGTTAAAAAGTTTAAAATAATAAAAAGAGTTTTAATTTATGAAAAGTTGGGCTAAATATCACTTTTAATCTCTCCCGTTCCATTTCTTGTAACATTGGGATTAACGTTTTCAACTTTCATCAATTAAGCTTTTATGGTAAAGGAATCTTCATGCAAACAACTCAACTCAACTCAACGTGGCTCTACAAGCCGTTACGTAGTGTCACGTGACAAATTTTTCACTCTATTATTCTTATTAGCAAAAAAGATATTGATATCAAATTCAAATATAAAAAGATATCAATTAAAGCTATAAAATTATTTATGATATTAATAATTATTAGTATTATAAAAAATATATTTATAATCTTACCAATTATAATCATGCATCAACGCGAGAGATGAACAAAAAAGATTAAAAATGGAAAAAAATAGTTCAAAAGGAAACCAAATCTAGATTTGAATATTTGGAGCGGGCCACGCAACCTTTATTTCTTTCTTTTCCAATCTTTTTCACACATACATGCACATGAATTGATAGCCATCTTTTAGGTTTTGGATCGAATTGGTTGTGAGTCAAGTGAAGGAAATCGATGAATAATAGCTACGAAAATTTTAATTTTTTGCTTGATTCCTTTTAACCCAAATCACCTTATGATTTACATGAAACACTATTAACTAGAAGAATATACAAGAATAAAATCGTTACCTTTAATTTGTTGCGTTATTGGTTTTTCTTTGTGCTATTTCGACAGTGTTGATGAATTCTTGCGACGCTCTTGAATCAACAACGACTACAAAATTATGTAGTCTCTAAGAATAGTCCACTAGGACAAATCTTTAAAAATAAATTTCTCTAAAGGACTTGGTTCTCTCTCTTGGGAATAGAGGAATAGAAGAAACTAGGTGAGTAAAATAATATCTTAGCAAATTTTTGCACACACATAAGCTATATATAGTGTTAGGGTTAGTTGTAATTAACCATTAATTACAAATAAACCCTATATATATTTCTTAATTACACATTACCCTTTTTGTGTGTGATCTTTTAGGTTCAAACTAATCTTGTTGTAGGTCATAACTTTTATGCAATTGCAATTGAAACTCCGTCCAATTAATTGTGACCCATTCTAATTTAATTTAAATAAAAAATTCTTTTTGATTATCACTTTTATGAGAATTAATTAATTGATCATAAATTATTTTTCAAGGCTTATAAAATATGAGTGACTCCTAGCAATATATCATGACTATCTAGATAGTGTGAATTTGGTTGTGAATCTTGAACCTTGCTGCTATCAATTATTGTGCAATTCAATTATTCCATCATGTAATGTCTCAATTAAGCTAATTAGGGCATGTAATTACTATCAAACACTTAGCATTAATTATGTGACTAGATCTCAAGACTATAACTCAAATGGTGAAATTAAAAACCCCTTTCTAATTCTCACCATGCCTTGGCCAATGAACTTTTTAGTTATATCTTAGTAGATCATATAGAGCATTCTTTCTTTACTTAAGAGTGATATATCCCTTATTGTACACTCAAATATCTTTATATTAAACCCACTAGACCCAATTACTATCCATGAATAGAACCATATTGAATTACAATTAAAGCATAACGAGACTCAGAAAAGACAAATATGGTGTCTCGGGTCTAGAATCACTTGTACAACTATAAGATAAGAACTATATGTTGACATGCAAGTAAAAATCTACATTCAGTTCTTAATTCGAGTCATATTCAATGAAATCATTCTCTAATGAGTACCCACATATTTATTTTAGTGTATCGCCCACAAATGATATTGAGATCAGCCACTCTCTCAATTAAATGAACATAACATATACCAATTTAATAGGATTACTAACGACCAGTTAGTATCTTATGACCAAGAACACTTAAGAACAGAGCTTTAGAGAAGAATATGTCTCACATTTTATAATCACACCATAATCCTATCTCCATTGCTCTTATTCTATAGACTTATCATGACTATGTTACTAACAAATATTCATGATAAAAAAATTGCCATTAATATATATAAATAATAATGCGAATAAGATTGTTTTACAAATAATATGCTTAAGATATTAAATTTCATTGGTTTGTAAGGGATACTAATGTGAATAACATAAGGATGGATTCAGAATCATTATCTTGGGGGTCAAGTCAAAACTTCTCATAGAAATAAAAATTCATCAAATTATAATTAAAACCAAATTATATGATAAAAATTCACTTAGTATGCGAACTAGCTATGACCATTTACAGTCTTAAATTCAATTACTATTTTGTTGCTTTTTTATCTAATTGGTTACTTTACTTTATGTAGACTGAGGTTCCAACCCAAGAGGGGGTGAATTGGGTTTTTAAAAACTTTTGCTAATTACTTGCAAGTTTATAAAAACAATTAAATGCACAAGCATACAAACAAGTAATGTGCTTTAAGTAAAAAAGATTAAGGAAGAGAACATTTTATAGTGGTTCGGCAATATCGGATTTGTTTCGACCCTATGTCCACTCTCTTCAAGGAACCTCCTTGAAGTGATCCACTAAAACTTTTAGTCGTACAACTTCACGAGTGTTGCACAAACCTTACAACTGATCCCTTCCTCTCGAAAGCTAATCCCTTCCTCTTGGAAGCTAATCCCTTCCTTGTGGAAGCTTACAAAGAAGTGTTTAATTCTAAACACTGTAAGAGTAATTGCAACTCTTTCCCCTTTACAATAAATGTGAGTTGCTGTAAAGTAAATAGTAAAGAGATAGCAATGAATACTTTTACAAATGAACAATATCTCTATTTCAAGAAAAATCTTGAAGAATGTCTCAATGTTGTGCGTTTATCTACCTAAATAAATAAGCAAATAACCGAACTTGTTTTACTTGCAAGTGCACAAGGTCTACAGTAGCATAGTGTGCAAGTGCGAGATCATTTCCATAAGGATTGGTGAATTTCGATTTAGAATTAATTTCACAAAGTAAAAACAGATAGAAATATTGAGTCTAGATTAAGAATAATAATAGAGGCGTAGGGACTTGGTATCCACCACTAATCGTGCTACCCCAACAAAACAATATGCCAATGCTCTACTCATGCTATGAATTCCTGTTAGTTGTCAACCTAAGGGCTTGGTCCACTCCTTAGGCTATTGATTTCCTTATGCAACGAGTCAGGTATGGTGTATACTCTAACTCTTTTCTCTCTTAAGGGATTCAGTATGATGTATACTGAGTTGTTCCTTAAGAGAGCATAAGGTTTGCGGAAATCGACAACCACACGAGACCTAGGGCTTGGTCCACTCCCATTTTTCCATGTTGATTAACCCAAGAATCTGGATAAGATATTTTTTGTTACTATTGTTAAACCCAGGACTCGGTCATCCAAATTGATTTAACTAACTAATTCATACCACATGCATACGTTGATCAGACACACATATATGAGGAATTTAAATAAAAACAGGCATTAATCAAATCAAGAATCACAACATAAATATTGCAAAGACACTAATACTGAATTATTGGTTAAACATAATTAGGGCTTTAACCAAGCCCTAAGGTTTAGTTACACATGCTAAGTATTCTGAATATTATAACCATAACTAAACTAAAGAGAAAGATAAAACCCGAAGAATGATGTGGAGAAGAGTCGTCAATTCCTCTCTAAGCTTACAACTTCAAGCAAAATTGAAAGATAATCCAAAAGTGTGTTTTTTGTGTTTTAAAAGTCTATATATAGGGTTCTAAGAGAGCCCCGAAACCCTAATTTTCAATTTGAGAACCGGAAACTTCTTTCCAAAACTGGCTCTACCACCTCTCTGTGCGTGTGCGCTCGATTGCGTGCTTCTGTGATCGAGTGCATGGGTGCGCTCGAGCCTTCTAAGTGTGCACACTAGTGCTTGTGCGCTCGATCACAAGAGAGGTGTGCTCAAGCGCACCTCTGCTGGCTTGCAGATGCTCACTTTTTATTCCTTAGAGCTCCAAAAATGTCTTCTTTTCTTTAAAGACCTACGAAAAATACAAGAAACATGAAAATGAAGTAGAATATACTAAAATAAATAAACAAAGAGCCTAACAAGTGTAAATTAAGGGGCTTAAATATAATTATTTAAGCACTTATCACACCCCCAAACTTACATATTGCTAGTTCCTTAGCAATACAAAATGAAAGACTATATGAAAACAAAATCAAAGATAAATTCATTCTTCATGATATCCAAAAATTTTGGGTTGTACATAAAACCACGATGATTTTTCATGAGTAAGCTTATAATAAAAATACATTTTTGTAGTGAATAAGGATTTTAGAAGTTCATGTTACTTACCCAAGGTTGGTTTAAGGCATCGCAAGTTTGATTTGGTGTGTGGTGAATTAGCACATAGAAGATAGAGCTTCCTGTTGACCCTCACCCGTATTTTAATAATGACAAAACACAACTGTTATTATACTAACTAAGTGTAGTAAGCAACAAAAGCATTCAACCAAGGATCAAAGTTCAAGAACTCAAACCGAATCAAAGTATTAAGTGAAGACTGAAGATCTAGTATAGGTCTAAGGTTTTAGAACCAATGTAAGTCTCACTTATACATTGTAATAGCTTGTTCAATGGCTCGAACACAAAAGGTTTTTCTAAACCAATCGACTGGTCTATGAGACAGTATGTCTCCAGTTGACTGGGTCATTCATACCAGTCGACTGGTAAAATGGACAGTAAGTCCCTGATGAGAGTCATAAAATGCATCTAAACAATACTTAATTGTTAACATTTTAGGGTTGATCTCGGTCGTAATCGCACTTTTACATGTTGATAACTCTAAAGTGATATTCATAAATCATTGACTTAATTCGATGCATTTTCAGGTGCTTTGAGTACAAAAGAGATAATAAAGCGATCCATGTTTAAAGCACCAAAAGATCTTGGGTGTCGGTGCTCGTTTTTGTCTAAGGTTTAGACGTGTCCAAACGTGATTCAAAGATGGTTAAACTCTAAACTAAGGCTGGAGTAATAAAGTACAGTAAGTTAAAAGACTGCACACAAGTGTGTGCATCACTTTGGAGCAAGTTAAGGGTAGGCACACTAGTGTGTGCACTTCTGCATACAAGCTGAAGAAGTTTCACTGAATTGCCAGAATTTCCCGTACAGATCAATCATCTTTGCAGATTAAACTGTATTGATGTAGGAAGAACCAGATGATGAGCCATATATTCTTAGAAAGATCCGGAAGTCTATTTTCTGGAGAATTTTACGGTTCGTAAAAAGGATTTTTCTAGAGAAAGTTATGGCAGTTTTAGTGGAAACAGTTCAGGCCAGCACAGCAGGCCCAGACGCACAGCAGGCCCAGGCGCACAGCACGGCCTACTCGCCTCTTGACCGGATTAGGGCAAGCAAATGACATTCTCCAAGACCAAAACACCCCCCTCATGCTCTATAAATATATCTTTATGGAGTGTGCAGCTGGGCATTGAAGAGAGAAAGCAAGGAAGAGAGAAAAAAGAGAGGATTCAAGGGATCCAAATCCAGCATTCTTCCATTTTATTTCTAAGTTTTCTTTGGTTGCAAATCAAGGGGAGAACATCCATATTGTTCATCCACCTTGAACTCCATGGCCAAATCAAGGGGAAAGCATCCTTATTGTTCTTCCACCTTGATTTCCATGGCCAACTAATCATTTTACAAGGGAAAGGGATGAATCTTTAGGGATTTCTTGTTCTTTATTTCTTGTTCTTGATTCAGTTGTATGGATTTATTGTTAAATATTGTTTATGAATTATTCATTGATTAAGTAAGAAGATTTGAGTTCATGTGATAGATGTACTTCTTATTCTTCTTCTTTTAGACTCTCTTAATCCGGTGATTGCATCATTCTCCTCCATTGAGGTTGCTTGGATGTGATTGATTCCGGTAGATTTATCTTATTGATTGTCCATTATTGCGATATTGTCTTTTAAGATATATTGTCGTTTCTTGATAATCTTTAAGATCGGTCATGTGTGCATGAACCGAAATCAATGATTAATTCGTAGCAATTATATAAGAATTGTAAATGTGCTTGATTGAATATATTCCGATTGCTTGTTTGGGAGTTGAAACTTGCAATCGAGATAAAATCAATTGAATCAAGAGTGGAAATAGGGAACAAACCTAAGGAGGATTCCCGGAACCTTGTTATTTCTCATTTATATTTCATTTACATTTACGCAATTTTCCTTTACATTATTTCACCATCAAAGCTTAAAAATCTTGAGTTTAACTTTTATCGTTCGTTTTAAGGTTCACACATTTTCCTTTGTACTTAATTTGTTTCCCTGTGGAATCGACACCCCAAAGCCGTACTACAATAACCGTGTTATACTTTGGGCGTAATCAAATTTTGGCGCCGTTGCCGGGGAAACGCTCTTAAGTATAAGGAAACTTGTCAACTTTTAGTGTGACGGTAAAAAAAAAAAAAAAAAAAAAACCAAAAAAAAAAATCGTAAATATTTTTCTTTTCAGCAGTTTGTAAATACGGCAATATTATTCCTTTACTTTTGTTTTGATTTTCTAATTTTCTTTTATTATTCTGTTTTTATTTATCTGTTTATTATTTTATTCTGTTTTTATTTACCTGTTTATTATTCTGTTTTATTATTCTGTCTATTATTCTGTTTTTATTTATTTGTTTATTATTCTGTTTTATTTATCTGTTTATTATTCTGTTTTTATTTATCTGTTTATTATTTATTTGTTTACTATTCTGTTTTATTATTCTGTTTTTATTTATCTGTTTATTATTTTGTTTTTATTTATCTGTTTATTATTTTGTTTTTATTTATTTGTTTATTATTCTGTTTTATTTATTTGTTTATTTATTTGTTTTATTTATTTATTCCCCCTCTAAATTAATTGGTGCATGCTTAGACCGAGAGATTCGCGAGGTAGATTCATTAGAGGACCCGAATTAGAGTTACCCTCTCATTCCACCTCCATTGGTGAAACCTCGCCTAGATCAAACCATAGTGCACCCCCATCAGAGAATTTAGAGGATTTTGTTAACATGGCTGAAAATCCTAATGAGAATGGTGCTAGGACACTTAAAGATTACCTACATCCTAGCCGGACAGCCACACCATCGTGCATTATGTTTCCAGCCAATACCCGTCATCAAGATTTTAAAACAGGGATGATACAACTTCTCCCTACTTTTCATGGCATGGAAAACGAGAACCCCTATGTGCACATTAGAGAATTTGAGGAAGTAGTTGCGACTTTCCATAGTCACGATGCAACTGATGATATCGTGAGACTCAAGTTTTTTCCTTTCTCTTTAAAGGATAAAGCTAAGAGTTGGTTATACTCGCTGAGACCACGATCAATTGGGTCATGGAATGAGATGACCCAAGTCTTTTTTAACAAGTACTTCCCTCAACATAAGACTAACGCTTTGAAAAGACAAATCTCCACCTTTGCACAAAAGGAAAACGAGACTTTGTATCAGTCTTGGGAGAAATTTAAAGAGCTGTTAAGTATGTGTCCACATCATGGGTACGAAAATTGGCGTTTAGTGAGCTATTTCTATGAGGGTCTTACCTATAGAGAACGTCAATTTGTTGAGATGATGTGTAATGGAGAATTTCTGCAAAAAGACCCTGATGAGGCTATTGAGTACCTCAATGAGCTTGCTGAGAAAGCTCACACATGGACTGGACCTAGTGCTACTGAGAGCACAAATAGGTCACGACCTAGTGGTGGAGGAATCTACCATCTTAGGGAAGAGGATAACCTCAAGGCCAAGGTCGAAATGCTTACTAGAGAGTTGGAGGCATTAAAAACGAAAAAACCAACACACATAGTTAATCAGGCCGAACCTTTAGAATCATGTTTTGTGTGTGGCGGGGTTGATCATCCCGCCCAAGATTGTCCCACTTTTGTTGACATGAGAGGGCTGTACGAGGAACAATGCAATACCTTAGGCATGTACAAGAAGCCCTCAGCACCCTTCTCTAACACTTATAATCCGGGGTGGCGAAATCACCCAAACTTCAGTTGGAAATCTGAAAATCAGCAGCATGTGCAGCCCCCTAGATCGTACCCAGCACCTTATCATGCACCCTCATCTTCTAGGAACTCTTTAGAAGACTCCTTACATACTTTTATAGAAGCACAAGGCAAGACAAACCAAAAGTGTGAGGCATTAATTACACAGTTGGTTGAGGAAAACAAAGAAATAAGGAGCCAAGTGTCTAAATTGATGAACTCCTTGAGTGTGACTGAGCGAGGTAAGTTCCCTGCTCAAGCTCAGTCCATACCTCACGGTCAACATATGGCACAAGAAAATGTGAAAAATGTAAATGCCATTGTGACCCGAAGAGGTAAGTCACTACACATTCCACCAGAGAATAAACCCGAGAATGTTAAGGGTCAAACCAGTAGTGAGACCAAGTTGCCTAAAGACCCTGAAGTGACCCAAAGTCCTGTTAAGGCCCCATTCCCCCAAGCCTTAAAATCCAACAAGAAAAATCTGGAAATGAATGATGAAATCCTTGAGAACTTAAGGCAAGTGAAACTTAATCTTCCCCTTTTGCATGTGATTAAACAAGTCCCCACCTATGCAAAAGTTCTCAAAGATTTATGCACAATTAAGAGGAAACATCATGTCAAGAAAACAGCTTTCCTAACTGAGCAAGTTAGTGCACTAATTGAGCAAAGAATTCCCCCGAAATACAAAGATCCGGGCTGTCCTACCATTGCTTGCAGCATTGGAAATCATGAGGTTGGACAAGCCTTACTAGATCTGGGAGCTAGTGTAAACCTGATGCCATTTTCAATTTACTTACAGCTGGGGTTAGGAGAAATCAAACCAACCGGCGTGATATTACAATTGGCTGATCGCTCAGTCAAGGTACCCCGAGGTGTGGTTAAGGATGTTTTGATTCAAATTGATAAATTTTATTATCCTGTTGATTTCTTAATTCTTGATACTACTTCTGCTGTAGACACTAACTCTAAAATTCCTTTGATTTTGGGTAGACCTTTTCTTGCTACTGCAAATGCTCTAATAAATTGTAGGAATGGTCTCATGAAACTGTCCTTTGGCAACATGACCCTTGAAGTAAATATTTTCAATGTTGCAAAACAGCCCGAAGATGAGGACGAAAACCACCAGCTTTACATGATCGAGTCACTCGTCAATGAGGGAGTTTTCTTAACTCATGATTATGACCCTCTTGAAAATTTTCTTGTTAATTCTGAGATAGATTTATTTGATGATAAAACTGATATAATTGATATATGTGTTGTTTTTGACAAATCTCAGGATTATGGAAATCGGGCATGGCAACCAAGGTTTGAGGAGCTGCCCGAAAGAAGCAAGACTCAAGTCCCCTCAAGTGTGGAAGCACCTAAAGTCGAATTGAAACCACTACCTAAGGGTCTAAAACATGTCTTTCTCGGTCCAGGTGATACCTTTCCTGTTATAATTTCTTCTGAATTAACTGAGACCCAAGGTAAGAGATTAATTCAAACTTTAAATGAACACAAATCAGCCCTGGGATGGAGCATGGCTGATTTAAAGGGAATTAGTCCCCTAATCTGCTCCCATAAAATAAATCTGAATAAAGGAACCAGTCCTCGTAGAGACCCTCAACGTAGGCTTAACCCCACTATGAAAGAAGTAGTGAAAAATGAAGTACTGAAACTATTAGATGCGGGTATTATATATCCTATAGCTGATAGTAAGTGGGTAAGCCCTACGCAAGTCGTCCCGAAAAAGTCCGGAGTCACTGTGATAAAAAATGATCTAGGAGAGTTAGTCCCTACCAAACTTGTGAACGGGTGGCGTGTGTGCATTGATTACAGAAAATTAAATACTGCCACCAAGAAAGACCACTTCCCACTCCCTTTTATTGATCAAATTCTTGAGCGTGTAGCTGGTCATCCCTTCTACTGTTTTCTAGATGGTTATTCTGGTTACTATCAAATAGAAATTGCATTAGAAGACCAAGAAAAGACCACCTTTACTTGTCCTTTTGGCACCTATGCTTTTCGTAGAATGCCATTTGGATTATGTAACGCCCCTGCTACTTTTCAACGCTGCATGATGAGCATTTTTAGTGACATGGTTGAAAATTGCATGGAGGTTTTTATGGATGACCTAACTGTTTTTGGATCTTCATTTGAAACATGCTTAATGAATTTAGAAAGAGTATTAATTCGCTGTGAGGAAAAAGAATTGGTTTTAAATTGGGAAAAGTGCCATTTCATGGTACCATCCGGTATTGTCTTAGGGCATATTGTCTCTTCTAAAGGAATAGAGGTTGATCAATCTAAGATTGAGTTAATCTCTAAGTTGTCTGCCCCTAAGACAATAAAGGATGTGAGATCTTTCCTTGGTCATGCTGGTTTTTATAGGAGGTTCATACAAAATTTTTCAAAAATATCTAGACCACTATGCGCCCTCCTAGTTAAAGATACCCCCTTTGAGTGGAGTCAAGCTTGTCAAGAGGC
This sequence comes from Bretschneidera sinensis, assembly GCA_023935145.1. Classification (NCBI taxonomy): domain Eukaryota; kingdom Viridiplantae; phylum Streptophyta; class Magnoliopsida; order Brassicales; family Akaniaceae; genus Bretschneidera; species Bretschneidera sinensis. The sequence goes on from CM043705.1 coordinate 76,319,116, forward strand.
CTTTAAAACGTTGATTGGCAAGCTTACTTCCGCACCTATAATGCAGTCGCCAGATTGGACTTTACCTTTTGAAATCATGTGCGATGCTAGTGACTACGCTGTAGGTGCTGTTCTTGGACAGCGAAGGGAAGGTAAACCTTTTGTCATTTACTATGCTAGTAAGACTTTAAATAGTGCTCAAATGAATTACTCTACAACTGAAAAAGAGTTGCTAGCTGTAGTATTTGCTTTAGATAAATTTCGTGCTCATCTAATTGGTTCTCCTATCCTTATTTTTACAGATCATGCAGCCCTCAAGTATCTTCTTACGAAGAAGGATGCTAAGGCACGACTAATCCGATGGATCCTCCTCTTGCAAGAATTTGATATCACCATCAAGGATAAAAAAGGAGTGGAGAACATAGTAGCTGACCATTTATCCAGACTCACTTTTGAGGACACTTGTGATGACATGCCAATCAAAGATGATTTTCCCGATGAGCAATTACTTTCCATTACTTCTCTACCATGGTTTGCTCACATCGTAAATTATTTGGCTACAGGTGAGATACCTATGGATTGGAGCGCTCAAGACAAGAGGAAATTCTTATATGAGGTACGTAATTTTTATTGGGATGACCCCTATCTTTTCAAGTACTGCCCTGACCAAATTCTAAGGCGTTGCATCCCTAATGAAGAGATTTCGAGTGTCTTAGAATTTTGTCACTCCCAAGCTTGTGGAGGCCACTTTTCGATGAAAAAAACCGCTGCAAAAATTTTGCAGTGTGGATTTTATTGGCCTACTTTGTTTAAAGATACAAACACCTATTGTCGCTCATGTGAAAGATGTCAAAAGTTAGGAGCTGTGTCTCGCCGAAATATGATGCCCCTGAACCCTATTTTAGTGATTGAAATCTTTGATTGTTGGGGCATCGATTTCATGGGACCCTTCCCTCCTTCCTTCGGGTACCAGTATATCATTGTAGCAATAGATTATGTATCCAAGTGGGTAGAGGCAGCAGCTTGTCGAAACAATGATAATGGAACGGTGATTAAATTCCTTAAAGAAAAGGTGTTATCTCGATTTGGTACACCACGTGCTATAATTAGTGATCGAGGTACACATTTTTGCAACCGTTCCTTTGAAGCTTTAATGAAAAAATTTGGGGTATTACATAAAATCTCTACTGCCTATCATCCTCAGACTAGTGGACAAGTAGAGCTTGCTAATAGGGAGATTAAACAAATTTTAGAAAAAACGGTTAACCCCGATCGCAAAGATTGGTCTTTGAGACTAACTGATGCGCTTTGGGCTTACCGTACAGCCTTTAAAACTCCCTTAGGTATGTCACCCTATCGGCTTGTTTTTGGAAAGCCTTGCCACTTACCCGTGGAGCTCGAGTATCGAGCTTATTGGGCCATCAAGTCTTTCAATTTTGACATGGGCGAAGCGGGTAAACTTCGAAAATATCAGCTGACCGAGTTAGAAGAATTAAGAAACGATGCTTATGAAAATTCTAGAATCTATAAGGCTAAGATGAAAGTATTCCATGACAAAAACATTTTGAGGAAAACATTTAAACCCAATGATCGGGTATTCTTATACGACTCTAGACTTCATAAGCATCCTGGAAAACTTCGGTCAAGATGGACCGGCCCTTTTATAGTAAAAAATGTTTTTGAAAATGGGGCGGTAGAAATTGAGGATACTAGAGATGGTCGGGTCTTTAAAGTAAACGGTCAACGACTTAAGATCTTAATTGATAGACATGATCCGGAGATGGAAGACATTCCGCTTATGGATCCGGTCTATTCACCTTGACCACACAACAAAGGTACGTTATTCCTTTTAATTTTTGTTCTGTTTTTAGTTAGTTTTCATTCAATCTTAATTATTAGTTTTTAGTTTACTTCAAATTTCAAAAAAAAAAATATATATATATATATATATATATATTAATATTTCGTTGTCAAGTCTTTATTAACTTTGAATTTTGGTTGTGTTAAGTCTATTTTAATTTTTAGTTTCTAGTGATTTCAGCGAAAAGAACGGTATGCAGTTCAATTGGTGGTGCGCAATTTTCAGCTTTTGTGCATTTTTGGCCGCACAGGGAGTTTCCTTTCCTTTTTCTTTTACATTGAGGTCAATGCAATGTTTAGGTTGGGGGTGGAGGAAACATATTTCTTTTTTTTTTTTCTCATTGAACTGCTTGGTGTCACTTTCTTTCTTTTCGTTGTTAGGATAAAAAAAAAATTTGTTTGTTTGTTTTTAGCATGTTTTGTGTTAGCCTTGGAGTTAATTCACATGTCAATGATATGAGCTTAATCGAGATAGCATATAGCATTTAGAAGAAGTTAAATCTTGCTTCGCTTTGAGAATAAATTAAGTGTCAATTTTTCTTTGGTTTGAGACTCTGGTTTGTGGTAAGATTGCATGATTAGTCTAAAGCATTTGGAAAAGTTTTATGCGCGGTTGTTTTGTGAATACTTTTGCGGTCTCTACAAGCTCTAGAACTTATTTAATAATCACTTGAGGCGAAAATCATAGAATGCACACTACTTAGGATATGATGTAGGCCATTTTTGGACCGTTTGAGCCTTTTTAAACTTACTCTTGTTATATTTATCGCTAGTCACCTATTTGAGCCTTTTTCTTGAAAAGAAAAATTGAGCCTTGTTTCTTTCGATAAACCATTTACTTATCTTTATGAGCCCAAAAATATTTTATCCTTACCTCTCTTTTAAAAGAACTTAGTTATACACATTTTGTGAGAAGCACTTAATAGGAGTAAGGGTGGAAATATGAGAAAATATTACTATCATAACCCAAGTACATTAAAAGAGATAAGTTGGGGGTTGTGGAAAAGAAAAGAAAAGAATGAAAGAGGAGGTGAATGGTCTTATTCCAAAACAAAAAATAAAAAAAAAAGAGAAAAAAATGAATTATGGCAAAGAAAGAAAAAAAAAATGGTGATTTATTGCCAGAAATGCTCGAAAAATGGTTGAAAGAGTTGGGTGTTGAAGTAAGGTTATCTTGTGCTTAAAGTGGTTGTGTTTAAATTAAGAGACTTAGTTCTTTTATTTGTTTAAACTTTCCCATTCTTTCTTGACCTTTACCCTAGCCTAATGTTGCAAGCTTATTAAAGACCTATTGATCCGATGAAGTGTGATTTTTCTACATAGTGGAGAGTGATTTGAAAAGTGAGCATATGGAGCTTGATTTGTGATTGATGTCACGCAAATTAATATGTTTTTAGAGGCCAAGACTTGTATTCATGCTATGTTGTGCATAAAATCATCTAGGTGTTCGGACTAATGTATTGTGGTAAGATGGATGGTAAGAGTCGATAACGATTTTAAGGTTGACATTTGGATTATTCTTGGACCTGAGTGATATTTAATGATTCTATGTGCTGTATGTTATGCATGATTTTTGAGATAGATTTTTGAATCACTCTTGGTTAACGCCAGCATTGCTGTATTTTGTTTTGATTTCTAAATAAAGAATTCATTTCATGCCTTTCGCTTGAATTGCTAGGGACTAGCAATAAGCTAGTTGGGGGTTGTGATGAGAGTCATAAAATGCATCTAAACAATACTTAATTGTTAACATTTTAGGGTTGATCTCGGTCGTAATCGCACTTTTACATGTTGATAACTCTAAAGTGATATTCATAAATCATTGACTTAATTCGATGCATTTTCAGGTGCTTTGAGTACAAAAGAGATAATAAAGCGATCCATGTTTAAAGCACCAAAAGATCTTGGGTGTCGGTGCTCGTTTTTGTCTAAGGTTTAGACGTGTCCAAACGTGATTCAAAGATGGTTAAACTCTAAACTAAGGCTGGAGTAATAAATTACAGTAAGTTAAAAGACTGCACACAAGTGTGTGCATCACTTTGGAGCAAGTTAAGGGTAGGCACACTAGTGTGTGCACTTCTGCATACAAGCTGAAGAAGTTTCACTGAATTGCCAGAATTTCCCGTACAGATCAATCATCTTTGCAGATTAAACTGTATTGATGTAGGAAGAACCAGATGATGAGCCATATATGCTTAGAAAGATCCGGAAGTCTATTTTCTGGAGAATTTTACGGTTCGTAAAAAGGATTTTTCTAGAGAAAGTTATGGCAGTTTTAGTGGAAACAGTTCAGGCCAGCACAGCAGGCCCAGACGCACAGCAGGCCCAGGCGCACAGCACGGCCCACTCGCCTCTTGACCGGATTAGGGCAAGCAAATGACATTCTCCAAGACCAAAACACCCCCCTCATGCTCTATAAATATATCTTTATGGAGTGTGCAGCTGGGCATTGAAGAGAGAAAGCAAGGAAGAGAGAAAAAAGAGAGGATTCAAGGGATCCAAATCCAGCATTCTTCCATTTTATTTCTAAGTTTTCTTTGGTTGCAAATCAAGGGGAGAACATCCATATTGTTCATCCACCTTGAACTCCATGGCCAAATCAAGGGGAAAGCATCCTTATTGTTCTTCCACCTTGATTTCCATGGCCAACTAATCATTTTACAAGGGAAAGGGATGAATCTTTAGGGATTTCTTGTTCTTTATTTCTTGTTCTTGATTCAGTTGTATGGATTTATTGTTAAATATTGTTTATGAATTATTCATTGATTAAGTAAGAAGATTTGAGTTCATGTGATAGATGTACTTCTTATTCTTCTTCTTTTAGACTCTCTTAATCCGGTGATTGCATCATTCTCCTCCATTGAGGTTGCTTGGATGTGATTGATTCCGGTAGATTTATCTTATTGATTGTCCATTATTGCGATATTGTCTTTTAAGATATATTGTCGTTTCTTGATAATCTTTAAGATCGGTCATGTGTGCATGAACCAAAATCAATGATTAATTCGTAGCAATTATATAAGAATTGTAAATGTGCTTGATTGAATATATTCCGATTGCTTGTTTGGGAGTTGAAACTTGCAATCGAGATAAAATCAATTGAATCAAGAGTGGAAATAGGGAACAAACCTAAGGAGGATTCCCGGAACCTTGTTATTTCTCATTTATATTTCATTTACATTTACGCAATTTTCCTTTACATTATTTCACCATCAAAGCTTAAAAATCTTGAGTTTAACTTTTATCGTTCGTTTTAAGGTTCACACATTTTCCTTTGTACTTAACTTGTTTCCCTGTGGAATCGACACCCCAAAGCCGTACTACAATAACCGTGTTATACTTTGGGCGTAATCAGTCCCCAATCGACTAGATGAAATATACTAGTCGACTGGATACCCAGAAGGTCTAAAAACGTGATTTTTTTCAAGTGAACCCAGTCGACTGGTATCACGACCCAGTCGACTGGTAGTTCAAAAATATGACCGTTAGACTCCAAATCTGGATGTTTTAAAGCAAATATTTTTCAAATTAAAGTCCTAACGGCCATATTATTTGATTGCTATATAAACCCATTCAATTGAGCATTCAACAACAAGCTGCACACATTCAAAAAGAGTTGATCTCATACAATCAAGTTATTATACTGTTGAAACACAAAAAAGCTTTGAAATATTCTTATTGAGCCATTCTTCAAGCTTTACTTTGAAAGAGAGACATTATTCAGTTGTATAAGCTTCCATTAGCTCTTTCTCTACCATTTACTTTACATCATCTTTTGTAAAGGGATTACTTCCGAAAGGAAGGGGATTACTTCCGAGAGGAAGGGGATAACTTCTAAGAGGAAGGGATTGTAAGGTTTGTACAGCACCAGGAAATTTGTACGACTAAGTTACTTAGTGGATTACTTCAAGGAGTTTCTTGAAGAGAGTGGACGTAGGGTCGGAACGAATCTGATATTGCCGAACCACTATAATCTGAGTTTGCATCCTCTTCTCTCTAAACTCTTTATTTACAGCACATTATTTGTTTTAATTGTTTGTTGCTTATTCGTTTTTATAAACTTGTATTAATTCCGCAAAAAGATTTAAAAACCCAATTCACCCTCCTCTTGGGTTGAAACCTCGACCTAAATTTGGTATCAGAGATTTGTTCTCATATTTAGGCTTATAATCCTTGAGTTGATCCAATGGCAGCAAATAGTTACTCTGAGGGACACTCTTATACTAGACCACCTTTTGTTTAATGGTTCCAATTATAACTATTGGAAAAACAGAATGAAAATCTTTGTCGAAGGACAAGATTACAATCTATGGAGAATCATTGAAGAAGGACCTAGAATTCATACAAAAGAAATAGTTATTGGAGAGACTCATCATACAATGCCTAAACTCAAAACTGAGTACACTGACGAGGATTGTAGAATGATGTCTCTCAATAGTAGAGCAACAAGTATGTTACATTGTGCAATAGATATTTCTGAATATAATAAAATATCTGCATGTGTTTCGGCTAAAGAGATATAGGAAAAATTACAAGTCACATATGAAGGAACTAGTGAAGTGAAAAGGTCAAAAATTTACATGCTAATTTCTGAGTATGAATCATTTAAAATGTCTCCTGACGAAACTATTTCTGAAATGCACTCACGGTTCATCACTATTATAAATGGTTTAAAACTGCTTGGTAAGAATATTGAGGAGGTTGAACTAACCAGAAAAATCTTGAGATCTCTGCCATCAGAATGGAAACCAAAGAAGACAGCCATATAGGAGGCCAAAGATCTTGACAAACTGGATGTTGAGACACTACTTGGGTCATTATTGATGTATGAGATGGAAGAAATGACTCCCATCGTCAATAACGATGAGAAGAAGAAAAAGCATATTGCTCTCAAAGCTTCTACGAGCAACAAAGAAATGGAATCAGAAAAAGAAGCTAAGAGCAGCGAAGAAGATGGTGAAGTGGCATTGATCACCAAACGATTTCATAGGTTCTTGAAGAAAAGCAAGAAACCTTACACAAAAGATCCCACTCCGAAAAAGGAACCGCTTATGTGCTATGGCTGCAAGAAGCCCGGTCACATTAGAGCTGATTGTCTGGTTTCAAACAAACCATACAAGAGCTTCAAAAAGTGTAGTAACTACCTGTAGCGATGATGAAGAAGATGAGTTATCAAACAAAGAAATCAGATACGAGGAAATTGCCAACCTTTGTTTGATGGCAATCGACGATGAAAGTGAGGTAACATCTTCTCCTTATTCTAAGAATAATATTGTGAGTAGTAGTGAAGAACTGCTAGAAGTAATAAATGAAATGCATGAGGAATTGAAGAAATTTGATTCTAGAAATTCTGTTCTCAAGAAAGAGGTATCATCTCTCTCTAAAGAGATGATAAGTCTTAGAGAAGAAAAAGAAAAATTATCTTCTTTACTGTATGATTCTTCTCAAGATTTTCTCAAAGATGAAAATGAGAATTTAAAAAATAAAATTTCTGAATTGAATAGTACTATATCAAGACTTATACTTGGTAAAGAAAAACTTGATGAAGTGCTTTCTTCCCAAAGATTAAGTGGAGGAAAATCTGGTGTAGGATACTCTCCTTTGGGAAAGCAAAAATCAAAAGAGAGCTTATTCATGAAAGCCTCATGTGTAAGTGAAGCCTCTACTTCAAGAAACCCTAGCAAGATTAAAAGCACTCCCTCATTAAATGCTAGAAATTCAAATGTTCATGCAAAAATAAAACAACCTAAAAATACATATGCTTATATGTATGCACACTCTAGAAATGCTTATACATATCCTAGAAATAACCAACATGTACATAATAAACATATGAACTCTACACATGCTCATCCTAGGAATTACCATCATGGTTATCCTAGAAATAATTTGCATACACATGCTAGCATGTATCGTAGAATGCATCATCATTCATTTTCTGGAAATGATATGCATTTTCATACTCCTTACCATAGAAACATGTATCCTAGGAACTATTATCCTAAGAATTATAGGAATGCACATGTAAGATATCCTAGAAATTTTAATTACTATCATCTTAGGATTGTGCATCATCAATATGTCCATAGATCACCATATACTGTTAAGAAAGTATGGGTTCCAAAAGGAACTGTGTTTTCTAGGACTAACCCCGAAGGACCCAAGAAATTTTGGGTACCTAAAAGTGCTATCATATATCCTTGTGTGATATAGATATGTCTCCACACCAAGGAGAAAGGTAACTGTTGGTACTTTGATAGCGGATGCTCGAAGCACATGACCGGTAATAAAAGCGTACTCAAGGAGCTAACTCTAAGAGATGGTGGACTTGTGACCATTGGAGACAATACTAAAATAAAGATCATCGGGCATGGAAAAGTCGGTAACGATTTCTCAACCTTAGATAATGTATTGCTAGTACAAGGGCTTAAGCCAAATTTACTTAGTATTAGTCAATTATGTGACAAAGGATACAAAGTCACATTTGAGACATCTCATTGTCTAGTTATAGACATCAAGAACAACAAGATCAAATTCACTGGCCATAGACATGAAAATGTCTACATAGTTGATTTGAAATCCTTGCATTCTGAAAATGAAAAATGTTTCCCTGCTTTTGGTGAAAATCCATGGCTATGGCATAGAAGGCTTGGTCATATAAACATGAACTTGTTAAAAATCGTTTCAAGAAAGATTTAGTTATTGGACTTCCTAAAATAAATTTTGAAAAAGACAAAGTATGCGATGCTTGTCAAATGGGAAAACAAACTAGGATTTCTTTTAAAGCAAAAAAATGTAGTCTCAACTACTAGACCTTTGGAACTTTTGCATATGGACTTATTTGGTCCAATTAGTACCATTAGTCTAGGTGGCCATCAATATGCTTTTGTTATTGTTGATGACTATTCAAGATATACCTTTGTTATTTTTATTACTTACAAGGATGAAGCTTTCAAAGGATTTGAAAAGTTTTGCAAAAAGGTACAAAATGAAAAAGGAATTTGTATTTCAAGCATAAGAAGTGATCATGGCAAAGAATTTGAAAATCAAAGCTTTTCAAGATTTTGTGATGAAAATGGAATTAATCACAACTTTTCAGCTCCTAGAACTCCTCAACAAAATGGAGTTGTTGAAAGGAAAAACAGAGTTCTAGAAGAATTTTCAGGGACTATGTTTTGTGAAAATAGTTTACCAAAATACTTTTGGGCTGAAGCTGTAAATACTTCTTGCTATATCTTAAATAGATTTTGATAAGGTCTCTGCTTGATAAAACTCCATATGAACTATGGAAAGGGAGAAAGCCCAATATTTCTTACTTTCGTGCTTTTGGTAATAAATGCTTCATCTTAAATAACAATAAAACTAACTTGGGTAAATTTGATTCTAAGACCGATGAAGGAATATTTTTAGGATATTCAACATCTAGTAAAGCTTATAGAGTTTTCAATAAGAGAACTCTAGTGGTAGAAGAATCTGTACATGTAACTATTGATGAATCTAACCCAATTAGTAGTAGAGAAGTTTCCTTTAAAGATGATGCAGATTTTATTCCAAGAACGGAAACTCTTACTCCTATTGTTGACCCAAAAGAGAGTTCACCTCAAGCAAATGAAGAGATGAAAACTCCCAATTTGGACCAACCATCCTCAAGCCAACAAGAGGAAAGTCTACCCAAAGATTAGAGGTATGTAAATTATCATCCAATTGATCAAGTGATTGGTGATCCTTCACAAGGGGTAAGAACTTGCTCTTCCATTAGAAATATTTGTAATTTTGTAGCTTATTTGTCTCAAGTAGAACCTAAGACATTTATAGAAGTTGAAAAAGATAATGATTGGATAATTGCAATGCAGGAAGAGATAAATCAATTTGAGAGAAACAATGTTTGGAAACTAGTTCCAAGACCTAAAGATCATTCAATAATTGGAACTAAATAGGTATATAGAAATAAAATGGATGAAAATGGTATAGTAACTAGAAATAAGGCTAGACTAGTTGCTAAGGGATATAATCAAGAAGAAGGAATAGACTTTGATGAAACCTATGCTCCCGTAGCTAGATTAGAAGCTATTCGAATGTTATGAGCCTTTGCATGCTTTAATAAATTCAAGCTATTTCAAATGAATGTGAAAAGTGCTTTTTTAAATGGCTTTATAGAAGAAGAGGTTTATGTTGAGCAACCTCTTGGATTTGAAAATCCTAGTCTTCCAAATCATGTCTACAAGCTTTCTAAAGCTCTATATGGGTTGAAGCAAGCTCCAAGAGCATGGTATGAAAGACTAAGTAAATTTTTGATTGACAATGATTTTGTAAGAGGTAGAATAGACACAACTCTCTTCACAAAAACTCACAAAAATGACACTTTAATAGTTCAAATATATGTTGATGATATTATATTTGGTGCTACTAATGAATCTATGTGTCAAGAGTTTGCAAAGTGCATGCAAGGTGAATTTGAAATGAGCATGATGGGCGAACTTACCTACTTCCTTGGACTTCAAATCAAGCAACTAAAAGGAGGCATCTTCATCAATCAATAGAAGTACATTAAGGACCTACTAAAGAGGTTCGGGATGGAAAACTCAAAGCCACTTGGAACGCCTATGAGCACAACTACTAAACTTGATCTTGATGAAAGAGGTAAAACTGTAGATTCTAAATATTATAGAAGCATAATAGGTGCTTTACTTTATTTGACTGCAAGTAGACCTGATATAATGTTCAGTGTATGCATGTGTGCTAGATTTTAGGCTAATCCTAAGGAATCATATGTAGTTGCAGTAAAAAGAATCATTAGATATCTACAAGGATCTCAAACCATAGGATTATGGTACTCTAGAGATTCATCTTTTAAGCTTGTAGGTTATTCAGATGCTGATTTTGCTGGATGTAGGTTAGATAGAAAAAGCACAAGTGGTACATGCCAATTCTTAGGAGCTATGTTAACCTCTTGGTTTTCTAAGAAACAAAATTCCGTTGCACTATCCACCACCGAGGCGGAATACGCTGCAGCCGGAAGTTGTTGTGCACAAGTATTATGGATGAAACAACAACTAGAAGACTATGACATGAACCTCAAAAACATCCCAATATTTTGTGATAATACTAATGCTATCAACCTAACCAAAAACCCTATTCAACACTCTAGAACAAAGCACATAGAAATAAGACATCATTTCTTAAGAGACCATGCTAAAAAAGGTGACATAAGACTATAATTCATACCTTCAGAAGACAAATAGCTAACATTCTTACAAAACCTCTAGGTGAAGCTAGTTTCTGTAAGATAAGAATGTTAATGGGATTGCTGGATTATGATAAACTGAATATCTGATTGCTTCATAATTCATCATATGCATGTTTGACATCTAGTGAAAGAGTATTAATTCTTGTTTAAATATCTCCCTCACTCAAGATGTTATAGATAAACAAATTTCGTGCGATATTTCAAGACTGAAAATTTTCATAAGGGTCCAGTTGACTGGTGAATCTATACCAGACGACTGGTAAGTCACTTCCCTTTAACCCAGTCGACTGGTAAGTCTCTGTCTCTTCTTCCAGACGAATGGTAAATCCTGTCCAGTAGTCTAGTATCTCTAGACCCTGTTTGGAGCCAATTTTTTGAAAATCAGTTGTCCTTCAGTCGACTGGTCAATTCAATCCAGTCGACTGACATTTTACTGTCAGTTCACCCAGTCGACTGGTATGAAAACTGTTCATCTTTCCAAAGGGACCTAGTCGACTGGTAACTCAATCCAGTCGACTGGTATCGCGATTCTATAAAAGAGACTGTTCATTTTTCTGATTTTTTATGCCATTTTCGAGCACCTCTGATTTCTCTCTCTAGAAAAATTCACCATTTTGATCCAAAAATCATCCAAACTTCATCTAAACACACCGATCTACTCATCCATAACGAGATTTTTAACTTTCTACGGTTAAAATCTTTTATTTTCACAAAAATCCTTTCTACCCAAAAACTTCAAATTTATCCAAAATGTCCGATAAAATCCGTGTTAAATTCACTACTAGTGGACCAAATGTGCCTAAGAAGCCAAGGTCTACAAAACCCTCGGAATCGGAGTCACGGGGGAAGGGTGTAGCAGGATCATCAAGCAAAGCACCTAGAACAGAGCTTGATGAGTCCCTGTTTTTCAGTCCTGCGACAAACTCGAGGTATGATTCAATAATCCGTCATAAAAAGATCATGACGGGTAGAGTTGTAGACTTTGACTCTATTCGTCATGGCAATTTTGATATCTTGCCAGCCTTTGAGGCGATTCACTTGACCTCACTGGTCAAAGTGCATGAAATTTTTTACCCAAGACTGATTTACCAATTCTACGTGAACTTGGTGAAACCCAGTCCTTTGGCTCTGAGATTCAGAACCAGAGTTAGTGGTATGGAGTTTGAGGTCAACACTGACCTCCTTATGAGCATACTGAGGATCCCTGCAAGGGAGATCCAATGGAGTCTGGATGGATGGCCAAACAACTTCGACGTTGAGGTGGCCTGTCAGATAGTCAGGGGAGACCTTAACTATGTGTACAGACCCACTATATTTCATACATGTAGTGATATGCCCTTCGACTCGAAGCTGTTTCAGCTGATAGTGAGTTGGACCATCCACCCTAGACTCGGGAGTCGAAGGTGTCTATCTAAGATCGATACGGTATTGATTTGGTGCCTTAAATCTAGGCACCATTTCAATATTTGTCCTCTGCTGCTCGCCAACATGATAAATGGTGAAGCGAGCGACTCCGGGTGTCTTCCTTATGGGATGCTCATTATGCTCATACTCAAGCACTTCCAGGTGCTTCTACCAGCCTCCGAGGCTCAGGATATTGGACCGACGGACATCATCAATGTCTCATCACTAAAGAAGATGGGATGTGCGGTTCGAGACAACTTCCTCCATCCAAAAGCCGGGAAGCACTTACGGATACGAGAAGATGAAAGTGATGATGATGATGAGGAGGAGGATGCTGCCTATGCTGATATGAACACTGACACCCGAGCACCTCTGATTGGTGACTCGAGTACTGGTCAGACTGGATATGGAGATATACTTCAGGCTATCTCAAGCCTTCAGATGACGATGGAGTCTGGATTCCAGTCCATGTAGTTGGAGTACCAGAGATTGAGCTCCTCCATGGACCACCTACGGGACGACTTCGAATTACATCGAGAGAACACTAAGGGTTCCTTAGCTGAGATTAGGAAACTTTTTCGTGATGGCTCAGACTCTCCCGCTACTTGAGTTTTTGTTTTCATTATTATGTACTTGGGGTTTTGCAGCTCTTACCACATAGCACGGACATATTTTGTCTTATTTATGGCTCTATGAAGCCCGTTCATGTATCGACTTTTTATATATGATGTTATGTTTCTATTAGACATATTTCATATATCTATTTACATTATTTGTGATATGTTTGCATAGTTTCAAACTGCTTTTATTCACGAAAATGCTATGAAACTGATAATGCTTGTATGAAAACTTTCGATTTTTCCCGGGAAGGCATCTGAAATTCGAATGAAGCCAAATTTTCATATACATGTTTGTTTAATCATTCTCTAGATGATTGTAGTGGATAAGTAGCTTATTTTTTGATTTCTAGCCCCTTTGGTTGCTATTTTCAAAACGGGGGAGAAAAATGAGAAAAATAGAAAAAACTAAGTAAAAGAAACCAATGCATAGATTTAGGGGGAGTACTGCTCAAAAACTTATTTTTTGATTGGTTGAGTTAATTATGGTTGGTTGAAATATATATATGAACTGCATTTGCCTGTTTTACAGGGTGGTTTTATTCGAAAAACAGAGGAGACTCTATCCGATTTTTCGTAAAATCCAAACACTTAGCTTTTTTATCTGTTTTCACATCATTAGTTTTTTCATCATCAAAAAGGGGGAGATTATTGACCCTCACCTGTATTTTAATGATGACAAAACACAACTGTTATTATACTAACTAAGTGTAGTAAGTAACAAAAGCGTTCAACCAAGGATCAAAGTTCAAGAACTCAAACCGAATCAAAGTATCAAGTGAAGACTGAAGATCTAGTATAGGTCTAAGGTTTTAGAACCAATGTAAGTCTCACTTATACATTGTAATAGCTTGTTCAATGGCTCAAACACAAAAGGTTTTTCTAAACCAATCATTTTTTTAAAACAAATGTTTTCAATTAAAACAAAAAAAAACTGGGTTGGAAGACAACCCAGTCGACTGGGTACATATACCAGTCGACTGGTATATGAGACAGTATGTCTCCAGTTGACTGGGTCATTCATACCAGTGGACTGGTAAAATGGACAGTAAGTCCCCAGTCGACTGGATACCCAGAAGGTCTAAAAACGTGATTTTTTTCAAGTGAACCCAGTCGACTGGTAGTTCAAAAATATGACCATTAGACTCCAAATCTAGACATTTTAAAGCAAATTTTTTTCAAATTAAAGTCCTAACGGCTATATTATTTGATTACTATATAAACCTATTCAATTGAGCATTCAACAACAAGCTGCACACATTCAAAAAGAGTTGATCTCACACAATCAAGTTATTATACTCTTGAAACACAAAAAAAGCTTTGAAATATTCTTATTGAGCCATTCTTCAAGCTTTACTTTGAAAGAGAGACATTATTCAGTTGTATAAGCTTCCATTAGCTGTTTCTCTACCATTTACTTTACATCATCTTTTGTAAAGGGATTACTTCCGAAAGGAAGGGGATTACTTCCGAGATGAAGGGGATAGCTTCCGAGAGGAAGGGATTATAAGGTTTGTACAACACCGGGAAAGTTGTACGACTAAGTTACTTAGTGGATTATTTCAAGGAGTTCCTTGAAGAGAGTGGATGTAGGGTCGGAAAGAATCCGATATTGCCGAACCACTATAATCTGAGTTTGCATCCTCTTCTCTCTAAACTCTTTATTTACAGCACATTACTTGTTTTAATTGTTTGTTGCTTATTCATTTTTATAAACTTGTATTAATTCCACAAAAAAGATTTAAAAACCCAATTCACCCCCCTCTTGGGTTGAAACCTCGACCTACACTTCGAAATAATTTTAATGTATAGTGTTTTGGTGTTCAAACCTTCATCGAATTCCTTATCAAACAGAACAATAATGGCATAGTTGTACTTTTTTTTCTTTCACAATGATATTTTTGCCATGCTGAGTTCCTTTAAGCTTTCTAGTTGACTCTTGTAATGAGTGTTTCGCCAATGACTCCCAAACCAAATGGTTTTAGGGCATTAGGTGTAAAGACACCCCTAAGGACTTACTAACTCGAGTAAAAAAAGGCTACGGAACTAATAGGTCTTAATGCTGCTAAGTGAACTTCCCACCTTTTAACGTGAACACTCACTGCTTACTGAGGCAAAAGATCCAGTTACTCAGTGAAAAATTTTATGATCATTAAATGCTTAATTCCCACCTTTTGACGTGAACACTCACTGCTTACTGAGGCAAGAGGTCCAGTTATTCAGTGGAAAGTGTATTTAGTGATCATTAGGAGATTTTATTTTCTCCTTTTGTATGATGGACATTTTTCTTTATTTTTCTATGCCAAAGTGTTATTCTAACAATTTATCCGATTGCAGTTAGGTCATGGAAACATATATATAAGAATTAAATGTCATACCCCACACAATTGTGTGCTAATGTGCTTGTGTCAGATCTAGATTAAACTCATGAATTCTTAAGTGTCTTGAGGTAGGTAATTAAACTTTTAAAATTTTTATTAGTAGGCTATGTGTTCTAAATTTTAAGCTTACTAATGAAATTTTATCATATTTGTTTTAAATCAACCAAAATTTTTAACACAAAATGAACATGCATTTAGCTTTTCTTTTTAAAAAAAAAAAATAGGACATAGTGTGTGCATGTGTTTTAAGTATGTGCAAGTGTCTCTCCCTACCCCTAAACTTAACATACACATTGTCCCCAATGTGTGAGTGACATGAAAAGATTTGACCTGAGAGATGGAGAACTAGACTGCTGGCATTGCTCGTGGCACTCCCCCAAACTTGAACTTGATGCACGCACTATGTTCCTGAAAGAGAAAAACAAACGTTGTGCCGGAAAACCAAAAATATGGATAATAAACAGTTAAATAAACATAAATACTAACAAGAAAAGAAAATACTATAATAAAAAGGATATGCTGTGGGGTGCCTCCCATTTGTGCTAAGTTTTACGTCTTCAGCCAGACGAGGTATCCTCTCACTGCTGGTCATCGGGTGGTGCAGTCGAAGAGGTACCGGGTGCAAGAGGTGAACACATCTTTTAATGTGTTGAAAGCCTTCATGCAGTCATTAGTCCACTCATATTTAGTATATTTAGCTAACAATGTACATAGAGGTCTAGAGATTTTGGAGAAATCCTTGATGAATCGTCTATAGAATCCAGTATGTCCAAGGAAACTTCTGACTCCCTTGACTGTTAAAGGAGGGGGCAACTTTAAAATGATGTCTATTTTGGCTTTGTCTGCCTCAATACCTTTGTTGGATATGGAATGACCCAACACAATGCCTTGTTGAACCATAAAGTGACACTTCTCCCAATTCAGCACTAAGTTGCTTGCTTCACACCTCTTTAGGACACTCTCTAGATGATTTAGGCATTCATCAAAATTAGAACCAAAAACATTGAAATCATCCATGAATATCTCAATGAATTTCTCCACCATGTCGGAAAATATGCTCATCATACATCTTTGAAAGGTGGCTGGTGCGTTGCATAATCCGAACAACATCTTTCGATATGCAAATGTATCGAAAGGACATATAAATGTAGTCTTTTCTTGATCCTTCGGTGCTATGACAATCTGGTTGTACCCACTATACCCATCCAAGAAACAATAATAGCTATGACTAGCTAATCTCTCTGACATCTGATCAATGAATGGCAAAAGGAAGTGATCTTTTCTAGTCACCTTGTTTAATCTTCAGTAATCAATACATACCCTCCAACCAATTGTTTTTCTTGTAGGTATGTGCTCTTCATCCTCATTCTTCACCACTGTGATCCCACTCTTTTCAGGAATAACTTGGATCGGACTTACCCATTTGCTGTCTGAGATGGGGTAGATAATGCCAACATCTAATAGTTTTAATACCTCGGCTTTTACTACCTCTTTCATGTGTGGGTTAAGTATTCTTTGAGCATCTCGAGTAAGCTTTGCTTCATCCTCAAGATAGATATGATACATGCATGATAGATGCTTAAATATTCATATTTAAGCCCCCTTATTTATATTTATTAGATCCTTAGTTATGTTAATTTAGTTCATTTTACTTCATTTGTGTGTTTCACATGCGTTTATAGGGTCTCGGAAGAAAAGAAGCAGTTTTGGCACTTAAAGGAAGAAACCTGGAATTCCTGGAGCAGCCTCTGGACAAAATGCTATCGATCGCACAATGCAATGTGATCGAGCGCACACTGCAATCAAGTGCAAGACGCGTGCGATCGAGCGCACATGTACGGGCGTGAACGGTAAACTGCATAACTCTATTTTGGAAATAACTCTATTTTAGAAATAACCTTATTTTGGAAATAACCTTATTTTGGAAATAAATGAGTTTTGTGTTTTAGGAAAGTTTAGGAACTCATGAGCCTTCTAGGACTACTCAAGCCCTATAAATACACCTGTAAAGCACACACAAAGAACCACAACTTATAGAACACTTCTCTTAGCTTTTATTTGGAGTTGTAAGCTTTGGGAGAGAATTGACGCCTCTTCTCTCGGGTTTATTCTTCCCTTTATGTTTAGTTTATATATGATGTTTTTAGACAGCATGTGTAACTAACTTTCTTATAGGGCTCGATTGAAGCCATAGTTATGCTTTCTCATATATTTATTCATTGATAAATCTTTGCCAATAGCCTTTATTATATTGCTTAACTTGATTAATACCTGTGCTTATTTAAATTCCTCATATGTATGTGTATGGCCAGCGTATGCATGTGGTATGGACCTGTTAGTTAGATCAATTTAGATGATCGAGTCCTGGGTTTAACATTAGTAACAAGGGATATCTTATCCGGATACTCGGGTTAATCAACATGGGAAACCAGGAGTAGATACCATGTCCTAGGTCTCATGTGGTTATCGATTTTCATAGTACTTATGTTTTCTTAAGGAACAACTCAAGCAGATACCATGCTGAATCCCTTAAGGAAGAAAAGAGTTAGAGTAGATACCATGCCTAACTCGTTGCTTAGGGAAATCAATAGCTTAAGGAGTAGATACCATGCCCTTAGGTTGACAACCAGTAGGTATGCATGATAAGGCTAGTGCACTGATACATTATACAATTGGGAAAGTATGACCAGTGGTGGATATCAAAGCCCTATGTCTTTATTATTATCACTCACATTCAACAGTTATTTTATTTCTTTTTACTTTAAAGAAACTAATTCTAAAAACTGAACTTTACCAATCCCTGTGGAGATGATCTTGCTTTCGCACACTAAACTACATTGTCGACCTTGTGCACTTGCAAATAAAACGAGTTCAGTTATTTGCTTATTTATTTAGGTAGATAATCGCTCAACAAGTTTTTGGCGCCATTGTCGGGGATTGCACTAAATTTCATTTTAGGATTACTTTCGTTTAGTTTAATCATCGTTTTTATTTTATTTACCATCTTTATTTCTACTTTTCATCAAACCCTAATCGATTTCTTTTTTATTTTAGGTACATCAAACCCTAATTATTGGTTTTGTAATACTTGCGATCGATCGCAACCTTCTGTGCGATCGAGCGTAAATAGGACAGAGAGTTACCCGAGCAGCTGAGTTGAACTACTATACTGAAGCTGTTTTACCTGATTCATGCACGGACTTCGATCCCGACATCAAACAGTCTTTTCCTTTGATCCCGAGCTTGAGTGGACCATCCGACAAAATCTTAGAGACAACTTTGAGGAGGAAGAAGAAGAATTCACGGAAGAAGCACCAATGGCGGAACAACTAGAAATCCAGCAACCACCTGCACGAAGACCGATGAAGCAATCCTTCATCCCACATAACCTCAACCATCCTTTATGCATTGCATATCAACTAGAAGCAAAGGGAAACTATTACATATCCTCGCAGATACTCAATGCTTTGACTCACTTTAGGGGTACACCGGCAGAGGATCCATACTTGCACCTTCGGGAATTCTTTGATCTCTGCAAATTCCAGCACATCCAGGGCCTAGACCAAGAAGGAATAAGGTTAATTCTATTTCCCTTTTCTTTAAAAGATAATGCTAAGCTATGGTACAATTCTTTTCCCGCAGTTTCAATCCACATTTGGGAGGAGTTGCTGGCAAATTCCTAAGGAAGTTCTTCCCAGCCCAAAAAACGAGGCAAATGAGGAAGGAGATCCAATCCTTCCAACAAAGGGATGAAGATCTGTTCTTTGAGGCATGGGAACACTTCAACGAGCTACTACTTAAATGCCCACACCACAACCTACCTCAAGATGAGCTGGTACTATCCTTTTATGAAGGTCTAAATGATATGAATAAAGGTATCACTGATTCTGGTTGTGGATGTGTGTTGATGGAAAAGAGAAGTGAAGAAGCCATGGAGCTGTTTGAGGCATTGAGTGAGCATACCCAACAATTCTCCTCTAGAGGTAGATAAGGAGTCAATAGCAAAGGTATATATGAGGTTACTCTGAATGGTGGACCCTCTGCCCAAATAGCTGCTTTGGAGAGGAAGCTAGATATGAGGCTAGATATGATTGTAAAAGCCATGTCTACTCAAAACATCTCTCCTCGACCACAAGCGACACAAAGCCAGGTATGTGCTTTATGTTCTCAATTTGATCATACTACTGAGACCTGCCATTTGTATTCATCTACAGATCCCGAGCAAGCAAACTATGTGGGACCGAACAGTGCATATGCAAATACATACAACCCTGGATGGCAAGACCACCCCAACCTCTCATGGAGCAACAATCAAAACACCTTGAACCTTCAAGGGCAACAAAAGAACTTCCATAAAGCAGCCTAACCAGTTCCAGAACCCAAGAAAGATGGTTTAGAAAGTCTTGTAAAGCAATTAGCCACTCAACAACAGCAACTAATGACAACATTGATGACTTCATTAGATCACCAAAAACAAACCACTCAAAGGCTAGAAGAACAAATGGGGCAATTGGCTAAGGAGCTAAGTGAAAGAAAGCAAGGTGAACCTCCTGCACAAACGCTACCAAATCCAAGAGGACATCAGCAGCTGAAAGCTGTTACAATTCTCCGAAATGGTAAGATCATAGGAGTTAATGAGCTAGCTCAAGCATCTCAAGCTAAGCCATCCACATCCAAGGTAAGTGAAGTAGAGAAGTGGAATGCACCACCCTTCCCTCAAAGGTTAGTAACGCCAAAGAAAGATAAATTGCTTGATATTTTTGAAACTTTGAGAAAAGTAGAAATTAACATTCCCTTATTAGATGCAATTAAACAAATTCCTACTTATGCTAAATTTTTAAAAGATTGTTGCACTAATAAAAGAAAGTTTCAAGAACATGAAATAGTGGCTCTAACTGAAGAGGTAAGTGCGGTATTGTTAAGAAAATTACCACCAAAACTAAAAGATCCAGGTAGTTTTACTATTCCCTGTAGGATAGGTGATCAGTTTTTTGAGCGAGCATTACTAGATTTAGGAGCAAGTGTCAATTTGCTACCATACACAGTAGTTGAAAAGCTAGGTTTGGGGGAGCTTCAACCAACCTCCATCACTTTGCAATTGGCAGATAGAAGCATCAAAAGACCTAGAGGTATACTTGAAGATGTCCTAGTCAAGGTAGGTGAGTTTATTTTGCCTGCTGACTTCATTGTATTAGATATGGAAGAATGCCCTATGCCATTACCTCTGCCCATCATCTTAGGAAGACCTTTTATGAGAATTGCTGATACAATAATTAATGTGAAAAAGGGTATTGTAAGTATGACGGTAAATGGAGAGACAATAGAATTTAAGATATTTGATGCAATGAAATTACCCTAAGATGATAATGATGATGAATGTTTTAATGAATGTATGATGCAAAGTGCTGTCAAACAAGTTTTTCAGGTCCATCATATTGATCCATTGGAGGCTGCCCTCACCCATAGCTTCAAAAGATTGGATATTGAGCCTGCATCAGAAACTGTCCCTGATGACATCTTGGAAGCTATGCACCTCCCTAAAGTCTATCCTATGCATCCAAGACCGGGTGATAAGAAGAAATCACATTTGAATACACTGAAAGGATTGAGTCATGATGAATGTGCAACACCACCAAAAGCGCTTGAGCCACATGAAGTGAACTTTAAGTACTCCCTGCCAAAAGACTAAAGTTGAGAGAATACCCCGTCCGGCTGAAGACTTTAAACTTAGCGCTCATGGGAGGCACCCCACAACATATCCTTTTTATTAGTTTATTTTATTTTATTATTCGTATTTCCTAGTTTATTTTTCTATAGCTGTTTATTATTACTTGTTTTCCATTTTATGTTTGTTTTTCTTTCTTTGTCAAGGACAACGTGAATGCATCCAGTTGAAGTTTGGGGGCGTGCTACGAGCCATGCCAGCCATCAGTTCTCCATCTCCCAAGTCAGCTCCTTCCATGCTATTCACACATTGGGGACAATGTGCAATTTAAGTTTGAGGGTATGGGGACACATTCACACACTCACAATGTCCCATTTTGTTGTTATTTTGTTGTGTTGTTGTTTTTATAGATAAATGCATATTCATACTATTCTAAAAAAATTTTGTGATCTAAACAAAGAATATGATTTGACTTCATAAGTGAGCTTAGCACCTTGAATATATAGGCCAATAATTAAGTTTTGAACATAGATCACTTCCTTTTAGGCATTTAAGGATTCATAAATTGACCTAAACGATCACAATCACATTAGCATATAATTGTGTGGGGTATAACATGTAATTTTGATATGTATGTTTCTTTTGCTCGACTGTGAACCAAATGGCCTATTAGACTAACATCTTGGCATAAGAAAATAGAAACAAATTGTTAGTACTCAAAAAGAAAGAAATGCTCCTAATGATCAATACAAACTTATTTTCCGCTGAGTAACTGGCCCTCTTGCCTCAGTAAGCATTGAGTGTCACGCCAAAAGGTGAAAAATCTTAAATGATCATTAAAAAGAACTTTCTACTGAGTAATTGGCCCTCTTGCATCAGTAAGCATTGAGTGTCACGTCAAAAGATGGAGAATTCTGATTGGTAGCATTAAGACCAGTTAGTTTCGTAGCCTTTTTTACTCTAGTTAGTAAGTTCTTAGGGGTTTCTTTACACCTAATGCCCTAAAACCATCTGGTTTGGGAGTCATTGGCTAAATGCTCATTACATGAGTCAAATAGAAAGCTTAAGGAATTAACTTGAACAAAAAAATCGTAAACAAAAGAAAAGAAGAATTATGCCATCTTTGTTGATTCTAATAGGAAGGTGAATCTTGAGACATCGAAACATACATGTTAGAATTATTTGGAAACTTAATCTTTTATGTGCTAGTTCACCACACACCAAAGTCGAACTTGTTATATCTTAAATTGCTTCATGAAAGTGATTTGCGTTTAAAACTCTTATTCATTGCAAAAATATGTTTGTATCTGTTAAGCTTGCTCATGAATGCACATCATAGTTTTGTGTTAATACTTAAACTTTTTTTGGACACTATGAACATTGGATCTATCTGTGTGTTGTTATTTTTTATTTTAGTTTTGGTTAGTATTGCTAAGGGACTAGCAATATGTAAGTTTGGGGGTGTGATAGATGCTTAAATATTCATATTTAAACCCCTTTATTTACATTTATTAGATCCTTAGTTATGTTAATTTAGTTTATTTTACTTCATTTGTGTGTTTCACATGTGTTTATAGGGTCTTGGAAGAAAAAAAGCAGTTTTGGCACTTAAAAGAAGAAACCTGGAATTCCTGGAGCAGCCTCTGGACAAAATGCGATAGATCGCACAATGCAATGCGATTGAGCGCACATTGCGATCAAGCGCAAGATGCGTGCGATCGAGCGCACATGTATGGGCGTGAACAGTAAACTGCATAACCCTATTTTGGAAATAACTCTATTTTAGAAATAACCTTATTTTGGAAATAACCTTATTTTGGAAATAAAGGAGTTTTGTGTTTTAGGAAAGTTTAGGAACTCATGAGCCTTCTAGGACTACTCAAGCCCTATAAATACACCTGTAAAGCACACACAAAGAACCACAACTTAGAGAATACTTCTCTTAGCTTTTACTTGGAGTTGTAAGCTTTGGGAGAGAATTGACACCTCTTCTCTCGGGTTTATTCTTCCCTTTATATTTAGTTTATATATGATGTTTTTAGACAGCATGTGTAACTAACTTTCTTATAGGGCTCGATTGAAGCCCTAGTTATGCTTTCTCATATATTTATTCTTTGATAAATCTTTGCCAATAGCCTTTATTATGTTGCTTAACTTGATTAATACCTGTGCTTATTTAAATTCCTCATATGTATGTGTATGGCCCGCGTATGCATGTGGTATGGACCTGTTAGTTAGATCAATTTGGCTGACCGAGTCCTGGGTCTAACATTAGTAACAAGAGATATCTTATCTGGATACCCAGGTTAATCAACATAGGAAACCGGGAGTAGATACCATGCCCTAGGTCTTATGTGGTTGTTGATTTCCATAGTACTTATGTTTTCTTAAGGAACAACTCAAGCAGATACCATGCTGAATCCCTTAAGGAAGAAAAGAGTTAGAGTAGATACCATGCCTAACTCGTTGCTTAGGGAAATCAATAGCTTAAGGAGTAGATACCATGCCCTTAGGTTGACAACCAGTAGGTATGCATGATAAGGCTAGTGCACTGATACATTATACAATTGGGAAAGTATGACTAGTGGTGGATATCAAAGCCCTATGTCTTTATTATTATCACTCACATTCAACAGTTATTTTGTTTCTTTTTATTTTTACTTTAAATAAACTAATTCTAAAAACTGAACTTTACCAATCTCTGTGGAGATGATCTTGCTTTCGCACACTACACTACACTGTCAACCTTGTGCACTTGCAAGTAAAACGAGTTTGGTTATTTGCCTATTTATTTAGGTAGATAATCATTCAACAATGCACTTGGCTGGACTTATTCCCTTGATATCAGCAATGGTCCATCCAATGGCAGATCTATGCTCCCTAAGAACTCTTAATAGTTTCTCTTCTTCTCCAACACTCAAATTAGCAGCCATAATCATAGGTAATGTCTTATTCTCTCCCAAATAGGCATAAGTTAGACGTTTTGGCAATTGCTTCAATTCCAAGGTTGGTGCCTAGACAATGGAAGGGAGAAGAGTAGTATTAGTAGGTATGAGAGTTTTAAATGGAGGAGTATACTTACTTGAATGATTTGGAGAAGCCTCAAGGAGGTGCAAAACTGTAATGGTGTCATCAGTAACAACTTTAGGTTCTTGCTCAATATCCACCTTTGTAAAACCACGGGTAAAGGTAGTTTCCAATGGATCAATATGATGGATCTGAAAAGCTTGCTCAACAAAACTTTGTATCATACATACATTAAAGCATTCCATATCATCTTGAAGGTAACACCAAAGCCTAGCCAACATTACCTAAACATAATCACAAGGCCTACCCAGGGGTAAACAAAGGTCTTCTTAATATGATGGGCAGAGGTAATGGCATAGGGAATTCTTCCATATCTAACACAGTAAAGTCAGCAGGAAAAATAAACTCACCTACCTTTACCAGGACATCCTCAAGAATACCTCTAGGTCTTTTGATGCTTATGTCTGCCAGTTGCAATGTGATGAAAGTCGGTTGAAGCTCCCCCAAACCTAGTGTCTCAAACATAGTGTATGGTAGCAAATTTACGCCCGCTCCCAAATCTAGTAATGCCCACTCAAACAGCTGGTCACCTATCTTGCAGGGAATAGTGAAACTACCTAGATCTTTCAGTTTCGGTGGTAGTTTTCTTAATAGCACAACATTTACCTCTTCAGTTAAGGCTACCGTCTCATGTTCCTGAAACTTCCTCTTATGAGTGCAACAATCTTTTAAAAAATTAGCATAAACAGGTATCTATTGTATTATATCCAACAAGAGAATGTTTATTTCAACTTTTTGCAAGGTTTCAAAGATATCAAGCAGTTTATTTTCTTTCTTTTGTTTAACTAACCTTTGCGGGAAGGGTGGTGCATTCACCTTCTTCGCCTCACTTACCTTTGATGCCGATGGTTTCTCTATAGATGTTGTTGCAGATTCATCGGTCCTTATCACCTTACCATTGATATAAGCTTAAATATCCAAATTTAAGCCCTTTAATTTACATTTGTTAAGCCCTTTGTTTATGTATTTTATTCTATTTTACTTCATTTTTGTGTTTTCTGTGTTTTTTATAGGCTTATGAAGAAAAGAAAGCATTTTGAAGCTTTAAAGGAAGAAAACTGAAGATCTGGAAAGAACTAGTGCGATCGAGCACAACATGGTTGCGATCGAGTGTACAAGCAATCATGCGTCCACATAGAAGGCTCAAGTATACCTATGTGCTCGAGTGCAGAAGCATGCGATCGAGCGCACACGCACAGAGAGGCAGCAGAGCCAGTTTTGGAAAGATTTTTTCCGGACTTATTTTGAAAATTAGAGTTTCGAAGTACTTTTAGAACCCTATAAATAGACTTGTAAAACACAAAAACAGGATCCCCATTTTAGTTTAGTTTTTGTTCGGGGAGGCCGGACGACCCTAGATGAGAGATTGTGGAGACAAATTGACGACTATTCTCTATAGTATTTTTAAGTTTCTTCTTTCCTTTGTATTTTATTTTATGATGTTGTTTAGCATCACAACTATGTGTAACTAATTTTCTAGTAAGAGACTTAGTTGAAGTCCTAATTATGTTTAACCAATAATTCAATATTGGCGCATTTGCAATACTTATGTTGTGATTCTTAATTTGATTAATACCTGTTTTATTTACATTCCTCATATGTGCGTGTCTGATCAACTTATGCATGTGGTATGGATTAGTTAGTTGAATCAATTTGGATGACTGAGTCCTGGGTTCAACAATAGTAACAAAAGATATCCACGCCAGATTCTTGGGTTAATCAACATGGGAAATCGGGAGTGGACCAAACCCTAGGCCCCGTGTGGTTGCCGATTTCCACAGACCTTATGCTCTCTTAAGAAACAACTCAGTATACACCATGTTGAATCTCTTAAGAGAGAAAAGAGTTAGAGTATACACCATGCCTAACTCGTTGCTTAGGGAAATCCATAGCCTAAGGAGTGGACCAAGCCCTTAGGTTGACAACCATTAGGTATTCATAGTATGAGTAGAGCATGACATAGTGTTTTGTTGGGGTAGCATGATTAGTGGTGAATACCAAGTCCCTACATCTTTATCATTATTGTCCAAACTAAATATTTATTCCCATCTATTTTTACTCTATGAAACTAATTCTAAATCGAAATTCATTAATCCCTGTAGAGATGATCTCGCACTTGCACACTATGCTACCATTGACCTTGTGCACTTGCAAGTAAAACTGTACGATTATTTGCTTATTTATTTAGGTAGATAAACTTGCGACAAGTTTTTGGCGCCGTTGCCGGGGATTGCACTAAATTTCTTTTTGGAATTATTTTTGTTAGTAATTTTTATTTTTATTTTTTTCTGTTCTATTTATATTTTCTTTATCAAACAACCTTAATTTTTTTTTTTCATCTTTTCGTTTTTTGTTTTTCTGTTTTTGTTCAGGTGTGCAGCAGAGGAGTTTCTGTCCTCATTGTGATCGAGCACACTAGTGTAGCGCTCGAGCGTAGGAAGAACAGTGATCAAGCGCAGTTCAGGGTGCGCTCGAGTGCAAAAGGTCCAGAGAGTACCCGAGCAACAGTACTGAAACTGCTGCACTAAAGTGGTTCAACTGATTCATGCACAGGCTTCGATCCAGAAATCCAACCTTCTTTCCACTCAATACTGAGCAAGGAGTAAAAAACAAGGACATTTATGAAGTGAACTTAAATGGTGGATTTCCAAATTGGTTGGATGCTATTGAAAGAAAGATAGATATGCTTGAAAAACGCACGACTACACAGAACATCCTTCCTTGTCCATAAGCTACACAACTCCAGGTATGTGCTATATGTTCTAATGTTAATCACACTTATGAAACTTGCCCTGTGTATTACTTTGCAAATCCAGAGCAAGCAAACTATGTGGGACCAGACAACTATCATTCCAAGAACAATGCATATGCAAATACCTACAATCCTGGATGGCAAAACCACCCCAACTTCTCGTGGAACAACGATCAAAATGCCCTGAACCTTTAAGGGTAACAAAGGAACTCCCAACCAGTAGCCTAATCAGTTCCGAAATAAAGGGATATTGACCTAGAGAGCACTGTGAGGCAATTAGCAGCTCAGCAACAACAACTGATAACTTCACAAGAATTGTTCATGGTAGAGGAAATACAATTTTGGACTGAGCAAAGACAAATCAATGCCAAACATGAGCAAGCTATTCAAAGACTAGAGATGCAAATGAGGCAATTGGCTAAGGAGCTAAGTGAAAAAAAATAGGGAGAATTTCCAGCCCATCACGTTGATCCATTAGAAACTACTCTTACCTATAGTGTCACAAGATCAGATTTTGAGCCCGATTGTGAGGATGTTACTGATGACATTATTGAAATTATGCACCTTCTTGAGGCCCCTCCAAAGCATCCAAATAAGTACACCGATCCATTTGACACTCTTGTGCTTTCTAATACTACTTTTTTCCTTTTTATTGTCCAGGCACCAAATTTGGAGTTAAAGTAATTGCTGAAGTATTCGACTTCCGCTTATATGGGAGAGAATAAGACACTACCTGTGCTAGTTGCTAAAAATATTAGTTTTGGGGAAGAATAAGGCACGGTCCGGCTGAAGACGTTAAACTTAGCACTCATGGGAGGCACCCCACAGCTTATCCTTTTATTTTTATTGTTTTACATATTTATTGTTATTTATTTATTCTTAGTACTTCTTGTTTTCCCGTATTACATTAGTTTTTCTTTTTTTTAGGGACAATGTGTGCATCTGTTCAAGTTAGGGGGTGTGCTATGAGCCATGCCTGCCCAACTAGTTCTCCATCTCCCAGGTCAGATCTTTCCATGATAGTTACACATTGGGGACAATGTGTAATTTAAGTTTGGTGGTATGGGAGACACATTCACATACCTTGTCCCAGTTTTTTTTTATTATTATTGAAAAGATAAATGCATGTTCATATCGTTTTGAAAATTTTGGTTGATTTAAAATATTATGATAATATTTCATCAGTAAGGTTAAAATATTGAACACATGGTCTAAATAATAAAGTTTTAAAAGTTTAATTACCTACCTCAAGGTACTTAAGAATTCACAAGTTTGATCTAAATCTGACACGAGCACAGCAGCACATAATGGTGTGAGGTATGACGTATAATTTTTATGTATATGTTTCTATGACCTAACTGTAATCGGATAACTTGTTAGAATAACTCTTTGGCATAAAAAAATAGAGAAAAATGATTATCATGCAAAAAGAGAGAATAAAGTGCTCCTAATGATCATTAAATAAACTTTCTACTAAGTAACTGGACCTCTTACCTTAGTAAGCAGTGAGTGTTCACGTTAAAAAGTGGAGATTTTTGCTTGGAAGCATTAAGACCTGTTAGTTTCGTAGCCTTTTTGACTCAAATTAATAAGTCCTTAGGGGTGTCTTCACACCTAATGCCCTAAAACCATATGGTTTGGGAGTCATTGGCTAAACACTCGCTACAAGAGTCAATTAGAAAGCTTAACGGAACTCAACATGGCAAAAATCTCATGATGAAAGAAAAAGAAAAGAAGTAAAAACTATACCATTTTTGTTCTGTCTAATAAGGAATTCGATGAAGGTTTAGACACCGAAACACTATACATTAGAAATATTTGGAAGCTTCATCTTCTATGTGCTAATCCACCACACACACTAAGTCAAACCTGTGATACCTTAAACTAGCCTTGTGTAAGTAACATGAACTTTTAAAATCCTTATTCATTGCAAGAATGTGTTTTTATTATAAGCTTACTCATGAATAATCATCATGGTTTTATGTACAACCCAAATTTATAGATATTATGAATGATGAGTTTATTTTTTATTTTGTTTTTCATTTAGTTTTTAGTTTCTTATTGCTAAGGGACTAGCAATATGTAAGTTTAGGGGTGTGATAGGGGCTTAAATATATTTAAGCCCCTTAATTTACATTTGTTAAGCCCTTTGTTTACGTATTTTATTCTATTTTACTTCATTTTTGTGTTTTCTGTGTTTTTTATAGGCTTGTGAAGAAAAAAAAGCATTTTAAAGCTTTAAAGGAAGAAAATTGAAGAACTAAAATGAGCTAGTATGATCAAGCACAACATGGTTGCGATCGAGCGCATAAGCAATCGTGTGCACACATAGAAGGCTCGAGCGCACCTATGCACTCGAGCGTAGAAGCATGCGATCGAGCACACACGCACAGAGAGGCTACATAACTAGTTTTAAAAAGATTTCTTCTGGACCTATTTTGGAAATTTGGGTTCTGCGGCACCTTTAGAACTCTATAATAGAATTGTAAAACACAGAAACAGGATCTCCCTTTTAGTTTAGGTTTTGTTCGGGGAGGTCGGACGAGCCTGGAGGAGAGATTGTGGAGACGAATTGACGACTCTTCTCTATAGTGTTTTCAAGTTTCTTCTTTCTTTTGTATTTTATTTTATGATGTTGTTTAGCATCACAACTATGTGTAACTAATTTTCTAGTAAGGGTTTGGTTGAAGCCCTAATTATGTTTAACCAATAATTCAATATTAGAGCCTTTGCAATACTTATGTTGTGATTCTTAATTTGATTAATACCTGTTTTTATTTACATTCCTCATATGTGTGTGTCTGATCAACTTTTGCATGTGGTATGCATCAGTTAGTTGAATCAATTTGGATGACCGAGTCCTGGGTTCAACAATAGTAACAAAAGATATCCACACCGGATTCTTGGGTTAATCAACATGAAAAACCGGGAGTGGACCAAAGCTAGGCCCCGTGTGGTTGTCGATTTCCACAGACTTTATGCTCTCTTAAGAAACAACTCAGTATACACCATGCTGAATCCCTTAAGAGAGAAAAAAGTTAGAGGATACACCATGCCTAGCTCGTTGCTTAGGGAAATCCATAGCCTAAAGAGTGGACCAAGCCCTTAGGTTGACAACCAGTAGGCATTCATAGCATGAGTAGAGCACCGGCATATTGTTTTGTTGGGGTAGCATGATTAGTGGTGAATACCAAGTCCCTACATCTTTATCATTATTGTCCAAACTCAATATTTATTCCCATCTATTTTTACTCTGTGAAACTAATTCTAAATCGAAATTCACCAATCTCTGTGGAGATGATCTCGCACTTGCACACTATGCTACCATTGACCTTGTGCACTTGCAAGTAAAACTGTATGATTATTTGCTTATTTATTTAGGTAGATAAACATGCAACAACTATTTGTGATAGCTTTCAGTTGCTGGTGTCCCCTTGGGTTTGATAATGTTTGAGCTGAAAGCCTACCTTGTTTTCTGCCACTCAATTCTTTAGCTGGTTGCCCCATTTGTACCTCTGGCTTTTTCGTGTTTTATAGTGGTTTGTCTCATCTCAGTTTGAAATTGCTTTTCATCTGTTATGAACTGATCTTGTGAACTCATCAACTGTTGTTGTTGGGATATTAACTGCTATTACTGAGTTGCTAGTTGCCTCACCTCTCTAGGTCATTTTTCTTTAGTTTGGGAATAAAGTGGGCTACTGGTTGGGAGTTTCTTTATTACTCTTGATTGTTCTGATTGTTGCTCCAAGAAAAATTTGGGTGACTCCGCTATCCAGGGTTATAGGTGTTTGCATATGGATTGTTCTTTGGTGGATAATTGTTTGGTCCCACAAAATTTGCTAGCTCAGGGTCTGCAAATGAATACAAGGGACATGTCTCAGTATTATGATCAAATTGGGAACATATCGCACATACCTGGAGTGGTGTAGCTGGTGGATTAAGTGATGCATTCTGAGCAGCCATGGCTTTAACTAGCAGATCTAGTTTCCTCTCCACAGTAGCTATTTGGGTAGAAGATCCTCCATTTAGGTTCACCTCATACATACCTTTCCTCTTGGTTCCATGCCTACCTCGAAAGGAGAATTGCTGGGTATGTTCACTTAAGGTCTCGAATAGCTCCATGGCTTCTTCGCTGCTTTTCTCTGTCAGCACTTCTCCATAACCTGAATCCACAATACTTTTATTAATATCACTTAAACCTTCATAGAAAGCTTGTGCCAGTTCATCCTGAGGTAGATTGTGATGTGGGCATTTGAGTAGTAGCTTGTTGAAATGTCCCCATGCCTCAAAGAATAAGTCTTCATCCTTGTGTTGGAAAGACTGAATCTCCTTCCTCATCTGCCTCGTCTTTTGGGCTAGGAAAACCTTCCTTAGGAATTTGTTGGCCAACTCCTCCAAAGTGTGGATAGAAACTGCAGGCAATGAATTGTACCACAGTTTAGCATTATCTTTTAAGGAAAAAGGGAAAAGAATTAACCTGATTCCTTCTTGGTCTAAGCCTCAGATATGCTGGAACTTGCAGAGATCAAAGAATTCTCGAAGTTGTAGGTGTGGATCCTCATTAGGTGTACCCCTAAAGTGAGTCAATACACTGAGTATCTGCGGAGATATGTAGTAGTTGCCTTCCACCTCAGGTTGATAAGTAATGCAAGATGGCTGGTTGAGGTTCCGTGGTATGAAGGATTGCTTCATCGGTCTTCGCTCAGGTGGTTATTGATTTTCGATCTCTTCTGCCATTGGTGATTCTTCCTCAATTTTTTCTTCTAACTTTTCAGATTTGTCTCTAACCCTTTTTCGGATGGTCTACTTGAGCTCGGTATCGAGGGTAAAGAACGTTGAATGTCTGGATCGAAGCCCGTGAATTAATCAGTAACAACTGCTTCAGTGCAGCAGTTCAACACTGCTGCCCGGGTAACTCTTTGCCTCAAGTGCACTCGATCCCACAGAGGGGTACACTCGATCGCAAGTGGCACAGAGAGTTCTGCTATAGTACCTGAAACAGAAAACGAAGAAGAAATAGATTAGGTTTTTGATGAAACAAAAATAAAGATGAATAACAGAGACATAAAAAAATTAAAACAAAATAAATAAATAAAAATTACTAAACTAAATGAATATAATTCTAGAAAGAAATGTAGCACAATCTCCAGCAACGGCACCAAAAACTTGTTGTTCGTTTATCTACCTAAATAAATAATCAAATAACCGAACTTGTTTTACTTTCAAGTGCACAAGGTCTACAGTAGCATAGTGTGCAAGTGTGAGATCATTTCCACAAGGATTGGTGAATTTCGATTTAGAATTAATTTCACAAATTAAAAATAGATAGAAATATTGAGTCTAGATTAAGAATAATGATAGAGGCGTAGGGACTTGGTATCCACCACTAATCATGCTACCCCAACAAAACAATATGCCAATGCTCTACTCATGCTATGAATTCCTGTAGGTTGTCAACTTAAGGGCTTGGTCCACTTTTTAGGCTATTGATTTCCCTATGCAATGAGTTAGGTATGGTGTATACTCTAACTCTTTTTTCTTTTAAGGGATTCAACATGGTGTATACTGAGTTGTTCCTTAAGAGAGCATAAGGTCTATGGAAATCGATAACCACATGAGACCTAGGGCTTGGTCCACTCCCGGTTTCCCATGTTGATTAACCCAAGAATCCAGATAAGATATCTTTTGTTATTATTATTAAACCCAGGACTCGGTTATCCAAATTGATTTAACTAACTAATCCATACCACATGCATACGTTGATCAGACACACACATATGAGGAATTTAAATAAAAATAGGAATTAATCAAATCAAGAATCACAGTATAAATATTGCAAAGGCACCAATACTGAATTATTAGTTAAACATAATTAGGTCTTCAACCAAGCCCTTACTAAGGTTTAGTTACACATGCTAAGTATTCTGAACATTATAACCATAACTAAACTAAAGAGAAAGATAAAACCCGAAGAATGATGTGGAGACGAGTTGTCAATTCCTCTCCAAGCTTACAACTTCAAGCAAAATTGAAAGATAATCCAAGAGTGTGTTTTCTGTGTTTTACAAGTCTATATATAGGGTTCTAAGGGAGCCCTGAAACCCTAATTTCCAATTTGAGAACCGGAGACTTTTTCCAAAACTGGCTTTGCCACCTTTCTGTGCGTATGCACTCGATCGCGTGCTTCCTTCTAAGTGTGCACATGAGTGCCTGTGTGCTCGATCACAAGAGAGGTGCGCTCGAGCTCATCTCTGCTGGCTTGCAGATGCTCACTTTTTATTCTTTAGAGCTCCAAAAATGTCCTCTTTTCTTCAAAGACCTATGAAAAACACAGGAAACATGAAAATGAAGTAGAATCTACTAAAATAGATAAACAAAGAGCCTAACAAGTGTAAATTAAGGGGCTTAATTATGACTATTTAATTTATGAATTGAATGTGTAATCTTGTTGTTTTAAATGCTCATTGAAGTGGGTTTATATAACCTTGAGTCAATATGGCCATTAGACACTGACTTGGTAGGTTTGGTGCATTAAATGTTCAAGTCTCGTATCTCAAACGGTCATATTTTCGATTTACCAGTCGATTGAGTCTTTGTACCAGTCGACTGGGTCAAGTGAGAAATCTCACTTTTAGGCTGTGGGAGAGTACCAGTCAACTAGGTCTCAAGCACCAGTCGACTAGGAACTTTCTATCCTAGTTGCCAGTTGATTGGGTCCTTGACACCAGTCGACTAGGTCCTTGATATCAGTCGACTGGGAACCTTCTGTCCCATATCCCAATCGACTGGTAGAATGAGCCAGTCGACTGTGTTGTCCTTCAATCTAATTTTTCATGTTTCAAAATGTTTGTGGCTTGGAAGAGTTTAAATAAATAGTTTTGTCAAAATTCTTTTGTAAAAAAGAGCCATAAGACAAGCTACTTGAACACAAGAGATTTACAGTTTGTTTCAATACCTTTGTTGACCCTCACCCATGTTTTAATGATGACAAAACACAACTGTTATTATACTAACTAAGTGTAGTAAGCAACAAAAGCATTCAACCAAGGATCAAGGTGCAAAGAACTCAAACTGAATCAAAGTATCAAGTAAAGACTGAAGAACTAGTATAGGTCTAAGGTTTTAAAACCAATGTAAGTCACACTTATACATTGTAATAGCTTGTTCAATGGCTCGAACACAAAAGGTTTTTCTAATCGATCGTTTTTAAACAAACGTTTTCAATTAAAACAGAAAAATTAGGTTGGAAGACAATCCAGTCGACTGGGTACATATACCAGTCGACTGGTATATGAGACAGTATGTCTCCAGTCGACTGGTAAAACGGATAGTAAGTCCCCAGTCGACTGGATACTCAGAAGGTCTAAAAATGAGATTTTTTCAAGTGAACCCACTCGACTGGTATCACAACCCAATCAACTGGTAGTTCAAAAATATGATTGTTGGACTCCAAATCTGGACGTTTTAAAGCAAATCTTTTTCAAATTAAAGTCCTAACGGCCATATTATTTGTTTGCTATATAAATCTATTCAATTGAGCATTCAATAACAAGCTGCAAACATTCAAAAAGAGCTAATCTCACACAATCAAGTTATTATACTCTTGAAACACAAAGCTTTGAAATATTGTTATTGAGCCATTCTTCAAGTTTTACTTTGATAGAGAGACATTATTCAGTTGTATAAGCTTCCATTAGCTGTTTCTCTACTATTTACTTTACATCATTTTTTGTAAAGGGATTACTTCTGAAAGGAAGGGGATTACTTCCGAGAGGAAGGTATTGTAAGGTTTGTACAACACCGAAAAAGTTTTACGACTAAGTTACTTAGTGGATTACTTCAAGGAGTTTCTTGAAGAGAGTGGACGTATGGTTGGAACGAATCCGATATTGCCAAACCACTATAATCTGAGTTTGCATCCTCTTCTCTTTAAACTCTTTATTTACAGCACATTACTTGTATTAATTGTTTGTTGCTTATCCGTTTTTATAAACTTGTATTAATTCCGCAAAAAGTTTTAAAAACCCAATTCACCCCCCTCTTGGGTTTAAACCTCAATCTACAATTGGTATCAGAGCTTTGTTCTCATATTTAGGCTTAAAATCCTTGAGTTAATCCAATGGCAGCAAATAGCTACTCTAAGGGACACTCTTATACTAGACCACCTTTGTTCAATGGCTCCAATTATAACTATTGGAAAAGCATAATGAAAATCTTTGTCGAAGGATAAAATTACAATCTATGGAGAATCATTGAAGAAGGACCTATAATTCCTACAAAAGAAATAGCTATTGGAGAGACTCATCATACAATGCCTAAACTTAAAACTGAGTACACTGACGAGGATTGTAGAATGATGTCTCTCAATAGCAGAGCAACAAGTATGTTATATTGTGCATTAGATATTTCTAAATATAATAAAATATCTGCATGTGTTTCGGCTAAAGAGATATAGGACAAATTACAAGTCACATATGAAGGAACTAGTGAATTAAAAAAGTAAAAAATTTACATGCTAATTTCTGAGTATGAATCTTTTAAAATGTCTCCTGACGAAACTATTTCTGAAAT
The DNA here is from genome assembly GCA_023935145.1 of Bretschneidera sinensis. Classification (NCBI taxonomy): domain Eukaryota; kingdom Viridiplantae; phylum Streptophyta; class Magnoliopsida; order Brassicales; family Akaniaceae; genus Bretschneidera; species Bretschneidera sinensis. Next base: position 76,354,679 of record CM043705.1, read on the forward strand.
GCACTCACTGTTCACCACTATTATAAATGGTTTAAAACTGCTTGGTAAGAATATTAAGGAGGTTGAACTAACCAGAAAAATCTTGAGATCTCTGCCATCAGAATGGAAACCAAAGAAGACAGCCATACAGGAGGCCAAAGATCTTGATAAACTGGATGTTGAGACACTACTTGGGTCATTATTGACATATGAGATGGAAGAAATGACTCCCATCGTCAATAATGATGAGAAGAAGAAAAAGTATATTGCTCTCAAAGCTTCTACGAGCAACAAAGAAATAGAATCAGAAAACGAAGCTGAGAGCAGCGAGGAAGCTGGTGAAATGGCATTGATCACCAAACGATTTCACAGGTTCTTGAAGAAAAGCAAGAAACCTTACACAAAGGATCCCACTCCGAAAAAGGAACTGTTTATGTGCTATGGCTGCAAGAAGCCCGGTCACATTAGAGCTGATTGTCCAGTTTCAAACAAACCATACAAGAGCTTCAAAAAGAAAGCCGTGATAGCAACTACCTAGAGCGATGACGAAGAAGATGGGTCATCAGACAAAGAAATCGGATACGAAGAAATTGCCAACCTTTGTTTGATGGCAATCTATAATGAAAGTGAGGTAACATCTTATCCTTCTTCTAAGAATAATATTGTGAGTAGTAGTGAAGAACTGCTAGAAGTAATAAATGAAATACATGAGGAATTAAAGAAATTTGATTCTAAAAATTCTGTTATCAAGAAAGAAGTATTATCTCTCTCTAAAGAGATGATAAGTCTTAGAGAAGAAAAAGAAAAATTATCGTCTTTACTGTATGATTCTTCTCAAGATTTTCTCAAAGATGAAAATGAGAATTTAAAAAATAAAATTTTTGAATTGAATAGTACTATATCAAGACTTATGCTTGGAAAATAAAAACTTGATGAAGTTCTTTCTTCCCAAAGATTAAGTGGAGGAAAATCTGGTGTAGGATACTCTCCTTTGGAAAAGCAAAAATCAAAAGAGAGCTTATTCATGAAAGCCTCATCTGTGAATGAAGTCTCTACTTCAAGAAACCCTAGCAAGATTAAAAGCACTCCCTCATTAAATGCTAGAAATTCAAATGTTCATACAAAAATGAAGCAACCTAGAAATACACATGCTTATATGTATGCACACTCTAGAAATGCTTATACATATCCTAGAAATAACAAACATGTACATAATCAATATATGAACTCTGCACATGCTCATCCTAGGAATTACCATCATGGTCATCCTAAAAATAATTTGCATACACAAGCTAGCATGTATCGTAGAATGCATCATCATTCATTTTCTGGAAATGACATGCATTTTCATACTCCTTACCATAGAAACATGTATCCTAGGAACTATTATCCTAAGGATTATAGGAATGCACATGTAAGATATCCTAGAAATTTTAATTACTACCATCCTAGGATTTTGCATCATCAATATGTCCATAGATCACCATATACTGTTAAGAAAGTATGGGTTCCAAAAGGAACCGTGTTTTCTAGGACTAACCCTGAAGGACCCAAGAAATTTTGGGTACCTAAAAGTGCTATCGTATATCCTTGTGTGATGTAGATATGTCTCCACACCAAGGAGAAAGGTAACTGTTGGTACCTTGATAGTGGATACTCGAAGCACATGACCGGTGATAAAAGTGTAGTCAATGAGCTAACTCTAAGAGATGGTGGACTTGTGACCATTGGAGACAATACTAAAATAAAAATCATTGGGCATGGAAAAGTCGGTAATGATTTCTCAACCTTAGATAATGTATTGCTAGTACAAGGCCTTAAGCCAAATTTACTTAGCATTAGTCAATTATGTGACAAAGGATACAAAGTCACATTTGAGACCTCTCATTGTCTAGTTATAGTCATCAAGAGCAACAAGATCAAATTTATTGGCCATAGACATGAAAATGTCTACATAGTTGATTTGAAATCCTTGCATTCTGAAAATGAAAAATGTTTTCCTGCTTTTAGTTAAAATCCATGGCTATGGCATAGAGGACTTGGTCATGTAAACATGAACTTGCTAAAAATCATTTCAAGAAAAGATTTAGTTATTGGACTTCCTAAAATCAATTTTGAAAAAGACAAAGTATGCGATGCTTGTCAAATGGGAAAATAAACTAGGATTTCATTTAAAGAAAAAAAGGTAGTCTCAACTACTAGACCTTTGGAACTTTTGCATATGGACTTATTTAGTCCAATTAGTACCATTAGTCTAGGTGGCCATCAATATGCTCTTGTTATTGTTGATGACTATTCACGATATACCTTTGTTATTTTTATTGCTTACAAGGATGAAGCTTTCAAAACATTTGAAAAGTTTTGCAAAAATGTTCAAAATGAAAAAAGAATTTGTATTTCAAGCATAAGAAGTGATCACTTATTGTTATATCTTAAATAGAATTTTGATAAGGCCTCTGCTTGATAAAACTCCATATGAACTATAGAAAGGGAGAAAGCCCAATATTTCCTATTTTCGTGCTTTTGGTAGTAAATGCTTCATCTTAAATAACAATAAAACTAACTTGAGTAAATTTGATTCTAAAACCGATGAAGGAATATTTTTAGGATATTCAACATCTAGTAAGGCTTATAGAGTTTTCAATAAGAGAACTCTAGTGGTAAAAGAATCTGTACATGTAACTATTGATGAATCTAACCCAATTAGTAGTAAAGAAGTTTCCTTTAAAGATGATGCAGATTTTATTCCAAGAATGGAAACTTCTACTCCCATTGTTGACCCAAAAGAGAGTTCACCTCAAGCAAATGAAGAGATGAAAACTCCCAATTTGGACCAACCATCCTCAAGCCAACAAGAGGAAAGTCTACCCAAAGATTGGAGGTATGTAAATTATCACCAAATTGATCAAGTGATTGGTGATCCTTCACAAGGGGTAAGAACTCGCTATTCAATTAGAAATATTTGTAATTTTGTAGCTTATTTGTCTCAAGTAGAACCTAAGACATTTATAGAAGCTGAAAAAGATAATGATTGGATAATTGCAATGCAGGAAGAGATAAATCAATTTGAGAGAAACAATGTTTGGAAACTAGTTCCAAGACCTAAAGATCATTCAATAATTGGAACTAAATGGGTATATAGAAATAAAATGGATGAAAATGGTACAATAACTGGAAATAAGGCTAGACTAGTTACTAAGAGATATAATTAAGAAGAAGGAATAGACTTTGATGAAACCTATGCTCCCGTAGCTAGATTAGAAGCTATTCGAATGTTATTAGCCTTTGCATGCTTTAATAAATTCAAGTTATTTCAAATTGATGTGAAAAGTGCCTTTTTAAATGGCTTTATAGAAGAAAATGTTTATGTTGAGCAGCCTCTTGGATTTGAAAATCCTAGTCTTCCAAATCATGTCTACAAGCTTTCTAAAACTCTATATGGGTTGAAGCAAGCTCCAAGAGCATGGTATGAAAGACTAAGTAAATTTTTGATTGACAATGATTTGTAAGAGTTAGAATAGACACAACTCCCTTCACAAAAACTCACAAAAATGACACTTTAATAGTTCAAATATATGTTGATGATATTATATTTGGTGCTACTAATGAATCTATGTGTCAAGAGTTTGCAAAGTGCATGCAAGGTGAATTTGAAATGAGCATGATGGGAGAACTTACCTACTTCCTTGGACTTCAAATCAAGCAACTAAAAAGAGGCATCTTCATCAATCAACAGAAGTACATTAAGACCTTTTAAAGAGGTTCGGGATGGAAAGCTCAAAGCCACTTAGAAAGCCTATGAGCACAACTACAAAACTTGATCTTGATGAAGGAGGTAAAACTGTAGATTCTAAATATTATAGAAGTATGATAGGTGCTTTACTTTATTTGACTGCAAGTAGACCTGATATAATGTTTAGTGTATGCATGTGTGCTAGATTTCAGGCTAATCCTAAGGAATCACATGTAGTTGCAATAAAAAGAATCCTTAGATATCTACAAGGAACCCAAACCATAGGATTATGGTACTCTAGAGATTCATCTTTTGATCTTGTAGGATATTCAGATGCTGATTTTGCTGGATGTAGGTTAGATAGAAAAAGCACAAGTGGTACATGCCAATTCTTAGGAGCTATGTTAACCTCCTAGTTTTCCAAGAAACAAAATTCCGTTGCACTATCCACCGCCGAGGTGGAATACATTGCAGCCTGAAGTTGTTGTGCCCAAGTATATGGATGAAACAACAACTAAAAGACTATGGCATGAACATAAAAAACATCCAAATATTTTGTGATAATACTAGTGCTATCAACCTAACCAAGAACCTTATTCAAGACTCTAGAACAAAGTACATAGAAATAAGACATCATTTCTTAAGAGACCATGCTAAAAAAGGTGACATAAAACTAGAATTCATACCTTCAGAAGATCAAATAGCTGACATTCTTACAAAAGCTCTAGGTGAAACTAGTTTCTGTAAGATAAGAATGTTAATGGGATTGCTAGATTATGATAAACTGAATATCTAATTGCTTCATAATTCATCATATGCATGTTTGACATCTAGTGAAAGAGTATTAATTATTGTTTAAATATCTCCCTCACTCAAGATGTCATAGATAAACAAATTTTGTGTTATAAATTAAGACTGAAAATTTTCCTAAGGGTCCAGTCGACTGGTAAAACTATACCAGACGACTGGTAAGTCACTGCCCTCTAATCCAGTCGACTGGTAAGTCTCTATCTTCTTCTCTAGACGACTGGTAAATCCTATCCAGTCGTCTGGTACCTCTAGACCCAGTTTGGAGCCAATTTTTGAAAATCAATTATCATTCAGTCAACTGGAACAAATATCCCAGTCGACTGGTATCTTACTGCCAGTTCACCCAGTCGACTGGTACATGAACCCAGTCGACTGGTATGAAAACTGTTCATCTTTTCAAAGGGACCCAGTTGACTGGTAACTCGACCCAGTCGATTGGTATCGCGACTCTATAAAAGGGACTGTTCATTTTTCTATTTTTTACGCCATTTTTCGAGCACCCTTGCTTTCTATCTCTAGAAAAATTCACCATTTTGATCCAAAAACCATCCAAACTTCATCTAAACACACCGATCTACTCATCCATAACGAGATTTTTAACTTTCTACGGCTAAAATCTCTTATTTTTCACTAAAATATCTTTTTCCCAAAAACCCCATTTTTCCAAAAATGACCGACAAAATCTGTGTTAAATTCACAACGAGTGGACCAAATGCACCGAAAAGGCCAAGGTCTACAAAACCCTCAGCATCGGAGTCATGGGGGAAGGGTGTAGCGGGCTCATCAAGTAAGACGCCCAGAATAGAGCTTGATGAGTCTCTGTTTTCCAGTCCAGCTGCAAAGGCGAGGTATGATTCAATTATTCGCCATAAGAAGATCATGACGGGTAGAGTTGTCGACTTCGACTCTATTCGTCTTGAAAATTTTGATATCTTGCCAGCCTTTGAGGCGATTCACTTGACTCCACTGGTCAAAGTGCATGAAAAATTCTACCCGAGACTGATTCACCAGTTCTATGTGAACTTGGTGAAACCCAGTCCTCTGACTCTGAGATTCAGGACCAGAGTCAGTGGTGTGGAGTTTGAGGTCAACACTGACCTCTTCATGAGCATTTTGAGAATCCCTGTAAGGGAGATTCAATGGAGTCTGAATGGATGGCCAGACAGCTTCGATGTCGAGGTGGCCTGTCAGATAGTCAGGGGAGACCCTAACTATGTGTACAGACCCACTACATTCCATACATGTAGTGATATACCCCTAGACTCGAAGATATTTCAGATGATAGTAAGTTGGACCATCCACTCGAGACTCGGGAGTTGAGGGTATCTATCTAAGATAGATACGGTATTGATTTGGTGCCTTAAATCTTGGCACCACTTCAATATATATCCTCTGCTGCTCGCCAACATGATAAATGGCGAAGCGAACGACTCTGGATGTCTTCCTTATAGGATGCTCATTATGCTCATACTCCAGCACTTCTGGGTGCCTATGTCTACCTCCGAGGCTCAGGATATTGGACCGATGGACATCATCAATGTCTCATCACTGAAAAAGATGGGATGCGCGGTTCGTGACGGCTTCCTCTATCCAAAGGCCGGGAAACGCCTATGGATCCGAGAGGATGAGAGCGATGATGATGAGGATGTAGAGGCTGCTGCAGATACTGCTGCGGATATGGAGACGGATACCCGAGTACCTTCCATTGGTGACTCGAGTACTAGTCAGGCTGGATATGACGACATTCTACAGGCTATCATGAGCCTCCAGATGACTTTGCAGTTCGGATTCCAGTCTATGCAGACAGAGTACCAGAGATTGAGCTCCTCCATCGACCACCTATGGGACGACTTCGAGTTACATCGAGAGCACACCGAGGGTTCCCTAACAGAGATTAGGGATCTTCTTCATGATGGCTCGGATTCTACCGCTCCTTGAGTCATTTTCCATATTATTAGCGTTTTCCAGCTCTTACCACATAGTACAGACATATTTTGTATTATTTTGTCTTATTTATGGCTCTATGAAGCCCGGACATGTATTGACTTTATGTATATGATATTCTGTTATCATTAGTCATATTTCATATCTCTATTTACATTATTTGTGATATGTTTGCATAGTTTCAAACTACTGTTAGTCGCAAAAATGCTCTAAAATGGTTATGCTTGTATGAAAACTTTCAGTTCATCCCGGGAAGGCTTTTGAGCTACGAATGAAGCCAAATTTTCACTTACAAGTTTGTTTTAGCATACTTTAGATGACTATGGTTACTAAATAGCTTATTTTTTGATTTCTAGCCCCTTTGGTTGTTGTTGTCAAAACGGGGGAGAAAAACGAGAAAAACGAGAAAAAATGAGAAAAACTAAGTAAAAAGAAACCAATGCATAGATTTAGGGGGAGCACTGCTCCAAAACTTATTCTTTGATTGGTTGAGTTAATTGTAGTTGGTTGAAATAAATATATGAACTGCGTTTGCCTGTTTACAGGGTGGTTTTATTCGAAAAACAGAGGAGACTCTGTCCGATTTTTCGTAAAAACCAAACACTTAGCTTTTTTATCTGTTTTCACATTATTAGTTTTGTCATCATCAAAAAGAGGGAGATCCTTGACCCTCACCCATGTTTTAATGATGAAAAAACACAACTGTTATTATACTAACTAAGTGTAGTAAGCAACAAAAGCATTCAACCAAGGATCAAGGTGCAAAGAACTCAAACCGAATCAAAGTATCAAGTGAAGACTGAAGAACTAGTATAGGTTTAAGGTTTTAGAACCAATATAAGTCTCACTTATACATTATAATAGCTTGTTCAATGGCTCGAACACAAAAGGTTTTTCTAAACCGATTGTTTTTAAACAAATATTTTCAATTAAAACAGAAAAACTGGGTTGGAAGACAACCCAGTCGACTGGGTACATATACCAGTCGACTGGTATATGAGACAGTATGTCTCCAGTCGACTGGGTCATTCATACCAGTCGACTGGTAAAACGAACAGTAAGTCCCCAGTCGACTGGATACCCAGAAGGTCTAAAAATGAGATTTTTTCAAGTGAACCCAGTCGACTGGTATCACGACCCAGTCGACTAGTAGTTCAAAAATATGACCGTTGGACTCCAAATCTGGACATTTTAAAGCAAATCTTTTTCAAATTAAAGTCCTAACGGCCATATTATTTGATTGCTATATAAACCCATTCAATTGAGCATTCAATAACAAGCTGCAAACATTCAAAAAGAGTTGATCTCACATAATCAAGTTATTATACTCTTGAAACAAAAAAAGCTTTGAAATATTGTTATTGAGACATTCTTCAAGTTTTACTTTGAAAGAGAGACATTATTCAGTTGTATAAGCTTCCATTAGCTGTTTCTCTACTATTTACTTTACATCATCTTTTGTAAAGGGATTACTTCCGAAAGGAAGGGGATTACTTCCGAGAGGAAGGGGATAGCTTCCGAGAGGAAGGGATTGTAAGGTTTGTACAACACCGGGAAAGTTGTACGACTAAGTTACTTAGTGGATTACTTCAAGGAGTTCCTTGAAGAGAGTGGACATAGGGTCGGAACGAATCCGATATTGCCGAACCACTATAATCTGAGTTTGCATCCTTTTCTTTTTAAACTCTTTATTTACAGCGCATTACTTGTATTAATTGTTTGCTGCTTATCCATTTTTATAAACATGTATTAATTCCTCAAAAAGTTTTAAAAACCCAATTCACCCCCCCTCTTGGGTTGAAACCTCGATCTACAACCTTAATGCCTATTCTATATCTTCTATCTTGTCTTGGTGTTTGATACGGGTTGAGTTCTTGCATCTTGATTCTTTGCTGAAAGCTTTTATCGTTTAAATACTTAGATAAAACTGTTAGTACAATTAGAGTAGTGTTTTATCATTATTAAAATTTAGATAAGGGTCAACAATCTCTCCCTTTTTTGATGATGACAAAACTAATGAGAGAAAACAGTTTTAAAAACTAAGTGTTGGGTTTTTTTTAAAAAATGGGCAGAGTTTCCTCTGTTTTCGGATAAAACCAACTTGTAAAACAATTCAAATGCAGTTTATAAACAACCCAACCAAGCAACTTAAAATAGACTTATATTCAACAAGATCTTCAGAGCAATGCTCCCCCTTAAATCTATGCTATATTTTAAGTTTACAGTGATATTTCTTTGTTTCTCATTTTTCTCCCCCATTTTGACAATAGTAGAAAAGGGGGTGTTAACTCAAAAAATAAGCAACACAGATACTATGGACAGTAAGATTATGCATAAACAAATTTGTATACAAAAACTAGGCATTATTCGGAGCTGAAAAGACTTCTTGGGAAGATCCGAAAGTTTTTATACTAGCAGAAGTAGTTAAAGCATATTGTGGAGTAAAAAAGATTTAGACCAAGTAAACATATAGCGTAAAAGTAAAGCAAGTGTATGAACCATAAGCTAGACATGAAATATAGGCAAATATATATACAAATATCCATATATCATAGGTTTCTAGAAGCTAAATATCGAATATAATAACCGAAATGTATGATAAAGTAATAAATGTTCGTGCTAAGATCAGCTAATAGCTATATACAACAAAAAAAGGATAACAATAGGTAACTCAGTGAGTGGGAGAATTAGAGCCATCTTAAATAAGATCTTGAAGCTCAGCCAAGAATCCCTCTGTGTGTTCTCGGTACAGCTCGAAGTCATTTCAAAGTGAGCGGAGGTCATGATGCATGGAATCAACTGAAGAGCTCAAGCTCTGGAACCCGGACTGCATAGATAACTGGAGGGTTGAAATAGCCAGGAGTAGATCATCGTATCCAGTCAGACCAGTACTAGAACCACCATACGGTGGTGCTCGGTCATCAGTGTTTATAACAGTGGTAGGGGTTGCATCACCCGGACCCTCATCGTCCTCCTTGCTGCTGTCACCCTCTCCAATTCTAATGTTCTTCTTGGCCTTAGAGTAAATCATCCCATCTCAGATCGTGCACCCCATCTTTTTTAAAGAAGAGACGTTGATGATATCATTGGGGCCAATGTCTTGAGCCTCAGAGGCGGGAAGAGGAACCCGAAAGTGCTAGAGGATGAGGGTGATGAGTATCCCATAGGGAAGGCACCTAGAGTCACTAGCTTCATCGTTAATCATGTTGGCAAACAATAGAGGTAGATATTGAAGTGGTGTCCAGTTTTGAGACACCAAATCAATACCACGTCTATCTTCGAGAGATAGCTCTGACTCCCAAGTCGTGGATGGAAGGTCCAACTCACGATGAGATTGAACAACTTCGAATCAAGGGGCATGTCACTACATGTGTGAAATGTAGTGGGCCGAAAGCTGTAGTTAGGGTCACCCTTAATGATCTGACATACCTTCTCATAGTCGAAGTTGTCCGACCATCTATGCAGACTCCATTGGATCCCTTCCATTGGGATCCTCAATATGCTCACCAGGAGGTTAGTGTTCACTTCAAACTCCATGCCCATCATACTGGCTCTGAACCGAAGAGCCAGTGGACTAGGTTTCACTAAGTTTACGTAGAACTGGTGAATTAGGCGTGAGTAGTACTTTTGGTGAATCTTGACAAGTGGTGTCAAGCGTACTACCTCAAAAGGAGGTAGTATATCAAAGTTTGCATGACGGATTGAACTGAAGTCAACTAATCTACCCATCATGATCTTTTTGTGACGAATTACAGAATTATACCTCGCTTTGGTGGTTATACACCAAAAGAGTGAGTCGTCAAGCTCTGTCCTTGCATTTTTGCTCGAGGATCCCGCCAAACCCTTTCCTGAGGAATTCAGTGTCATGGATTTGTTGAACCGTGGCCTAGTAGGCACGTGAGGTCCTCCAACGGTGGTTTTGATGCGTATTCTCTCAAACATTTGGAAAAAAAGTGTTTTTGGGGAGATTTGAGAGATTTTTGGGAAAAACAGAATTTTCAACCGTGGAAAGTTAAAATAAAGGATATGGGGGATGAGATTAAGGATATTATGGAGTATTTTTGTGAGATTTTGGAAGGAAAAGTGAGATTTTCTAGAGAGAAAGCTTAAAAGTTTTGAAAATGGTGTAAAACCTTGAAAAACTGAAGCGACTATTTATATGATCGCGATACCAATTGACTGGGTTAGGGCACCAGTTGATTGGGTCCTTCACTGATTTGTGAATTTTTGACATACCAGTCAACTGGGTCGAGATACCAGTCAACTAGGAAAACTGGCAGAGAAATACCAGTTGACTGGGTTATTTATACCAGTTGACTGGGTAGTTACTAGAAATTCAAAAAAATTGGCTCCAAACAAGGTCTTGTTCTACCAGTCGACTGGGTACTTGGACTAGTTGACTAGGTGAAAAGGCAGTGTATTACCAATCGACTAGGGTAAACTTACCAGTCGACTAGACTCTTAAAAGAAAGCTCTAGCTTAGAGTCTTAACACAAAATTTGTTTATCTATGCCATCTTGAGTGAGGGAAATATTAAATAAGGTTTAATACTCATTCACTATATGTCAATTATGCAAATGATGAATGATGGTGTAATCAAACATACTGTTTATCATAGTCTATTAAGCCCATTAACAGTCTAATTTTACAAAAAAACTAGCTTCACATAAAGATTTTGTAAGAATGTTAGCTATTTGATCTTCTGAAAGAATGAATTCTACTCTTATATCACCTTTTTTAGCATGATCTCTTAATAAATGATGTCTAATTTCTATGTGTTTGGTTCTAGAATACTGAATAAGGTTTTTGGTTAAGTTGATAACACTGGTATTATCGCAATAAACTGGAATAATTTTAAAGTTCATGCTATAGTCTTCTAATTGTTGTTTCATCCACAACATTTGCGCACAATAACTTTCGGCTGCTATGTATTCTACCTCGGCAGTTGATAGTGCAACTGAGTTTTGTTTCTTGGAAAACCAAGAGGTTAGCGTTGCACCTAAGAATTGGCATGTTCCACTAGTGCTCTTTCTATCTAACCTACACTCCGCAAAATCAGCATTTGAATATCCTACAAGCTCAAAAGATGAATCTCTAGAGTACCATAATCGAATTTTTTGAGTCCCTTGTAGATACCTAAGGATTCTTTTTACTGCAATCACATGTGATTCCTTAGGATTAGCTTGAAATCTAGCACACATGCATACACTGAACATTATATCAGGTCTACTTGTAGTTAAATTAAGTAAAGCACCTATCATGCTTCTATAAGTTTTAGTGTCTTCACACTTACCTCCTTGATCAAGGTCAAGTTTTGTAGAAGTACTCATAGGAATACCAAGTGACTTTGAGCTTTCCATCCCGAACCTTTTTAGTAGGTCCTTGGTGTATTTTGATTGATTGATGAAGATCCCTACTTTCAATTATTTGATTTGAAGTCCAAGGAAGTAGGTAAGCTCTCCCATCATGCTCATTTCAAATTCATCTTGCACGCACTTAGCAAATTCTTGACACATAGATCCATTAGTAGTACCAAATATGATATCATAAACATATATTTAGACTAGTTGTGTGTCATTTTTATGAGTTTTTGTGAAGAAGGTTGTGTCTATTTTTCATCTTGTAAAATTATTGTCAATTAAAAATTTACTTAGTCTTTCATACCATGCTCTTGGAGTTTGCTTCAACCCATATAGAGCTTTAGAAAGCTTGTAGACATGATTTGGAAGACTATGATTCTCAAATCCAAGAGGTTGCTCAACATATACCTATTCTTCTATAAAGCCATTTAAAAAGGAACTTTTTACATCCATTTGAAATAATTTAAACTTGTTAAAGCATGCAAAGGCTAATAACATCCGAATAACTTCTAATCTTGCTACGGGAGCATAGGTCTCATCAAATTCTATTCTGTTGACCCTCATCTAAATTTTAATAATGATAAAACACAACTCTAATTGTACTAACGGTTTTTTCTAAGTATTTTAAACTATAAAAGCATACAGCCAAGAATCAAGATACAAGAACTCAACCCGCATCAGATACCAAGTCAAGACAGAGAATTTAATATATGCATAAGGTGTTGAAACAAGTTGTAAATCTCACTTGTTTAGGTAACTAGCTTGTCCTAAGGCTCCTTTTGAAAAAACATTTTGATAAAACTATTTCTTCAAACTCTTCTAAATTAAAAACATTTCAAAACATGAAAAACAGGATTGCCAGTCTACTGGCTACTTATACCAGAAGATTGGGATATGGGACAGTATGTCCCCAGTCAACTGGGTGCTTAATACCAGTCGACTGGTATATTGGATTGTAAGTCCCTAGTCGACTGGTACTCTTTATAGCCCCAAAAATGAGACTTTTCATTTGACCTAGTCGACCAGTACTAAGACTTAGACGACTGGTAATTCGAAAAATATGACCGTTGAAGCGCCAGACTTGAATATTTAAATGTACCAAAACATACCAAGTCGGTACAAAATGGCCATATTAATTCAAGGCTATATAAACCCACTCCTATGAGCATTTGAAAAGAGAAGATTACACATTCAATCAAGTTTTTACTCATTGATACACAAAAGCTTTGAAACATTTATTGTTGAGCCACTCTTCAAGCTTTACATTGAAAGAGAGATATTGTTCATTTGTAAAAGCATTCATTACTATCTCTCTAATATTTACTTTACAACAACTCATATTTATTGTAAAGGGATTAACTTCCAAAAAGAAGAGATTAGATTTCGAGAGAAAGGGATTAGCTTCCGAGAGGAAGGGATTATTTGTAAGGTTTGTGCAGCACCCATGAAATTGTACGACTAAGAGTTTTAGTGGATTACTTCAAGAAGGTTCCTTAAAGAGAGTGGATGTAGGGTCGGAATGAATCCAATATTGTCAAACCACTATAAACTGAGTTTGCACTTTTTATTCCTTAAACTCTTTTATTTAAAGCACATTACTTGTTTATACACTTGTGTATTTAACTGTTTTTATAAACTTGCAAGTAATTAGTGAAAGTTTTTAAAAACCCAATTCAGCCCTTCTTGAATTGGAACCTCAGTCTACATATTCCTTCTTCTTGATTATATCCCTTAGCAACTAGTCTAGCCTTGTTCCTAGTCACTATTCTATTTTCATCCATCTTATTTCTAAATACCCATTTAGTTCCTATTATTGTATGATTCTTTGGTCTAGAAACTAGATTCCATACATTGTTTCTTTCAAATTGATTTATTTCTTTTTGCATGGCATTTATCCAATCAACATCCTTCTCGGCTTCTACAAATGTTTTAGGTTCTATTTGAGACAAATAGGCTATATAGTTGCAAATATTTCTAATAGAGGAACGAGTTCTTACCCCTTGTGAAGGATAACCAATCACTTGATCGATTGGGTGATAATTTACATACCTCCAATCTTTGGGAAGACCATCCTCTTATTAACTTGTAGATGGTTGGTCCAGTTTGAGAGCCTCTATCTCTTAATTTGTTTAAGGTGGGCTCTCCTTTGGGTCAACAATGGGAGTAGGTGTTTCCATTCTTGGAATGAAATCTGCATCATCATTGAAAGAAACTACTATACTATTAATTGGGTTAGACTTATCAAAGGCTATATGTGCGGATTCTTCTACCACTAGTGTTCTTTTGTTGAAGACTTTATAAGCTTTACTAAAGGTTGAGTATCCTAAGAATATCTCCTCATCGGTCTTTGAGTTAAATTTACCCAAGTCAATTTTATTGTTATTTAGGATAAAGCATTTACAACCAAAGGTACGAAAATAGGAGATATTAGGCTTTCTACCTTTCTATAATTCATATGGAGTTTTGTTAAGCATAGGCCTAATTAAAATTCTATTTAAGATATAGCAAGAGGTGTTTACCGCTTCTGCCCAAAAGTATTTTGGCAAGCTATTTTCACAAAGCATTGTTCTTACAAATTCTTCTAGAACTCTATTTTTTCTCTCAACAAATATGTTTTGCTGATGAGTTCTAGAGCTGAAAAGTTGTGATCAATTCCATTTTCATCACAAAATTTTAAAAAGCTTTGGTTTTTAAATTCTTTTCCATGATCACTTCTAGTGCTTGAAATACAAATTCTTTTTTCATTTTGAACATTTTTGCAAAAGTTTTCAAATTCTTTGTAAGCTTTATCCTTGTAAGCATTAAAGATAGCAAATGTATATCTTGAATAATCATCAACAATAACAAGAGCATATTGATGGTCACCTAGACTAGTGGTACTTATTGGACCAAATAAGTCCATATGCAAAAGTTCCAATGGTCTAGTAGTTGAGACTACCTTTTTTTGATTTAGAAGAAATTCTAGTTTGTTTTCCCATTTGACAAACATTACACACTTTATTTTTTTTCAAATTTGATTTTCAGAAGTCCAATGACTAAATCTTTTCTTGAAATGATTTTAAGCAAATCCATATTCACATGACCAAGCCTTCTATGCCATAGCCATGAGTTTTCACTAAATGTGGGAAAACATTTTTCATTTTTTGAATACAAGGATTTTAAATCAACTATATAGACATTTTTCGTGTCTATGGCCAACAAACTTGATCTTGTTACTCTTGATGTTTATAACTAGACAATGAGAGGTTTCAAATATGACTGTGTTGCCTTTGTCACATAGTTGACTAATACTTAGTAAATTTGTCTTAAGGCCTTGCACAAATAATGCGTGATCAATAGTTGAGAAATTATTACCAACTTTTTCATTCCCGATGATCTTTATTTTTGTGCTGTCTCTAATGGTGACATGTCCGCCATCTCTTAGAGTTAGCTCTTTGAATACACTTCGATCACCAGTCATGTGCTTTGAGCATCCACTATCAAGGTACCAACAGTTACCTTTTTCTTTGGTATGGAGACATATCTACGTCACACAAGGATACACAATTACACTCTTAGGTACCCAAAATTTCTTGGGTCCTTTGGGATCAGTCCTAGAAAATACGGTTCCTTTAGAGACCCATACTTTCTTAACAATGTAAGATATTCTATATTTATAGACATGTTAATGATGCACGATCCTAGGATAATTGTTATTGAAATTTCTAGGATTTCTTAGTTGTGCATGTCTATAGCTCATTGGATGAGTATTCCTAAGATACATGTTTCTAATGTTCATGTCATTCCTAGGAATTGTATGATGGTGATTTCTAGTATATATGCTTGCATTATTGTTAACATGCATGTTATTTTTAGGATATGCATGATGGTAATTCCTAGGATATGCATGTGTAGTGTGCAAGTTTTGAGTATACATATTATCTTTAGGATTCATATAGTGGTTACTCATAGGATGTGTATATGCATTTCTTGAATGATTGTTCCTAGCATTTGTATTTCTTGAGTGAACATACATATATGCATGAGTGTTTCTAGGATGTTTAAGTCTTGTATATGCATTAGAATTGGTTTTTTTAGACCTATTAGCATTCATTGAAGGAGTGCTTTTAACCTTGCTAGTGGTCTTTGAAGTAGAGGCTTCATTCACACATGAAGGAGTGCTTTTAACCTTGCTAGTGGTCTTTGAAGTAGAGGCTTCATTCACACATGATGCTTTCATGAATAAGGTCTTTTTTTTATTTTTGCTTGCCTAATGGAGAATAACCCAACCTGGATTTTCCTTCACTTAATCTTTGGCAAGATAACACTTCATTTAGTTTTTTTTTCCAAGCATAAGTCTTGATATGGTGCTATTTAATTCTATTATTTAATTCTTTAAGCTTTCATTTTCATATTTAAGAAAGTCTTGAGAAGAACTATAAAGCAAGGAAGATAGTTTTTCCTTTTCTTCTTTTAAGCCTTCCATCTCTTTAGAAAGAGATGACACTTACTTTTTCAGAATGGTGTTCCTAGAATCGAATTTCTTCAATTCTTCATGCATTTTATTTATGACCTCTATTAATTCTTCACTACTACTAACAATGTTATTATTGGAAAGGGAAGAATTTGATACCTCATTTTCGTCTTCAATTGCCATAAGACATAGGTTGGCAATCTCCTCGTATCCGACCTCATTGTCCGAGAATTCTTTTTCTTTGTCATCACTCTAAGTGGTTACAATCATAGCTTTCTTTTTGAATTTCTTATATGGTTTGCTTGTTGCTGTACAATTGGACCTGATGTGACCGAGCTTCTTGCTACCATAACACACAAGTGGTTCCCTTTTTTAAGTGGGATCATTTGTGTATGGTTTCTTACTTTTCTTCAAGAATATGTGAAACTGCTTGGTGATTAGAGCCATCTCACCATCTTCTTCGCTGCTCTCCACCTCTTCTTCCGTTTCTTCTTCTTTATTGCTCGTAGAGGCTTTGAGAGCAATCACTTTTTTCTTCTTATCATCATCATTGACAACGAGATTCATTTCTTCCATCTCGTATGTCAATAGTGATCCAAGAAGTGTTTCGACATCAAGTTTATTGAGATCTTTGGCCTCTGTGATGGCCGTCTTCTTTGCTTTCCAAGTGGATGGCAAAGACCTTAAGCTTTTCCTTGTTAGTTCAAATTCCTCAATGTTCCTACCAAGAAGCTTCAAACCGTTAACAATAGTGGTAAAATGTGAGTGCATTTGAGAAATTGTTTCGTTAAGAGACATTTTGAATGATTCATACTCAGACACTAACATATAAATTTTTTTATTTTTTAACATTGCTAGTTCCTTCATATGTAACTTGCAATTCATTCCAAATCTCCTTAGCTAAAACATAAGCATAAATTTTATTATATTCAGAAATATCTAAAACACAATGTAAAATACTTATGGCTTTACTATTTAGAGATATCATTCTACAATCCTATTCATTGAACTCAGTTTTGAGTTTAGGCATTGTATGATTGATTTCTCCAATAGTTATTTCATTTGTAGGAATTCTAGGTCCTTCCTCAATGATTCTCCATAGATTGTAATCTTGTCATTCGACAAAGATTTTCATCTTGTTTTTCCAATAGTTATAGTTGGAGCCATTGAACAAGGGAGACCTAGTGTAGAATTGTCCTTCAGAATAGCTATTTGATGCCGTCATATCAACTCAAGGATTTTAAGCCTAAAATTGAGAACGAGACTCTGATACCAATTGTAGACTGAAGTTCCAACCCAAGAGGGGGGTGAATTAGGTTTTTAAAAACTATTGCTAATTACTTGCAAGTTTATAAAAACAATTAAATGCACAAGCATACAAACAAGTAATGTGCTTTAAGTAAAAGAGATTAAGGAAGAGAAAGTGCAAACTTAGTTTATAGTGGTTCGGCAATATCGGATTTGTTCCGAACCTACGTCCACTCTTTTCAAGGAACCTCCTTGAAGTGATGCACCAAAACTTTTAGTCGTACAACTTTACGGGTGTTGTACAAATCTTACAATCGATCCCTTCCTCTCGGAAGCTAATCCCTTCCTCTTGGAAGCTAATCCTGTTGGTATTTGTCTAAGGTTTAAACATGGTCTAAACATGGTTCAAAGATGGTTAAAGTCTAAACCAAGGTTGGAAGATTAAATTTCAGCATGTTAAAGGAGTGCACACATGTGTGTGCATCACTTTGGGTGTGTGTGCACACCCCTAATCAACAAGGCAAAAGAGTGCGCACAGCTGTGAGAGGGACAACATCAGTGTACGCCTCACCTCTCCCTTACCAGCCCCATACCACCCAGCAAGGAGGTAGTTTGAAGAAGGGTGGCGCCACAACATCCAGAATGTGGTGCAAAGGGGCTTTGCCTAACGCCTCACCGCCCCCTGTTCAGTGCCTAGGAACTAGGCACACTGATGCACACATGGACAACTTGTTTCAGCCTCTTGTTAAGTGTATGGGTGCAAGGTTAAAACAATGTGATGTAATGTAACTTGTGAGACATATGTGTGAATGAGAGAATTATTTGAGAGTGCAAAAACACAGACATACAAGAGAGACTCATTGTAGAGAGGCTGGTTGTAAAGAAGAGAAATTTGTATAGAAAGTGATAAAGTCTTTCTTGTTCTCTTCTTTGTTCCTTCAAGAACTTGAGGTTTCTTGGAGAGGGTTGCTGAATTGTAAAGAACCATTGATTTAGTGTAAAGAGTTCAAGAGGAACTCACGGGGACGTAGGCACATTGTCGAACCTCGATAACAAATTGCTTGTCTTCTTTTCTTTCTTGCTTTCGATTATTATATTTCTTTCTACAAGTCATTCTAGACTTGGGTGTTTGGAAGATCACCACCTGGGCATCTTGTGAAGGTGATTTCTAATAGTGGTATCAGAGCCGAAGGAGCTTGCATAGCTGGGTATCAGAGCAAGAACAGAAGGTATTAGAGCAAGACTCCAAAGATCGACTTCTTGGGTGATTCAAGAATGGTGTAAAGATCAAGATCTGATCGTGTTCTTAAGGGTGATTCAAGAACGGTATTAAGATCCATCTTCGATATGTGTTCTTGAGGTTTAGAAGAAGTTGGAAAGCATTTATGGGTGTTGCATAAATCAAGGGATTATCTCCGCAAGATGGGTTCAAATTTTGGTATTGAGAAATTTGATGGAAATGGAGATTTTTCCCTGTGGAAGCAGAAGATCAAGGCGGTTCTAGTGCAACAGAAAGTGAACTTGGCTCTTGGAGAAGATGATGCTTTTCTAGCAAGTGTCACGGAGGACCAGCGGAATAAAATGAAGAAGATGGCATACAACACCATCTTCTTGCACATGTCGGATAATGTCACAAGGGAGTGCAGAGACTCAGAAGATCCAGCTGCAATATGGAAGAAATTAAATGAGTTGTTTCTTGCTAAGACTCTCCCAGATAAGAATTATCTTCGTAAACAAATCTTTGCTTTTAAATTTGATCCTAATAAAGAGTTGCAAGATAATCTTGATGCCAAGATAAGGAGTACATCAAGTGGTAAATGGCTATTCTTTAAAAGAAGGCCAGCAACTCGGTATGACAGCAACCATGGCTACCACCGGGATAGAGGTAGATGAGAGAGCCATGAGAGAGTGCACAGCAACATGTATGGCTACTACCGGGATAGAGGTAGAGGAGAGAGCCATGAGAGAATGCACAACAACATGCATGGATACTACCGGGACAAAGGTAAAAGAGAGAGCCAAAAGAGAGAGCACTCCAAACCGAGATTTGGAGGGAAGAGTTGCTACTACTGCCATAAGGAGGGTCATGTCAAGAAAGATTGCAAGAAGATGACAAGGGATAGAGGAATAAGCCATACCAAGAATGGAGAGACTTTGGTTGCTAAGACAGAACAATAAGATGATGATGTTCTTGTTGTGTGCTCAAGTGTGAGCAAGGGGCAAGAAGGCAGCGGGAAATAGATCTTGGATTCCGGGTGCACTCATCACATGTGCCCTTACCGGAGTTGGTTCAAGAATTTCAAGGAAACCAATGATGAAAGGGTTTTCTTGAGGAATTTTATTTCTTACCAAGTGAGGGGCACGGGAGATATCCAGGTAAGGATGTTTGATGGAATGACAAAGCTGCCAGAGAATGTGAGGTATCTCCCGGATTTGAGGAGGAATTTGATCTCATTGGGGCAGCTGAATTCCATGGGATACACATGCAATATAGAGGGAGGAAAGATCAAGGTAGCCAAGGGATCTTTGATAGTGATCAAAGCAGCAATGAAGGATGGACTCTATGAGATGATCAGAGACATGGAGATCAAGGATCAAGCAGCAAACTTGATGGCTGAGATGGATGAGGCAGCCCTTTGGTACACTCGCTTGGGAAATATGAGCGAAGATGGCCTGCAAGTTCTCAGCAAAGATGGCCTACTTGGAGGAAATAAAGTAGAAGAACTTGATTTCTGCGAGTGTTGTGTTCTTGAGAAGCAACACCAGGTCAGCTTCAACACCAGAGTACACAAATCTCAGGGCATTCTTGACTACATTAATGCGAACTTTTGGGGACCAGCAATGACACCAACACAGAGAGGTAACATTTACTTTCTGTCTTTAATTGATGATTATTCAAGAAAGGTTTGGGTTTATTTGGTTAAAAATAAATCAGATGCTTTGAATAAGTTAGTGGTGTGGAAAAAGCTGGTAGAGACTCAAATGGGTAGAGTAGTTAAGGGGATAAGAATCGATAATGACTTAGAAATTTTTAACCAAGAACTTGATCAATTCTGTAGGTTAAATGGGATTCTAAGACATAGGACGGTTGTGGAAACCCCTCAGCAAAATGGAGTTGCTGAGTGGATGAATAAGACCCTTATGGAAAAGGTTAGGTGCATGTTAAATGGATCCGGATTACCCAAATGTTTTTGGGGGGAAGCTGTGTCTACTGCTGCATATTTGGTTAATAGATCACCCTCTAGGGTTATGTACCATAAGACTCCCGAAGAGATGTGGAGTGGAAAACCCTCTGAGTTGGACAACCTTAGAACTTTTGGGTATGCTACATATGCACAACAAAAGGATGATGAGCTTAGCCCAAGATCTAAAAAATGTGTGTTTCTAGGATATGGGGAAGGGGCTAAGGGGCATAGGTTGTGGTCCTTAGAAGGATTGAAACTCATAATAAGTATGGATGCTATTTTTAATGAATTGTTATTTCCCTATTTGGAGAAAACTAACCCTGTAGGGGCTAGTGAGCAAACTAGTTTGG
This sequence comes from Bretschneidera sinensis, assembly GCA_023935145.1. NCBI lineage: Eukaryota > Viridiplantae > Streptophyta > Magnoliopsida > Brassicales > Akaniaceae > Bretschneidera > Bretschneidera sinensis. Next base: position 76,375,741 of record CM043705.1, read on the forward strand.
TTCTTGTGGAGCATAGCATCAAGGAGAATTCAATTCAGGTAGAGCAAAGAAGGTAAGAGGGTTCAGACCAGGTAGAGCCCATTGATGAATGCCAAGCTCATGACACTCATGAGGAGGTTGAACTGGAAGTTGATGATGATGGGAGTCGGAAGGACTGTCAGCTCACAAGAGACAGGGAAAGAAGGCTGGTCTGACCACCTTCAAGATATAGGTTTGTAGATGTTGTGGATGCAGCAGCTCCTTAGACAGAAGGAGAGATGAGTGAACAAGAAACTTACATTAATGCCATGGGATGTAAGGATTCGCCAAAATAGAAGCTAGCTATGGAGGAAGAAATGGATTCTTTAAGGAAGAACAACTTCTGGGAATTGGTGCACATTCCGGGAAAACATAAAGTTGTGGATCGTAAGTGGACTTACAAGATCAGAGAAAGGTACCCTCCAGGAGATGAAGTCCGAAACAAGGCTAAGCTAGTGACGAATGGGTTCACAAGAAAAGAAGACATAGATTTCACAGAAACTTTCTCACCTGGACACAAGATGGAGAAGATTGTGAGTATCCTCATCTATGTCATTGATGTGTTGTTGGTTCAGAATAGCAGGAAGAGGATGGAAAGGTTTATATCTCAACTTAGTGAGGAGTTCGAGAGAAAGGATCTCAGCCTTACACAAAAGATCCTTGGGATGTGTAGAATCTAAGAAAATGAGATAAACTGGTTAAGAGTTTCTTGGGCAATGCGTGTTCTCAGCAGATTTGTGAGTAATCCCAGAAAGAAACATTGGCTTGGGATGAAGTGGTTACTGAAGTATTTGAAGGCTCAATGGCAGCCGATGGTAGCACTCATAACAACCGGGGCAGAATGCATAGCGGCTACGAAAGCTATAAAGGAGGCTATGGGGTGTAAAGGGTTGTTGAACGAGTATGAGGTCCTAAAAGAGCAGGTGGTGGTGTCTTCGGATAGCTAAAGTGCGTGGGACTTGTGGAGGAATCCGGTGTTCCATGAGGGGATGAAGCATATGGATGTTTGGTATTATTATATTTCGGAAAATGGTATGAAATGATGCATTCATGTTGACCTGAAGGCCACGGAGGAAAGTCCTGCAGATTTAAGCACCAAGGTTCTACCTCTAAGAAGGTCCAATCATTGCCTTGGACTTCTTAGGAATGGAGTCGGTCGATTGATGACTCAAGATGAGTTTGGATCCTGAAGTTCTCTGCACAATGGTTCAGGTTTAAACGCTTAGACAAAGGTAGAGATTGTTGGTATTTGTCTAAGGTTTAAACATGGTTCAAAGATGGTTAAAGTCTAAACCAAGGTTGGAAGATTAAATTTCAGTATGTTAAGGAGTGCACACATGTTTGTGCATCACTTTGGGTGTGTGTGCACACCCTTAATCAATAAGGCAAAAGAGTGTGCACAGCTGTGAGAGGGACAACATCAGTGTGCGCCTCACCTCTCCCTCACCAGCACCGCACCGCCTAGCAAGAAGGCAATTTGAAGAAGGGAAGCACAGCACCGCCCCTCCACCAGCGCCGCACCGTCCAAAATGTGGTGCAAAGGGGCTTTGCCTAGCGCTTCACCGCCCTCTGTTCAGTGCCTAGGTGCTAGGCACACTGATGCACACATTGACAGCTTATTTTAGCCCCTTGTTAAGTGCGTGGGTGCAACGTTAAAATGCACAACATCACTTAGGATTGATGGAGGGCCATGGTTAAGTGGTCATCAAGATCTAAGGGTGGAGAATGACACACAAGATTGGACAAGAAGTTGGTGCACTATATAAAGGGTCACATAGCTTTATTCTCAATAATAATAATGTGATGTAATGTAACTTGTGAGACATGTGTGTGAATGAGAGAATTGTGTGAGAGTGCAATGACACAGACATACAAGAGGGACTCATTGTAGAGAGACTGGTTGTAAAGAAGAAAGATTAGTATAGAAAATGATAAAGTCTTTCTTGTTCTCTTCTTTGTTCCTTCAAGAACTTGAGGTTTCTTGGAGAGGGTTGTTGAATTGTAAAGAACCATTGATTTAGTGCAGAGAGTTCAAGAGGAACTCACAGGGACGTAGGCACATTGTCGAACCTCGATAACAAATCACTTGTCTTCTTTTCTTTCTTGCTTTCGATTGTTGTATTTCTTTCTACAAGTCATTCTAGACTTGGGTGTTTAGAAGATCACCACCTGGGCATCTTATGAAGGTGATTTCTAACAAATCCCTTCCTCTTGGAAGCTAATCCCTTCCTCTCATAAGCTAATCATTTCCTTACGGAAGCTTACAAAGAAGTATTTAATTCTAAACACTCTAAGAGTTATTGCAACTCTTTCCTTTTTACAATAAATGTGAGTTGCTGTAAAGTAAATGGTAGAGAGATAGCAATGAATGCTTTTACAAATGAACAATATCTCTCTTTCAAGAAAAAACTTGAAGAATGGCTCAACAATAAATTTTTCTAAGCTTTTAAGAATTAATGAGCAAACTTATGAATTGTATGTGTAATCTTGTTGTTTTAAATGCTCATTGAAGTGGGTTTATATAGCCTTGAGTCAATATGGTCGTTAGACACTGACTTGGTAGGTTTGGTGCATTAAATGCTCAAGTCCCACATCTCAAACGGTCATATTTTCGAATTACCAGTCAACTGGGTCTTTATACCAGTCGACTGGGTCAAGTGAGAAATCTCACTTTTAGGCTGTGGGAGGTGCTAGTCGACTGTGTCCTAAGTACTAGTCGATTGGGAACTTTATGTCCCAGTTGCCAGTCGACTGGTTCCTTGACACCAGTCGACTGGGAAACTTTTGTCCCATATCCCAGTCGACTGGTAGAAAGAGCTAGTCGACTGGGTTGTCCTTTAACCCAGTTTTTCATGTTTCAAAACGTTTTTGACTTGGAAGAGTTTGAATAAATAGTTTTGTCAAAATTCTTTTGCAAAAAGAGCCATAAGACAAGCTACTTACTTGAACATAAGAGATTTACAGTTTGTTTTAATACCTTAATGCCCATTCTGTATCTTTTGTCTTGTCTTGGTGTCTGATATGGGTTGAGTTTTTGCATCTTGATTCTTTGCTGAAAGCTTTTATCGTTTAAACACTTAGATAAAACTGTTAGTACAATTAGAGTAGTGTTTTGTCATTATTAATATTTAGACAAGGGTAAACACTTTACTTTTTAATATCATATACATGGTCATTCCTATCAGCCCCAATGGTGCACAAGACCGCATGGTATAACTATTGTAGTAGATTGTAATATTGTGTGGGAACTCAATCCCACAAGGAAAATAAATAAATACTTTAAAAGGTTTACAAGTGACCATTTTATGTAACATGTCAAGTTATCTTTAGTGAGTGCAATACTACAAATGACTTCCACAAACGCATTGTAAGACCCGTACCATTAATGAAAGGGCAATTTGTAAAGTTACATTACAATTTTTCATGCATACATATGTATAAATGATTTGAAACTTGAGTTAGAACCAATTTTTGAATAAAGAAGTTGAACAATTTTGAAAAAAAAGAGTTAGAAAATTTTCAAGGAAGAAAGAGTAAATTTTTAAAATGCAAAAAAGAAAGAAATGGTCGACCAAGCGGTTGACTGGTGACCCAACCGATCGATCAGTTAGTTGACTGGTGGGGGTAACCAATCGACTGGTGGTGTGGACCGATCAGCTGGTAGTTAATCGGTAGTCTGATTGATGGGTGATTGGTTGGTGGAGTAGCCGGTCAGTTGGCCCCTACTAGCTGACTGGTTAGCTGACCGGTGGGATTCTATATATTTTTGAAATTTTGGTTAATAACCAACCGATCGACCGAGTGATCGGTTGGTCAGTCAAATTTTTTCATATAAAAAGGCTTAAAACGTTCAAAAACTTTATTCCGTACGTTTCGAATTTAGTTTTCTCTCTATACAAAGAATTCTCTCTCTAGAAAATCTCCTAAAACACTACAAAACTTAAGGATTTCAGAATCTTGTGTTAAAAACTGATTGAATCACGGAAGGATTTTAGGAAATTTGAGGATTATGCTTTGGAAAGGTAAATTTTAAGAATTTTATTGTAAAATTTCAATTTTGAGAAGTTTAGTTCTTGTACCTTTCTTAAAAAAGATTTGAACCAAAAGAAAAGGATTTTCACTAAAACTTTTAATTTGAGTTAAGATTTCATGTATATATATTCATGAAATTAACCCAGTACAAGGTATAAATTGAGTTGTGAGATAGTGATTCATGTTACTTTGATGATTAAGTAGAAGAATGATTCATGTTATGATTGAAAATATGAATATATGATTGAAAATATGATATTCTTGAAAAGGATAAGTAATTTCTTGTGGTAAAAATGAGAATTTATGAATACTATATATTTGAAAAGATAAGTAATACTCATAGAATGAATAACTATGATGAATTGGAGATTTTATGAAACGAAAATGATTTGAATTATATGATGATATGTTATGATTTCTTGTATGTGTTTGTTCATATGCATTGTTGGGGCCATTAGAGAGATGGATTGTGTGGTCTTGGGGAATACCAGAACCATGGTTGGTTTGGATGTAAACATATCAACATGTAAGGAGACGTCCCCAAAAGTTGCACCAAAGACTGGTATGGATAGCCGAAAACAAATGAAATTACCATTACTTATGATAATATGGATGATATATGATGTGATGTGAAAAAGAAAAAGAAATGATGAGATATGGAAGTGAGAAGAAATGATTATGTATTCATGTTTATTTATTTGCAAATATTGAGATGTTGAAACATCAAGATGATTATAAATATTGTGATTAAATGAATGTGAAACTCATGATGAAGTAATTGTGATGAAGAGATGATGAAAATGATAACATAAATGACATTTATAAGTTGATTGAAATATATGAAATTATATCATAAATGATATTTGTATGATAATTGAAATACATGAGAAATGGTGTGATATGAGAATTGATAAATAAATAAAAGTTTTGAATTATCTATGCAAATTGTGATTAAATTATGATTAGAAGTATAAAAATCGAGCACTTCTAGTAAATTAAAATTCAATGAACTTGTGAAGCTCATTCCCCAATATTTAAATAAATTTCAAGCCATGGGCAGGAGCAGTAGATTCTTAACTTGAGATTCATAGTAAGTATCTAGGTAAGTCCTCGTGGTTGACATCCTCGGACAAGAAAAGGAAATGAAAAAAAGAAAGAAATGAAGAAATGAAAAAATAAAAATAAATGTTACAAGTGTACCAGTCCTGCATATGTACATGCATGGTTGTAATTGTTTGTAAGTATTGTAAATAAAAAAGTTGAGGTAAAAGTTTGTAATCACTTTCAAATGATTAATGCAATAGTTATTGCATATAAGTCATGCTTGGATCTAAAACGTGATGACACCATCTTGGGTGGGTCAGTCTGGGATGGGTTGTTACATGCATGCACGATGCATATGGCATTATAGGTGTCGTTGGCACTTCGGCACATGATAGTTGTGGGTGCAGTTAAATAACTGTAAAACATTTATTATTTTTTTGTTTCCTTAATTATTGCTCTAATAATTTAAAAGTGATATTCATGGAGATAGATTCGAATTCTACTTTGAAGGTGATGAACTGGACTTCATCAAACTAAATCGTTTTGATGGGGCACAATTCACGAGATGGTCAGTAAAGATGATGTTTCTGCTTATTGCTTTGAAGATATATTATGTTCTTGATCCAGACTTGTAGCCATTGCCAGAACCAAATGCATATGATTTTGAAACTGTAAGGGCATTAAAGAAAAAACGTAAAGAGGATGAACTTGTATGCCATGGTCACATTTTGAATACCCTCACAGATCATCTGTATAATCTTTACTTCAATTTGAAGTCTCTTAGAGAATTTTGGAAGGCTTCAGAAACAAAATACAAGAATGAGAAGAAAGTTACGAACAAGTTTATTGCATTAAAATATTTTGAATTTAAGATGTTTAATAACATGCCAATCATGGATCAAGTTCATGAACTTCATATTCTGGTTACGAAACTTGAAATTAAGGCTGACTTTCTTCAAGTAAGAGAAATTATGTCAAAGCTTCATTTTACTTGAAATGAATTTAGGAAGAAAATTCTGCATTCTCAGAAAGTTTCACCATTGAACAATTTCAAATGCATCTCCAAATTGAGATTGAGTCTAGGGCTTGTGATGCATTATTTTTAACTCCTAAAATTAATTTTGTTAGTGAATCTAGTTCTGGAAAGAACAAAAAATGCTTTCAAAAAATCAATATCATTAAAAAAATAGGCTTTGCTTCTAATGCAGGAAGAATGAACATTATATTCAGGAGTGCAAATACAAAAATTTTGTAAAAAAGGATGATTCTAAAAAAGTGAACTTGGTGGAAATTGAGATGAAAGAACTTGTTGTTATGATGTATGAGATGCACATACACATGATCACCGAGTTGAAATGGTTATTACAAGCAATTCTGCGGATTGGTGGCTTGACTAGAGTGCACAATACATGTATGCAACAATAAAGTGTTTTTCAATACCTATGAAAAAATGAAGGAAAAATAGAAAAAAAGGTTATTATGGGAATTCATAATTCTACCAAAGCTTTGGGAAAAGGAATAGTTGAACTAAAGTTTACTTATGAGCAAAAGCTGACTCTAATGAATGTATTTCATGTTCCTAAATTCAGAAGAAAAAAAATCTAATATTGTCTAATTTATTCTGTAAGAATGATTTCAAAATTGTTGCGAAATCTGATAAAATAATTGTATCCAATAATTAAGTTTTTGTGGGAAATGGATACTCTTTGTAATGACATATTTAAACTCAATATTAATGACATAAATTATTTATCTGTTTATGTTCTTAAGTCCAGTTATTCTTTATGGCATGCTAGGTTAGGGCATTTAAATTTCATATCATTGAAATATATGTCAAAGTGTGATCATAATGACAAATGAGAAATATGTATCCAAGCTAAAATGACAAAGAAACCATTTCCTAAGGCTTAATGAAATATACAATTATTAGAACTTGTGCATTATGACATATGTGAATTAAATGTTCTATTAACTATAGGAGGAAAAAAAAACATTTTTTTACCTTCATCGATGATTATCTTTTTACATATGTATATTTATTAAGAACCAAATTAAAGCATATGGGAAATTTGAAGAGTATAGATCAGTGGGGGAAAATCAAAAGAAAAGAAAAAGATTATAATACTTCATAGCGACACGGAAAGAGAGTATTTTCTAGATGAATTCTCTACCTTTTGTGAAGATAATAGAATTATACACCATAAATCTGCCCCTTTATACTCCATGACACAACGGTTTGACTAAGAAAGCAAAGAGAACTTTAGTTGACAAGTGAATGCTATGATTCTAAAATTTAAATTTCCTTTTAATTTATGGGATCAAGCTTTTTATATTGCATGTCACATTCTGTAATACCTGTATTCGTAAAGTAAGGGTAAAGAAGTAATTTAATAAATATGATATGAAATTAAAATAATATAATATATATATGTGAAGGATTTAGTATTGAATAAAATAATTCTTTTGAAAAAAAAAACTAGACATGTGGGGGCATAATTACAAAGTAAATGAAAAACAAAACGAAAAAAAAAATGGACGAGTCCAGCGTAGAGAAGGAGAAAAGAAAAGAAAAGAAAAAACACAAACCAAAAACGTGACAACACCTGGAATCCAGGTGTTTTTAAGAGATGTTAAGTCTCTGTATGATTTCCACGTATAATGTTGGGTGGCAGTGGGTAACAGTAGGTAAGGGTATATATATATACATACATATTTAGTTTTTTTTTTCTTTCATTCATTCATTACTTACCAAATCCTATTTGGTTTTCCTTTAGTTGCTCTATTTCTTTAAACACTTGGGGACCGAAAGAAATGTTGAAAGAGTAAAATTTTGAAGGGGTTTACGAAAGAATTTTATAGAGAGTCACAGGAGGATATAAGAAAAACATAAGATAATAATGTGAAGTTTATTTTTGAAATTTTAGCATACATGAAATTTCTCGGAATTCAAAGTGAGAATTTTCAAATGGTGTAAATTATGGAAGAATTGAAGAAATAATTAGAAATTTTAATATAAATATTATGTCAGGTGTTGACGATCAGTAACGGGAAAAAATACTGAGAGGAGAAGGAAAGGCAATGAAGTGATCCACAAGTAGCTCTAAGTGCTACGTGGTGAGTTAGATTTACTTTAAGTAATCTAGATAAATATGAAATATCTAGTAATATTATTAGAATAATGAGTAGATTTAATAATGAAGGTGATAAATGAAATTCTTGACATGTTATGGTTGATAATTTAATATGATTTATGAGGAGAAGAATTTAGTGGAATTTTTAAAAATAATAATTTGAGAATAATCAGGATAACTAGTCTAAATGTCTGAATACATGCTTGTTTTTATTATATTATTCATATGCTTATTCATATCATTATTCATACGCATATGCATGAAATAAAATAACCAAGAGGACAACCGGTCTAAATGAAAATAAAAGAACAGGGAAAACAGCCGGTCAAAATGAGAATGAAAGAACCGGGAAGGTAGCCGGTCTAAGATAAAAACATGTCGACAGGTGGGAAGACGTTCCCAATAATAATAACATTTAACTTCATGCATTGCATTTGCTTTATTATTGATGATTATTGCTTGATATGTTAAAGTGTTATTTATGATTGTAAATCTATTGATAGAGGAATGAGTCTCACAGAGAGACAAATATGCTAAGGAAGAAATATGAGATATGTTTGATGAGTAACTTAAGAAGAGATTGTGTAATAGGGGAATTATGAAATTGAGTAATGATTTCAGAATATTGTTATTGAATTATTTGAGGAAAAAGATGAATGAATATCGAAAGAATTTTTTTTGAAGTAATTAAATTATAAGATGTAACTGGGAGTATAAAAAAAATTTAATACTTCTAGTAAATTTAATTCACTGAATTTGTGAAGCTCACTCCTCATTGTACAATGATTTCAGGTATCAGGCAGGACAAATAGTTTGGTGAGTTGATATTCAGACGAAATCATTTTCTGTAAGCCACATACGTGTCCACATCCTCAGACTAATGAGAAAATAAATAAAAATTTATTTGTAATCATTCGTGCATATGATATTGTATTTAATGTTTAAGTCAATATCAGAATGATGTATCTCCCCTGTTGAGGGTTAAGGATTGATGTAAAAATTTCTGTTGGTGTTATGTTTCTTGTTACATATATGTGTCGTGCTGGGATTTTCAAAAGGTGACAACACAGTCTCGGGGGTTGCTAACTCGGGATGGGTCGTTTCAATTTTGGTATCAGAGCATTAGGTTTTATACTTCTGTAGACTGCATGAAAACTTAAAGAAGTGGAAGATCTAAATAACTTATATTTTAATACAGAGTCTGAGGATGACACGTGGACGTGCTAGAGCTAGAGGTAGAATTCGAAATCAGAGGGGACGTGGTAGACTGCCAATATTTAGAAGAACTAAAACAAAGGGGGAAATTGAGTCTGTGGTTCCTACGAGGGAACATATTGATTGTGTAGCTGGTACTAGTAGAGCTAAGAGGGAATCTGAGGTTAGGAAAGTTGAATTGAGAGAAGCTCTTAATTGTGTTATAGAAAGGATCAATGCAGCTGAAGAAAGGGCTGATAATCTGCAGAGGAGATTAGAGGAAAAGGGTAGAGTAGAACCTGATATGGTGAGACGAGAGATTTATGAGGGAGAAGATATGTTTGCACGTGAGATGCAAGGGGATTGTTTTGTAAGGCTTCTTAAGTTTAAACCAAAGGATCTGTAAATCTTATGGAAGTTGAACAGTGGATTAGACATGTTGAGAAATATTTTGAGGTCTTACCAATGACAAATAGATAGAAGATTGTTTTTGCTTCATTTATACTGGAAGGTGAAGCTTCACAATGGTGGGAAGATATTCTGCCTAAGGTGAGTACACAGGTGGAACAATCTTTAACTTGGAGTAAGTTTAAGGATGAGTTCTTTTCGAAATACTTTCCAGATACATTTTGAACCCAGTAAGAGAGAGATTTTGTTCACTTAAGGCAAAGTACCTTATCTATGGCAGAGTACGATAGTAGATTTATAGCTCTGTCAAGGTTCTTACTTGAGTTAGTGAATACGGAGAGGAGGAAATATAAATGATTTTTAGACGGGTTACACTACGAAATTCGGTCGAAACTCTCTTACATGGGCATAGGGAATTATGCTATACTGGTGGATAAAGCATTACAGATTGAGAAGGATTTGATGGAGTTTAGAGGTAGAAGAGATTGGCTGAAAAGGTCCAGATTTGAGGGAATTAGAGGTGGTAATAGTATAGGTGTATAGGACTGAAGACCACCCCAGAGGGGGCGTTCTTTGTCACAAGGAATTGTAGCACAGAGTCAAAGGCAAGAAGGATCTGTTGATTCTGTAGCTCAGAGTAATACCGATGGGACCCCTAGATTTGGGAGATAGGCTATGGGAATTGAGAGTTATGGTAGAGGAGTAAGTATGCCACCAAGGGGAAGTGGTAATCTGATGTATGATTGAGATTTAAGGGTTTGTTTTAGATGTAATCAGATAGGGAATCTGTCTCAAAATTGTCCTACGCAGATATGCTTTGTATGTGGTGAGGGAGGACATGTTGCTGTAGATTTTCCAGTGAAAAAATCTGTTGATGTGGCCGTTGAAAGTGTTGGGAGAAGACCAGTGGAAAGAGATGGTGGATCAGGGAGTGTACGGGGTAGAGGTCGAGGATTAGTAGCTGAGAGAGGACGTGGTAACCAGTTTCAGTCTAAAGACAGCAGAGTCTATGCATTGACCCAACAGGATGCATAAGCACTCCTGATGTTGTTATGGGTATGATATTTATCCTTGGTAGGCCTGCTAGATTATTGATTGATCCTGGTGCAACCCATTCTTTTGCATATAGTATTTATATGAAATCTATTGATGCTAGTGCTAGTCCTTTGATGCATGCAATTATTGTTGAGGTTCCTACTGGGGATAGGTTTATTATCAGGACAATTTATCGAGGTTGTGTCATTAATATGACTGATAGAGAATTTGGAGTTGATTTATTGCCTTTAGATATGATAGATTTTGATTTAATTATGGGGATGAATTGGTTATCTGTATATCATGCTTGGGTAGATTGTTTTAGGAAGAATGTGGTGTTCAAGATACCCAGACAGGAGGAGTTTAATTTTCAGGGAGAAAGCAAGATACTTGCTAACTATTTTATTTCTGCCTTAACTGCTAATAAATGGTTGAAGAAGGGTTGTGAGGGGTATTTGGCATATGTTTTGGATTCTAGCAAGGAAAGTAAGAAGTTAGAAGAAATCTTGATAGTGAAATATTTTTCTAACGTATTCCCCAAGGAGTTATCTGGGTTGCCTCCCAATAAGGAGATTGAGTTTTCTATTGAAGTGATTCCAGGATTAGCACCCATATCTATAGCAGCTTATAGAATTGCACCAGCTGAACTAAGGGAGTTGAAAGTTCAGCTTGAAGAGTTACTAGATAAATAATTTATTCGATCTAGTATGTCACCTTGGGGAGCCCCTATGTTGTTTGTCAAGAAGAAGGACGGGGCAATGAGGTTTTGTATTGATTATAGACAGTTGAATAAGATTACCATCAAGAATAGATATCCTTTGCCCAGGATAGATGATTTATTCAAGCAGTTACAAGGAGCTAGGGTGTTTTCTAAGATAGACCTAAGATTGTGTTATCATCAACTGAGGATAAAGGAGGGGGACATGCCTAAGACTACTTTTAGGACATGTTATGGCCATCATGAGTTCCTGGTCATGCCATTTGGGTTGACTAATGCTCCTGCAGCATTTATGGATCTAATGAATCGAATGTTTAAATCATTCTTGGATAGATTTGTGATTATATTTATTGATGATATTCTGGTATATTCTAGGAATGAAAAGGAACATACGCAACATTTAGAGATAGTGTTGGAAATTCTGAGGAGAGAGAAATTATATGCAGAGTTCTCTAAGTGTGAGTTTTAGTTGAGTGAAATATCTTTCTTGGGGTATGTTGTGTTGTTGTGACGATTATCTACCTAAATAAATACGCAAATAATCGTCCTAGTTTTACTTGCAAGTGCACAAGGTCTGTGGTACCATAGTGTGCAAGCGCAAGATCATTTCCATAGGGATTGGTGAATTTCAATTTAGAATTAGTTTCTTTAAGTTAAAAAGAGAAATAACAGTTTGATTGTGAGTGAATAATGATAATGAGAACATAGGGCTACGATATCCACCACTAATTATACTTTCCCACTAATTAAAGTTTCAATGCTCTAGCCTTATTATGAATATTTAATGGCTGCCAACCTAAGGGCTTGGTCCACACCTTAGGCTATTGATCTCCCTATGCAATGAGTTAGGCATGGTGTATACTCTAACTCTTTTCTCTCTTAAGGGATTCAGTATAGGTGTGTACTGAGTTGTTCCTTAAGAGAGCATGAGGGCTGTGGAGATCGGCAACCACACGGGACCTAGGGCTTGGTCCACTTCTGGTTTCCCATGTTAATTAACCCGGGAATCCGGTGTGGATATCCCTTGTTACTAATGTTGAACCCATGACTCGATCATCCAAATTGATTCGACTAACTTATCCATACCACATGCATACGTTGATCAGGCACATACATATGAGAAATATAAATACAAACAGGTATTAATCAGGTTAAATATTCTAACAGGGCTATAGCAAAGATAATCAATGAATGAACATGTGGAAAAGCATAACTAGGGCTTCAATCGAGCCCTATAGGAGTTTAGTTACACATACTAAGTAAATTAAATATTCTAAACATAATGAAATAAAAACAGAAAACTAAAACCAAAGAAAACTCGAGAGATGAGTCGTCAATTCCTCCCCTAAGCTCTCTACTTCGAATCTAGAATAATAATGTATGGTTTATGTGTTTTACAGGGCTATTTATAGGGTCCTTATGGTGTCCCGAAACCCTAATTCCTTTTTGGAGTTGGAAGATTTCTTTCTATATCTGGCTCTGCCGCCTCTGCAGTGATTGCACTCGAGTGTATACGGGATGCGCTCGATCGCAGGTGTGCGCTCAAGCCTTCTTCAAGTGCGTTCGTGCTCTTATGCGCTCAATCTCAATGGGATGTGTTCGAGCGTACCTTGCTGGATGGCAGATTTTGACTTTTGCTTCTAAAAGCTCCAAATTATCATCTTTTTGTCCAAGTCCTGTGAAAAACACATAAAACACGAAAATGAAGTAGAATTCATAGAAATAAATAAATAAATAGCCTAACAAGTGTAAATTAAAGGGCTTAATATTTAAGCACTTATCACACCCCCAAACTTACATATTGCTAGTCTCTTAGCAACACAAAACTAAAGACTATGTTAGAACAAAATTTGAAGATAAATTCATTTCCATGATATTCTAAAAAAATTTGGATTGTGCATAAAACTGTGATAACCGTTCATGAGTAAGCTTAAAACAAAAACAAATTTTTGTATTGGAAAAGGATTTTCAAAAGCTCGTGTTACTTACCTAAGGCTGGCCTAAGGCATTGCAAGTTTGATTCCTGTGTGATGAATTAACACATATAAGATGGGGCTTCCACATAATTTTAGTGTATAGTGTTTCGGTGCCCAAACCTTTATCAAATTCCTTATCAAAGAGAACAAAAATGGTATAATACTTGCTTTTTCTTTCTTTTTCTTTTATCATGCTATCTTTGCCATGTTGAGTTCCATCGAGCTTTCTATTTGACCCGTGTAACGAGTGTTTGGCCAATGACTCCCAAACCAAATGGTTTTAGGGCATTAGGTGTAAAGATACCCCTAAGGACTTACTAACTCGAGTAAAAAAGGCTACAGAACTAACAGGTTTTTAATGCTTCTAAATGAAATTCCCACCTTTTGACGTGAACACTCAATGCTTACTGAGGCAAGAGGCACAGTTACTCAGTGAAAATTTGTTATGATCATTAAAGGCTTACTTCCCACCTTTTGACGTGAACACTCAATGCTTACTGAGGCAAGAGGCCCAGTTACTCAGTGGAAAGTTGTTATTACGATCATTAAAGGCTTACTTCTTATATTTTGACGTGAACACCCAATGCTTACTGAGGCAAGAGGCCCAGTTACTCAGCGGAAAGTTTTTTTTATTGATTTTTAGAAGCTTTTCATTTTCTTTTTGCATGCTGAACATTTTTCTTTATTTTTCTTATGCCAAAGTGTTCTTTTCAACAAGTCTTCATATTACAGTTAGGTTATGGAAACATATATAAAAGAATTAAGTGTCATACCTCACACAAATGCATGCTAAATGTGCTTGTGCAAATTTGGATCAAACTTGTGAATTCTTTGGTGCCTTGAGATAGGTAACTAACTTTGTAAAATTTCCATTACAAGACTATGTATTCTAGTTTTTAAGCTTACTAATGAAGTGTTATCAAAATTTTTAAATCAACCATAATTTTTGTTACCAAAAGAACATGCATTTATCTTTCCTAAAACAAAACTGGGGACTTAGTGTGTGCATGTGTTTTAAGTGTGTGTGTAATAGTATCTAGTATCTCCCACTACCCCCAAACTTAAAATACACATTGTCCCCAATGTGTGTGTGGCATGGAAAGATCAGACCTGGGAGATAGAGAACTAGGTTGTTTGTTTGTATATGCCCCCAAACTTGAACTGGATGCACGCACTAAATGCCTGACAAAGAAAAACAAACGTTGTTCCGGAAAACAAAATATAAATAATAGACATGTAAATATAACTATAAACAAATGAAAAGTACTAAAATGAAAAAAGATATGTTCTGGGGTGCCTCCTATGAGCGCTAAGTTTTACGTCTTCAACCAGACAGGGTATCCTCTCACTGCTGATCATCTGTGGGTGTAGTCGATGAGGTACCGGGTGCAAGAGGTAGACGGTCAAGGATGGATTGTAGCATCGCCTCCTATCGTGTAAACTGTGCCTCTAACCCATCAATCTACCGATGGATCAAATGGGTTGCCTCACGATCCTCCCGACGGATGTCGGACAACTCACGTCGGAAGAAGGATAGCTCATCCAAAAGATGTTGATACTCCATGGGACCAATATCTGGCTGGTCCTCCTCCCACGAAGGGCTCACTGGTGGATGTTTGGCCTCCATCAGATCATCCACTATAGGCTCAGAGGGTGGTATCTGTGCTCGGGGTCCTCGGGACATGTGCGACTGGCTGAGGCTCCACTGGGCTCTACCAAAGAAATGATGGTCACTGACTGGGCTATCCACAGAGAAGTCTCTAATCCCTTTTTCCTTGAAGATATGACTGAGCAAGAAGAGGAAAGGAAGACCCTAAGTGTTAACTGTGGTCGTCTTCCGGTTATATACCCTATCCTAGAACTTGTGTACCTGACTCCATGTGATTATTGGGATAGAGTACCAGTGACCTCGGTGAAAGGCTTAGAGAGCCTGTAAGAACTGATCCCATCTCAGTGTCTTGTGCCCCAAAGGGCACACATTACACTGCAGGACTGAGTCGACGAACCATAGGTGGGGAGGCAACCTCAATCTGCTTCTTGCATTGTTGTGGCGATCGGCGTACTGACCCGTACACATATCCTTAATGATGTGTGGGAGCGAGAACGAGTCAGGCTGCTCCTCTATGTGGCTGTCCTCCAGTGGAGATTCATCACAGCAGTGTAAAGAGTTGGCTATGTCAGTGGTGGTCAGCTTTATAAATCGGCCCTGGACTGAAGAAGATAAGATCTCTGGCCTGGTGCAGTCATAGGTCAGGTTTTCGTAGAAACTGACCAAGAATCGAGTGTATACCTTCGAGCAGACCGGCTTGAATAGCTGCTTGAGACCCCGACTCTTGAACTCTTGGACCGCCTATCTTGTGGTGTCCAAAGTCTTGAAGTCCTCTTCTACATTAAATGATGTCTCGAATAGTATTTCACGCTGTTCGAAACTGGGCCGGGATGTTTGGTGATGGTTGCTAGAAGCTCGAGATGTGGAAGCCATGTGTTGTGGACAAATAGTAGTGCTTCTGGTGTGATTACACTTGTGTGCAGCTGCTAGTGCGCACGATCGCACAGATTGAAGTACGCTCGATCGCTATTACCAAGCGCTCGATCGCACTCGATCAGGCAATATGTCGAACACCTTATGCGCACCAAAAACCAGAAGCTGTAGAATGCATACACCCTTGATCCAAAACCTCCAATTTGTAGTGGCCTCAGTACCACTAACCTCGATAAAGGCACTTGAGCTATATGTTATGTAAGTGGAATTTGCTCAAGGGCTCTTTATAGTAGCTTCAAGGCTACGTCCTTTGAAGGGGGCATTGAGGGCCCCCATTAGGTGGTTCCAGTGCCGTTGATGGCTGCTTTGTCTCCCATTTTGGTTCCTGGTCAATAAAATAAGAAGGAGTAGTATTAGTAAGTGCAAGATTTTTAACTTTAGGATTATACTTACTTGTAGGTTTAGGTGTGCTCTTGATAGTGTGCACAGCTCAGTGGATATCTTTAATCACATTATGCTCTGGCTTAATGTCCAATCTCATGTCAGCATGGATAGTCTTCAATGGAACAGTGTAATGGACTTTAGATACTTCCTTATTAACACCTTGTATGAAACTTACATTGTGACATTCATCATCAGTTTTTGTGGAGTCTAGTGTATTAAAGATTTTAAATTCTACCTCTTCATCATTTACTCTCATTGTGACAATGCATTTTTTTACATTAATGTTTGTGTCAGCAGTGATCATAAATGGTCTCCCTAAGATGATAGGGAGTGGTACAGGAATATGACACTCTTCCATTTCTAATACAATAAAATCAACAGGTAAAATAAATTTACCTACTCTTACCAAAACATCCTCGAGGATACCTTTGGGTCATTTAATGCTTCTATCAGACAATTGTAGAGTAATGGAGGTTGGTTGGAGTTCACCCAAACCTAGCGTCTCGAATACTCTGTAAGGTAGCAAATTGACACTCGCTCATAGGTCCAATAATGCATGCTCGAAAAGCTGATCACCTAGCCTGTAAGGAATAGTGAAACTGCCCAGATCTTTTAGTTTAGGTGGTAATTTTCTTAATAATGTAGCACTCACCTCTTCGGTCAAGGCTACCGTCTCATGCTCCTGAAACTTTCTTTTGTTAGTGCAACAATATTTTAAAAACTTAGCATAAGCATGTAGTTGTCTTATTGCATCTAATAAAGGAATATTTATTTTTACCTTTTTCAAAATTTCAAAAATATCAATCATTTTAGTTTCCTTTTTAGGCTTCACTAACCTTTGAGGGAAGGGTGGAGGTGTATATACCTTTTCCATCTCTCTTACCTTAGATGTGAAGGCTTGGTCTGGAGATGCTTATGTAGGCTCATTGGTGCCGATGATTTTACCACTTCTTAAGGTTGTTATAGCATTCAGTTGCTGATGTCCTCTTTGATTAGGTAATGGCTAGGCTGGGAGCTTGCCTTGTTTTCTGGTACTCAATTCCTTGGCCAACTGTCTTATTTGTACCTCTAACCCTTGAATGGCTTGATCATATTTTGCAGTTATTTGCCTCATTTCAGTCCAAAATTGCCTTGACTCTTCCATGAATTGTTCATGTTTATTCAGGATTTGTTGTTGCTAAGTCGCTAGTTGCCTCACAAGACTTTTGAGGTCGTTTTTCTTTGGTTTGGGAGTAGATTGGGCTACTAGTTAGAAGTTTCTTTGCTGCCCTTGATTGTTTTGGTTGTTGCTCCATGAGAAGTTCGGGTGATTCCACCATCCAAGGTTGTTTTTCGGCGGATAATTATTTGGTCCCACAAAGTTGGCTTGCTCATGATCTGTAGATGAGTATAAGGGACATGTATCAGTATTATGATCAAACTGTGAGTAAATAGAACATACCTGGAGTGGTGTAGCTGGTGGGTTAGTTGAAGTGTTCTGAGCGGCCATGGCTTTAACTAATAGGTCAAGTTTTCTCTCCACAGCGGCTATTTGAGGAGATGATCCTCCGTTTAAGCTTACTTCATACATACCCTTACTCTTAGTTATGTGTCTACCTCGAGAGGAGAACTGCTGTGTGTGCTTGCTTAGGGTTTCGAAGAGTTCCATTGCCTCGTCGCTGCTTTTCTCCATTAGCACTCCTCCACAACCTGAATCCATAATGTTTTTGTTAGAATCACTCAAACCTTCATAAAAGGCTTGTAACAGTTCGTCTTGGGGTAGGTTGTGGTGTGGGCACTTGAGTAGTAGCTCGTTGAAGTGTCCCCAGGCCTCAAAGAATAGATCACCATCCTTTTGTTGGAAGGATTGAATTTCTTTTCTCATTTGCCTCGTCTTTTGGGCTGGGAAAAACTTCCTTAGGAATTTATTGGCCAACTCCTCCCAAGTGTGGATGAAAACTGCAGGCAAAGAATTATACCATAATTTAGCATTATCTTTCAAGGAAAAAGGAAAAAGAATTAACCTTATCGTTCTTGGTCTAAGCCTTGGTTGTACAGGAATTTACAGAGGTCGAAGAACTCTCAAAGGTGCAAATGTGGATTCTCACTAGGTGTACCCCTAAAGTGAGTCGGTGCACTGAGTATCTGCGGAGATATGTAGTAGTTTCCTTCCGCCTCAGGTTGATACGCAATGTACGAAGGTTGGTCGAGGTTCTGTGAGATGAAGGATTGCTTCATCGGCCTCCACTCAGGTGGTTGCTATTCGGCTATCTGTTCTGCCATTGGTATCTCTTCCTCACTTCTTCCTTCTTCTTCTTCCGAGTTGTCTCTAAACTTTTGTCGGATAATCCTCTCTAGCTTGGGATCAAGGGGAAGGAATGTCGGATTCTTGGACCGACGTCCGTGCATGAATCAGTGGCAGTTATATGAGTGCAGTAGTTAAACACTGCTGCTCGAATTACTCTCTGCCTCAATTGTGCTCGATCGCACAGAGGGTGCGCTCGATCGCAAGTGGCACAGAAAGCTCTTCTGGAGTACCTGAAACAGAGAAAATGGGAAATTGATTAGGGTTTTAATGAAGTAAAAAAAAAAGATAAACACAATAATTAAAAATCGAATAAAAAGAATATATTAAATTAAATGATAAATTAATTCTAAAAAAAAAATTTAGCCCAATCCCTGGCAACGACGCCAAAAAATTTTTGTGACGATTATCTACCTAAATAAATACGCAAATAACTGTCCTAATTTTACTTGCAAGTGCACAAGGTCTGTGATAGCATAGTGTGCAAGTGCGAGATCATTTCCACAGAGATTGGTGAATTTCAATTTAGAATTAGTTTTTCAAGTTAAAAAGAGAAATAACAGTTTGATTGTGAGTGAATAATGATAATGAGAACATAGGGTTACGATATCCACCACTAATTATACTTTCCTACTAACTAAAGTTTCAATGCTCTAGCCTTATCATGAATATTTAATGGCTGCCAACCTAAAGGCTTGGTCCACACCTTAGGCTATTGATCTCCCTATGCAACGAGTTAGGCATGGTGTATACTCTAACTCTTTTCTCTATTAAGGGATTCATCATGGGTGTCTACTGAGTTGTTCCTTAAGAGAGAATAAGGGCTGTGGAGATCGGCAACCACACGGGACCTAGGGTTTGGCCCGCTCCTGGTTTCCCATGTTGATTAACCCAGGAATCCGGTGTGGATATCCCTTGTTACTAATGTTGAACCTAGGACTCGGTTATCCAAATTGATTCAACTAACTTATCCATACCACATGCATACGTTGATCAGGCACATACATATGAGGAATGTAAATACAAACAGATATTAATCAAGTTAAATATTCTAACAGGGCTATAACAAAGATAATCAATGAATGAACATGTGGAAAAGCATAACTAGGGCTTCAATCGAGCCTTATAGGAGTTTAGTTACACATACTAAGTAAATTAAATATTCTAAACATAATGAAATAAAAACATAAAACTAAAACCGAAGAAGACTCGAAAGACGAGTCGTCAATTCCTCCCCTAAGCTCTCTACTTCGAATCTAGAATAATAATGTATGGTTTATGTGTTTTACAGGGCTATTTATAGGGTCCTTATGGTGTCCCGAAACCCTAATTCCTTTTTGGAGTCGAAAGAATTCTTTCTATATCTGGCTCTGCCGCCTCTAGAGTGATTGCGCTCGAGCTTATGCGGGATGCACTCGATTGCAAGTGTGCACTCGAGTCTTCTTCAAGTGCGCTCATGCTCTTATGCACTCGATCTCAATGGGGTGCGCTCGAGCGCACCTTGCTGGATAGTAGATCTTGACTTTTGCTTCTAAAAGCTCCAAATTTTCATCTTTTTGTCCAAGTCCTGTGAAAAACACACAAAACACGAAAATGAAGTAGAATCCATAGAAATAGATAAATAAAGAGCCTAACAAGTGTAAATTAAGGGGCTTAAATATGACTATTTAAGCACTTATCATCTGTCGGGAGAAGGGATAGCAGTTAACCCACAAAAAGTAGAAGCAATGTTGAATTGGGAAAGACCCACGAGTATAACTGAAATTAGAAGTTTTTTTGGGGTTGGCTGGTTATTATAGAAGATTCATCCAAAAAATTTCTATGATTGCTAGACCATTGACTAAATTGACTAGGAAGGATGTGAAGTTTAGGTGGTTAGAGGAATGTGAGAGAAGTTTCCAACTGTTGAAAGAAAAATTGACTACTTCCTTGGTATTAGTGTTTCTTTCTGGTAATGAAGGATTTGTGGTATATAGTGTCGCGTCACATCAGGGGTTAGGATGTGTGTTGATGCAACATGGGAAAGTTATAGCTTATGTATCTAGACAATTTAAAAATCATGAGAGGAATTACCCGACCCATTATTTAGAATTGACTGCCATAGTTTTTGCTTTGAAGATTTAGAGACATCATCTATATGGAGCCAATTGTGAAATTTTTATTTATCATAAAAGTTTGACGCATTTACCTACCAAAAATGAGTTGAATTTGAGGCAGAGGAGGTGGATGAAGTTGATTAGTGATTATGATTGTACAATTCATTATCATCAAGGAAAGGTTAATGTAGTAGCTGATGCATTGAGTAGAAAGGCTACAGGGAGATTAGCTACTAGCGGGAGTCATAATACTAGCTTGATGATAGAATTAAGAAAAATGAGGATACAGTTGAGTGTCAATAATAGAGGAGTATTGATGGCAAATATGGTGGTACAATTTCCTATTTTTGATCGTTTGTTACAGATGCAAGGTAGAGATGATGGGATAGAGAAGATCAGACGGGAAATGTTGAGTGGGAAGCCAACTGAGTTTAGAATTAGAGAAGATGGTATGGTGGTATTGGGGCATAGAGTTTGTGTTCCCAGTAATGTGGAGATGAGAAAGGAGATACTAAGAGAGGCTCATGATTCTGTATATTCCATGCACCCATGAGATAATAAGATGTACAGAGGATTGAGACAAAATTATTAGTGGCCAGGGATGAAGAATGATGTAGCAGAATATATTTCTAGATGATTGACTTATCAGCAGGTAAAGTATGAGAATAGACATCCAGCAGGTTTATTACAACATCTTCCAGTACCTGAGTAGCCATGGAAAAATGTGAGTATGGATTTTGTCTCTGGTTTTCCCCATACCCAGAGAGGACATGATGCTGTGTGGGTTATAGTGGATAGACTTTCTAAGTCTTCACATTTTCTTCCTATTAAAACTACCTGGAGTCCTGAAAAGTTGGTTGAATTGTATGTAGCGGGGATAGTAAAATTACATGAAGTACCCTTGAGCATTACATCAGATAGAGATTCTAGATTTTGGAGAGGTTTTCAAGAAGCTATGGGTACGAAATTACAGTTTAGTACAGCTTTCCATCCACAAACTGATGGGTAGACAGAGATAATCATTAGAATACGAGAAGATATGCTGAGAGCAAGTGTATTGAGTTTCTTAGTGAGCTGGGATACTTATTTTCCTTTGGTCGAGTTTGCATACAATAATTAGTATCAGACTAGTATTGAGATGACACCATTTGAGGCTTTATATGGTAGAAGGTGTAGAACTCCAGTATGCTGGGAAGAAGTTGGAGAAAGAAAGATAGTTGGTCCAGAAATGATAGATTTGATTACTGAGAGGATCAAACTAGTTAGGGAGAACCTTAAAGCAGCCCAAAACAAATAGAAGGGATATGCTGATAAAAGAAAATGACCTCTCGAGTTTCAAGTTAGTGATTTGGTATTTTTGAAGATATCTCCATGGAAGGGTGTGTTGAGGTTTAAAAAGAAGGAAAAGTTGAGCCCGAGATTTGTGGGCATATGAGGTGATTGAGAGAATTGGACCAGTAGCATATCGATTGGATTTGCCCCCAGAGTTAAAGCAATTACATAATGTATTTCATGTGTCACTGTTAAGAAAGTACTTACACGATGAATCCTACAGTATCTCGAATAAGGCGATAGAGCTTCAGGAAGATTTGACCTTTATGCAAGTATCGATCAGAATTTTAGACAGAAAGGAACAAGTCTTGCATAATAAAGTTATGCAATTGATTCAAGTATTATGGCGAAGCAAAGATGTTGAAGAAATTACTTGGGAGCATGAAGCAAGAATGAGGAAAGAATACCCCCAACTCTTTCATGAATTAGGTAAGGAAATTTCAGGGACGAAATTTTTATAAGGTGAGTAGAATTGTAATACCCATATTCGTAAAGTAAGGGTAAATAAGTAATTTAATAAATATGATATAAAATTAAAATAATATAATATATATGTATATGTGAAGGATTTAGTATTGAATAAAATAATTTTTTTTGACAAAAAAATGGACGCATGGGGGCGTAATTACAAAGTAAATGAAAAAAAAACGAAAAAAAAAATGGACGGGTCCAGCCTAGAGAAGGAGAAAAGAAAAGAAAAAAAAACATACCAAAAACGTGACAACACTTGGAATCCAGGTGTTGTCAAGATATGTTAAGTCTCTACATGATTTCCACGTATAATGTTGGGTGGCAGTGGGTAATAGTAGGTTAGGGTGTATATATGTATACACACACACATATTTAGTTTTTTTTCCTTTATTCATTCGTTACTTACCAAATCTTGTTTGGTTTTCCTTCAGTTACTCTATTCCTTTAAACACTTAGGGACCAAAAGAAATGTCGAAAGAGAAAATTTTTGAAGAGGTTTACGAGAGAATTTTATACAGAGTCACGGGAAGCTCTAAGAAAAACAGAAGGTAATAACGTGAAGTTTATTTTTGAAATTTTAGCATACATAAAATTTCCCAGAATTCAAAGCGGGAATTTTCAAAGGGTGTAAATTATGGAAGAATTGAAGAAATAATTAAAATTTTTAGTATAAATATTATGTCAGGTGTTGACGATCAGCAATCGGGGAAAATTGCTGAAAGAAGCAAGAAAGGCAGGGAGGTGATCCACGGGTAGCTCTAAATGCTACGTGGTGAGTTAGATTTACTTTAAGTAATCTAGATAAATATGAAATATCTAGTAATATTATTAGAATAATGAGTAGATTTAATAATGAAGGTGATAAATGAAATTCTTGACAAGTTATGGTTGATCATTTGATATGATTTATGAGGAGAAGAATTTAGTGGAGTTTTTTTTATAAATAATAATTTGAGAATAATCGAGATAGCTAATTTAAATGTCTAAATACATGCTTGTTTTTATTATATTATTTATATGCTTATTCAAATCATTATTCATATGCATATACATGAAATAAAAGAACTAGGAGGGCGTCCAGTCTAAATGAAAATAAAAGAACCGAGAAGGCAGTCGATCTAAATGAGAATGAAAGAACCGGGAAGGCAGCCAGTCTAAATGAGAATAAAAGAACCGGGAAGGTAGCCGGTCTAAATGAGAATGAAAGAATCGGGAAGGCAGCCGGTCTAAGATAAAAACATGTCGACATGTGGGAAGATGTTCCCAATAATAATAACATTTAACTTCACGCATTGCATTTGCTTTAATTATTGATGATTATTTCTTGATATGTTAAATTGTTATTTATGATTGTAAATCTATTGATAGAGGAATGAGTCTCACAGAGAGACAAATATGCTAAGGAAGAAATATGAAATATGTCTGATGAGTAACTTAAGAAGAGATTGTGTAATAGGGGAATTATAAAATTGTGTAGTGATTTCAGAATATTGTTATTGAATTATTTGAAGAAAAAGATGAATGAATATCGGAAGAATTTTTTTTGAAGTAATTAAATTATAAGATTTAACTGGGAGTATAAAAAAAAATTGAATACTTCTAGTAAATTTAATTCACTGAGCTTGTGAAGCTCACTCCTCATTGTACAATGATTTCAGGTAGCAGGCAGGACAAATAGTTTGGTGAGTTGAGTTTCAGACGAAATCATTTTCTGTAAGCCACGTACGTGTCCACATCCTCAAAGTAATGAGAAAATAAATAAAAATTTATTTGTAATTATTCATGTACATGACGTTGTATATAATGTTTAAGTCAATATCAGAATGATGTATCTCCCCTGTTGATGGTTGAGAATTGATGTAAAAATTTATGTTGGTGTTATGTTTCTTGTTACATATATATGTCGTGTTGAGATTTTTAAAATGTGACAACACTGTCTCGGGGGTGGCCAACTCGAGACGGGTCGTTTCACATTCATATTCAAATTTCTTGTAAGAAGTCACATGATGCACTCTTTGAACTTTGGTGGCAAGAATAACATCCATTAGAGTTCTTATTGTATTGGCATCAATTTATTGTTTTCCTAAAAATGAAAAAAGTATGCAAATTGGTCAAATATGTGTTATGATTTAAAAACAAGCTTCAAAGTAATGGCATGAAAAATTTGATTATGCAATTTTATCAAATTGATTTAAACATAATATATAGTCTAGATAAATGTGTGTATATATATACATATATTAAGTTTACTAAAGATTATGATGTTATTATATGTCTATATGTAGATGACATGTTAATCTTTAGTAATTATAATATGTTTTAAGTGAATGAAACGAAGAAGTATGTTACTCCAAGGTTTAAAATGAAAGATCTAAATGAGGTAGATATTATCTTGGAATCAAGTTAAGAAGCTTATTGAAGATTTTGTAGAAATAAAAGAAGCAAATACTCCCCATGATTCGAGTGTAAAGATAATTGAATATTCTAATATAATTGTTTGGGATTATGATCCTCTCTTTATTTGAAAATTGAAATGGAGTCAAGTTTATGGTAAGATTGAATGCCACATCAATAAATGTAGAATATTCAAATTCAAATTTGTCAATGTGACATTCAATCTCACCATGAACTTGACCTCCATTTCAATTCTTAAATAGAGAAGATCGTGGTGCAATTGTTTGAGCTTCTAACAAGATGAAGACCTCTTTAGGTAAGAGAATAGAGAGAGGGGAAAACGGTGACAGAGAGCTGGAAAAGGAAAAGACAATTGTGAAGTGAATGATTTAAGGGTTTAAATACCTAGGGTTTCATCTGTATTGGTTAATGGGCTTAGTTAGGGGGTGGGTCAAGCCCAAAAGCCCATGGTAGTATGGTACTATTCGGATACCCGCATATTGTAAACCAGTCGATTCGATCCGATATCCGAATTTTAAAAAATTTATCCAATCCGATTTGATTTGAAAATTTTCGGATATCCTAATTTTCGGTTCGATTCGGTTTAAATTCTCGGTTCAAATCGAATATTGGTTTTTTTTTTTACCTAGCCCTAAGCACGAATGGTTATTTTTGAAACTATACGCTAGAAGAACCAATGTTGTAAATTTCGCGTCGGATAACGTTTCAGTTTAACTACTTAAATGGGACATTTTGGTTTTGATCCGTTTTGGTGTGTCATTTCATATTTAACAGTATTTTAAATACGTACATGTCAAATTATATATTTCAAAAAAATATATGACTATAAATATAAATAATAAGAAAACAATCACCATTCAAATATACAAATTTTTGCTTTAAAATAAATTATAAATAATTTTTTGGTATAAATCCAAATTGAGACTTTCCTACTATCAAATTGCATACCTTATATATATAATTATAAAAAATATCATAATAAAAAAATCATTATTTAAATATTAAATGATAAAGATAATATATCGTTCACATCACCCAATTAAAAAGAAAGAGTGAAAATTTTCAAATTACCCTTTTAAAATTTTTGAAAATATAAAAAATTGTAATATAATATTTCACGAATCGAAACAGACCCAAACGACTGAAATCGAGCGAAACAAATTGAAACATAAGATGAAACAAAATATAAAATCTTCTGTTTCGATTTAATACTAAAACCAAAACATTCTAAACACAACTAAACTTACAAATACAAGCAATCTTGTTAGTGACAACGAGATGCAGAAACTGTCCAACCGTGACATATACACCATCGATATCAATATTTCTTATAACAATAAATTAGTCTCTTCGAAAGCGAGCAAACCATTTTTTTAAAGATTGATCACTCGCTTTCACTTAACAGGAAAGGAAAAAGAAAAAGAAAAAAGAAGCGACTATACTCCATTTGTCTAAAGTTCTAAACCCAAAGAAGATGAGTATTTCTGTTAGATCAACTTTAAAATTAATGTTTTAAATTAGTTAAAAATTTTAGTAATAATTTTAAAAATTTTCATTAATTACATTATTTTTTAGATTTTATGTTTACACTGATATTACTAATGAATTTTTTTAAAATTATCAATAAAGTTTTGATCTGATCTAAAACTAAATATTTAAATCAAATCTAACCAAATATTTTTTAAATTTTTTTTTTTCTGAAGTCATTTAATTTGATGTGAAGGCTTTTTAGAAGTAAATTGATGTGATGTTAAACCATAGTGAAATAGATAAACATTAAATATTAAATCTAAAATAATAGTCTAGAAAAACCTCTATATCAGTGCTTTCTAAGTTATCATTATCACACATAGTGGAGTGCTTTGGGAAAAAATATATATTTTTATATATTTTGTGATAAAATATATATGATTTTGACAGTAAAAATAAAAAATATTTATCATCGAACGTATATTTTTATCACATAAAATAATTTTTTTTTCTCAAAAAATATCGGAGTAACCACTTTCATACATTCATATTCCACTGAGACTGCAAACTAATCAAAAATCTATAAAGATTTTTTTTTAAAAATTATTTTTGATAGACAGATTATTACTCATACAACATACTAGAAATATATGTAAAACATTGGCCAAAGATGGATTATTATATGATAAAAAAAAAACATACCAAAAGCACATCTAGTTATAATTCAAAACGACAATTAACAAGAAAATAAAATAAGCATAGCGTTGTGAGTTATCTCCCCTTGCGAAACTTTCCTGCCACCCCAGTACGTACATCACAATGGAGGCGAAGAGAGATTTCATTTCCGAGGAAGCGAAAATGCCAAAGGATCGAAGTTGCCCTATAAGAGAAACCGCCCTTAACTAAGGAGGTGATTTAACTTCAGCAATCTCCATTAACAGATGGATTAACAACACCATTAAAGAAGTGATCGACTGATATATATATCGACCACCCCTAGGTTTTGGTAGGGGTGACCTGATGATGGTGTTGTACTAAGAGGGGTTGATGATGAAGATTGTATGGATTGTTTATAGGGTTTTTTTTTTTTCTTTCTTCTTTCGTTTTGGTCATGAGGGCAATAAAAGGGTGAGGTGACTCAAATAGTTAGTGTTCGGCCACTTTTTTGGTTAAAAGGAAACAAAAAGGAAAAGTGGGATTGGAGGTTGCAAGTTTAGAATCTTCCAAGGGATATGCCATTGTCCACGTCCTTAATTCGTACCACATATGATCATTGCATTTCTTTGCTTTGTATTCGATCTCATGCTAAGCTCTTCATGTTTATAATCTAGTAGGCAGGAGAAATTCTTGGATCTATCCTAGCAAATGAGATACATTTTAATCATTTAGGTGAAAGAAAAAGAAAAAGAGAATCGATTTCTCTCTCCACCTGAATGGTTTAGATGCATTCGGTGTAATCACTTTTATTTACATTCAGTATACTTAAGAATTTTTCAATAAACAAAGTTTTATGTAATAAAAATGGACTAGAAAATGAACGTGGTTTGCCAAATGGCAAAATGGATAAATGTTAACCCACTACTGAATCATTCTTTGTTCAAATGAATATGTGAATGATGGCAATCGTCTTTTGATTCAAATTTTGATAAAATGAACTAATTTGTCTCTATATTTAAAGAAATTTTTTAATGTTATCGATCTCTTATCATGTCATTCAATAGTAAAATGAAACTTTGTGTCATATGTTTTTCATGAAACCGGACACAAAATTTGTTCCCTATCAAATATAGAAACTAGTGTTAGAACTTATCAGAGCAGGCAACGTGGCCCAATAGGAAGGTCCCAGATCTAATATGTGCAACAAAGAATGTGGGTGTTCACGAAGTATTCTCAAGCGTAGTCTACAGGGTATCAAAGCCTCAGAGAAGGTCATCAATTATCTAATACAAGGTTGGCCTTTTTCTTTTAGCGTTGTACATATAGCTTTTATTAATTGCCAGAGTGAGATCCATTTTCTTGGTGACACCAGCAGTATAATTCTTTTGTTCTCCGAAAGAGAAAGATTTTATACCCTTTTTTAGATTGCGTAATTCCTTTTGTCGAGGGTTTGCTCTCTGATGTGCCATGCAACGCCAAATTAATTAAGTTGTAAATTGAAAAAAAAAATTGAAGTGACAACAATATGTTAACGTAGTAATTACAAAAAAAAAATATAGAATAATAATTTTAATGCTAAACATTTTAATTTTTATTGGATAATTTTTAATAGAATATATGGTTCACGTTAAATCATGTCTTGAATTCGTGATTATTATACAGAAACGGTCGAAACGGTATGTGAGATCAATTCTCCAAAAATAAACCTTAGATTTAACTCTTTCTGTTCCCTAATAAAGCCCATAGATTTTGTTTTCTTATTGCTAAACCCTTCCTGTTAGTTAGCTTACGGGGTGAGCTCTATTGACTCATCATGCATCAAAGGTCAACATTGGATCATAGCAAATATTTCTTAATGCTAAACCCAGAAATCCAAATGCAGAGTCACATGCAAACCACGCAATACATTTGCGACCATCAGTAAAGTTAAATGATGCTTACTGTAAAGAAACCAGGTCTTAGATTCAAATGCTGTTAATAAAAAAGAGAGAGAGAGAGAGAGAGAGAGAGAGAGAGAGAGAGAGAGAGAGAGAGAGAGAGAGAGAGAACTTGTAGCTATCTATCAAATTATAAATAAAAAATAATAATTTCAATTTTATTCCAGGGCAGAATGCCCTGAACTTTCAGCCCAAGCATTTGAACTCTGGGTTTTTTTTCTTATTTATTTTGTTTTCTTCCTTTCACCTTCACTTGTCATTATTCAGTTACACATTTGACATTGGTACAAGTCCGGCAATTATTCCACTATTGTTCTGATTTGCTCTTGACAAGTGATAAATCATCTCTTGAATGTCAAAAGCAAATCCAAATTATAGCATGTTGAAAATTCAGTGAAAAATGTAGCCTGAAATTAGTAAGGGAGGGGGGGGTGGGGAGGGAGGGGGAATGCTCACATTGAATTGACATAAAATTTCATGAGAACCACCTCTTTCCATTCCTGACTCCTTTAATCTTCATGACAAGTTCCTCACGCTGAGCTTCTACCTCAGCATATTTGAGGCTCATGTGGAAATAGCGTTCACGAATGTCTTTAAGCTCTGATTCTAACAATGACTTTGTACGCTCGTATCTTTCTTTTGCCACAACTTCACCTTCAGCTGTTGATTTTCTAGGAACAATCTTCTGATTGTTTCGGCTCTCGGATAAAACTCTGCAGGCCAAGAAATATCATTAACTAGTAGGGTACACAGACTGTATAATCGACTCCACAGATAATGTATCAACTATTAAAATACAGATATTTACACATTAGTTTATGAGCTTTGAAGCCATAACACATTTATATTCTGCTCACCTGTTTAACTGCACTTTATATGTGTTATTTGCTTCCACAGCCTTGGCAAGCTCATTCTCAAGCAACTGAATCTTTGATGAGGTATCAACTCCAGCACCATCAAGACTTGCATTATGAATTCCATATTTGTTGTTACCCTGCATGGATCAATGATATGTATATGCAAAACCAAGGAATTATTTTTATCATTTAATTGGAATATTAGCTATGAATCCAAATGGAAGTAGATTTTTTTACCTCTCTTTGACGTTCATTTTTGTAGGAACTTTTTCCATTGGACTCCCTCTGATTCTGTTTTTCTTCCTTCATATATTTCAATCCTTCTTCAAGGGCTTGAGCTCTCATTAGACTTTCCTTTTTCTCCTCCTCAAGCAATTGTATCTTCCACTGCATTTTTTTGTTTGTTATCTTGATCTGGCTTAACTCACTTATGAGCTCATCATCCTGTGCACATAATGCCTCTTTTGCCATTAGATCACCCTCCAATTTCTGAAGTTTTTCTTCCAAGGCAACTCTGTTACACTTGTAGTCCTCTAACTCAGATGCAGCCTTCTGCAAGGTAGATATCTTCTCCACTAATAAAATCTTCTCTGCCTTCAAATATTCACATTCGCTAGATATTAGATGCAATGAAGCTTCCAGTTTCTCTTTCTCGGACTTAGCCACATTGATGTCGTTTTTGGAAGCCAAAACTTCATCTTGAAGATGGTCTATTTTTAGCAACTGCACCTTCAAAGAGGTAGTTTCTCCGATGAGTTGTTGCCGTTCATATTCTGAAACTGTAAGCTTCAGTTCAAGACCATTCACATCATTCTTAAATTTCTCTTCCCTTGATTTGTAATTCTCCAACAACTTCAAAACCTTTTCGTGGTCAGCCACCAGCATCTCCTCGTTTTTCTTCAAGGTAGAAAGTTCACCCAGGAGGCCTTGTACGTTTGTCTCAGATTCTTCGAATTCTTTTCTTGCAGTACTGAGCTCATCCTTAGTCCATTCCAAGTTAGATTTAATTTCTTGAAGAGCAGCCTCTAGTTTAGATTTATCAGCATTCAAACCAGAGACTTCATGTAGCGCATCAGAAGCTATTCTCTCTCTTTCATCATGAGTTGCAGAGAGTTTCTTGGTGAGGTTTTCTACTTCTCTTTGAAGATGCTTAACTTCTGTTTCCTTTTCCAAATATATCTGATTCAACAAGCTTTCGCCAAGCATAATTTTCTCCTTGTGTTTCCTGTTTTCATCAAGAACTGCATCTAATTCAGAAGTCAGGCTTTTCTCTTTCAATGCAAAATCTTGCAGCACTGAAGACAGATTTTCTTCTACAGTTTCAATCCTTTTGGTGCAATCAGCAACATTTTTGCCTAACTCCCTTAGATTGGCCTCCAAGTGCGTACAATACTCATGCAATTCCAGCTTTTCCTTCCTCAACTCTCCATTTGATTTCTGAAAAGAATTGCATTCTTGAATGAGACTCTCTGCTGTATCTTGTAACTTTAAATTTGCTCTTCTTACATATTCACACTCTTCTTGAGTTTCTGAAAATTGACAATGCATGTCATGCAGCTGTTTTTTCATATCTGTTTTTTGAGTTTCCATCTCAGTTCTTAGTCTCGTAATCTCATCCTGGAGACCTATTGCAAAAGATTTGGAATTCTCTAGTTCCAGTCGGAGTGAATCCCTCTCATCTGTCAAGTCTCTTAGTTGAGTTTCTAAGCCAGATATGCATGCCGATAACTGTTCATTTTCACATTCCAGCTCTGATAAATGATGCTTCAGTTCACGCTTCTCATTTTCTAGCTCTGAAGATTTCCTTTCCAGAATTTTATTTGCAGAAACATTGGAGTCCACGCTGCTACTGAGCACAGTTAAATCACTCTGCAAATCATTCAAGCACTTTGATGTGATATCACTTTCTCTTTGGAAAGTTTCCTCAAGCAGGACTTTTTCTTTTATAAGTTTTGAAACCTTGGCTTCTAATTCACTTTGGGACCATCTCAGATCCCCAATCTCCTCTTCTTTTGACAGCAATCGGCCCTCAAGTCCTTCTATCTGAGTCCTTTTGCTAGTCAGTTTCTCATTGCAATCTCTTTCTAGCTCCTGCAGTTTTGCTTTCAGAGATTCAATTTCCCTGATCAAAGTGACATTACCTGCATCATTAGACTCCATTTCTTCAGAGCATCTTTCTTCGTCATCTTTGATAAACTCGGATAACTTTGCTTTCAAACTAACAATTTCTTCTTCTTTAGCAAATAACTTACCATTGTATTCTCTTTCAATATCAGAAAAGGCCTGCTTGTTCAAACTCCTTATATTATTTATCTCATCATTATTTTTCTCCAAGGCCTGTTCCAGAAGATGCTCATGAGTCTGCAAATTCTTATCTGATTGTTGTGATAGCTGCAGCTGGAGCATTACGCTCTTTTCTGCCTTGAGGTTTTCTTCAACAGGATTTTCCATTTCACTAAATTTTGACTGCAAATCCAAGATCTCAATTCTCTGCTTTTCTATGGTCTCTTCAAGCTCCTGAAGAACAGAAACGAGCTCAATGTTTGCTTCTTGAGTCGTCTTCAGATACAAAGCCAGGTTAGCATTGGATTCCTTCTGAAACTTAATTTCGCTTTCCAATTCCTTTTGAATATTGGTTGTAACTTCATCGTCAACTGTTGAATCCTCCAAGACTGCTTGTTTTGCCACTGACCTCTCTACCAACAGTTTCAGTTGTTCAACTTCCTTTCTCAACCCATCACGTTCTGCATTAGCCGCTGAAAGTTCTATATCCAGATTTGCCTGATTTTTGGACGGATCAGAAAGTTCCTTCTTCAGTATATCTAAATCAAGCATTAGCTTCCGGGCATTCCTCTCCCACATTTTAGCTTCCTCATGAAGCTCTTCGATTGTATCTTCGGCAGCTTCGAGAAGGTTTCTAGAAGAATCAGTGATTCTCAAAGATGATGTGGCTAACTCTTGCTCGTTATCTTGAGAGTGGTTTTCTGAATACGTTATTCGTGAATTAAATGATGAATTATTTGATTGAGCATCATTGTGATCACTGCCTTGTGCTACACTGTTCTGGTGGCTGGCTAAATACTGTCTTCTAATCAGCTTCTGCTCATCATCACTTAAGTTGTTTCTTGAAGACAAATTTTCTCTCACTATTAAACTGTCTGCTGAACCAGAGCTGTGAATTGAACCTGAATAAAAAATTGATTCCTACAGAGAAGGAGGAGACTACTTTAATTTAAAAAAGAACATTATGTTGGATGCGCAGCATCTCGTCAGATAATTGAATGGACTGTGTAGGAAGTACTAACAAGTTAATTAGGGAATTTGAATTGGTAGAATCATTACGAGCAAAAAACTTGTAGTCAAAAGATATTATACACTTCACTAGGTACAGTTTGATAATTCAAAGTACTATCACCATTTAAGGAGCTCCACTGAGAAGCAGATAACCTTTTGTTTTCAATAAGGTTATAAATCAAATTCAAGGTCAAACGGGAGCATATAAGGCTTCAGTTTGATCATGTCATGAAAGTTTCACTATATTACCTCCTTAAGCCTTTCTTTACACAGTAGATAATGGTTCTTTAATAATCACTTCCTAGCATGCCATTAGCTTTAGGTACTAAAATATGAGAGAATTATAAAGCACCAAGGTATGAAGGTGGACGATCAAAGAACTGGAAACATGTTGAGACAACACCTTGTCCAGATACCTAAATGACAATGTGAGGAATTTCAATAACCATAATGTGTCAAGCACTGAAATACACTGTCTAGTTGGAATAATTATGGTTGCCTTCCAATGTGTCAAGCACTGAAATACACTGTCAAGTTGGAATAATTATGGTTGCCTTCCAATGTGTCAAGCACTATATGCTTTTGCCAGAGAGACTATTGCAATAACCTGAGGCTTGGACTAATTATATCTTTCATGATATTTTCAGAATCTGTTTACTTTCCATAATGTTATTTGCAATCTTTTTATTGAAAGAATGTAAAGAATGGAGTACTTAGACTATATCAACTATCATCACAATTCAGTAACCATGGCTTGTGGTGCATTTAAATGCCACAGGGTTAGTACTGAGAGATTGTGAGCTACCACTAGTTTTTAATCTAACATTTTGGCTCAAATAGGTTAGAGTACTTATTGAAGCAAAACAGATACCATGAAGTCTGATAACCTTGCTACCAGAGATCTGAAGGTTATGTTATGATCAAAGCGGTATTCAACAAGAAGTAATATGTTATTAGTTTCTTAGAATAAAATCACTCAAGGACTTAGCGTAGATCACAGTACTACTCATAGCGAAAGAGGAAAGCAAACTTTCTCAATTTTTAACAAAAAATAGAAAAAATTTATTCATTTGGACAAGGTAACATACTCTATTCGCTGGTTCTCCTTGGTGTGAGGTAGAATCCAAATCTTGACTAGAGGAGGATCCTGTGCTCCTTTCAAATATGCTAGCAGTCCCATCTGACTTGATGTCACCATCTTCAGAGTTTGCATTAGGATCTTCAGTAAGAGATATTCCCCCTTTTGATTCCTCGTCCCTAAAATAGGTGCAGTAAACTTTCATGACTATAGAGAACGTCAAAGATTCTACAAGAGTGAAAAGTTTCACCATAGGAAGTAGACCTTGTTTTTGCTCTTGGTGTCGAGCACTGAATTTTGGCCTGCAAATAAGTGAGACAAGCACAATAGTACGGAAATTCAGTAGTCTGATAAAGATTGTGTTAACTGTTAAAACTTAAAACATTGTCAACTTTACCGAAATAACATTGCGGACTCCAATATCAAGCAATTCAACTCACCCAGTCATTTGAAATATGAGCCCAGGCCGGATCTTTAGTAGGATTTCTAATTTTGTAATCGCTGTTGATTTAACATTTCTTGTATCAATCCCTAGTAAATACATAAGTTCTTTTCTCAATACTTCGATCAATCTCAAACCATATGTGAAATTCTGGATACAGGTCATAAAGCACTCCTCCTTTTTTCACAGCCCTGACCTACACAAAGTTACTCCACACGAATGCAGTTGTTCTGTGCTCACCGCAAATAATGAGACCATCTTAGCTGCAGTTTAATTTACTTGTAATTGATGTTACCTCTGCTGTCCCAAAAAGCATTTGCTTCTCAACTTACCCTTTCATGTTGTACCTCTAAATGTTATTTTCCCCTTAAAAGGCCTAGCATTCCATCTCATGAAGCAGGACAGACAATATAGCTAGGCATCTTACAGAATTGTTCTTTGATATGATAATATTATGCATCAGCAGATGCCCCATACCAACGTTACTCGGACTAGTGTATGGATATCCGACACTGATACCTGTCCAAATATTGGATTCGTCTATATTTTATAATTTTTTTAATGTTTTTTTTACAATTTCGAGTTCGAGTGTCAAGTGTCAAGTTTCGGTTCTCTCAATTTTGAAACGAACTTTAAAATCAAGTTAAATATATCATAACACTTCAATTGTTTTTTTATATATAAGATTTTGCCACCAAATAAAACAATGTCAAATTATTTTTTAAGAATGTAATAAAATGTATTGTTGATATTATATTATTTTTATTTAATAACAAAATCTTGTTCATTAAAAAACAATTGAAAAGTTAAAATAATTTAATTTGATTTTAAAATTTCTCTTAATTTAACAATCGAAATCCATCGAATGTCATAAGTGTCGGGGTCCACATGTTTAACCAGGCACAAACAAACCCTACTAAAGACGTGACTAGTTTTCTCGCTTGAAGGAGTAGAATAAGAAGTGCTTGGGAAGAAGAAGCGGTTAATAGTGAGACTTAGAGGTATCCAACGCTCCTTGGCGAGAGGACCGTCGAGATTTTTACAACGGTTGGAATGGTCACTTATGGCTTAATACATTGAAGTTCTTAAGCAGGAAGAAATTTTTTGGTACCATAAGTTAAGAGTAAACTGGTATAAGTATGGGGAGAGACACACTTCTTTCTTCCATCTTTCTACTGTGTGTAGGCGACGTAAAAATAAGATCCTTGCGTTGAAGGATGGGGATGGGGTTTGGATCCATGAACCGGGTGCACTAAAACAATGGGCAGTAGATTATTTTCGGGACTTCTATGCCAGTAACGCGAGCCATTCTTATCAGTTTCCGGATCTTCCAGGTCTTCAGCTTACTCAAGAGATGTGTACGGTTATGATTGATGTGGTTACAGATAGGGCGTTTCGTGTTAATCTGGGGTTAGCAGGAGCTGAGAGGTTGATTCGGGATAGCTCAGATGGTTGGATGGCGGGTTTCATGATGGGATTTGGTAGATGTTCGAATATTACGGCGGAGCTCGAGGGATTACGGGCGGGGCTCTTGGTGGCGTGGGAGATTGGTTTTCGCAAGGTGATCTGCGAAATGGATGCTCAAGTGATTCTTCATCAGCGAACCCATCCCAAGGTTATGCTTGATCCGAATGATTCCCTTCTGGCTGATTGTAGGCAACTTTTGTCGAGAGATTGGACCTGCATACTTCAACACCGACTGCGTGAGAGCAGCTTTTGTGCAGATTATTTGTTTAGCAAAGCATGCTTCGATGGTTCAAGGCGAGTTTCATGTTTTTCACCAGCCTTACAAAGAGCTTGAGAATTTATTATTGTTGGCGGATGCATTCCCTTGGGGGATGTTGATGTCTTGAGTTTGTTGTTTTTTGTACATCCTTTGTTACCAAAAAAGAAAAAGAGAAAGCACTGCAGTGGTCGTCTATAAAGAGAACTCTGACACAGCAATACATGAGTTCATCCTACAATTAACGAAACACCTCGAACAAACATTATAATTAAATTGTTCTGATTAACTGGGCAACATTAGATTCCGAACCTCATTTCCCAAAAATTAGCCAACAAAAAAAACAGTTCTTTAAGTCTTAAATTATTGATCAAACACTCGAACAACAAACAAAAAAGAAGTGGATAGTATAAAACTCACTTCTAAAATTGTCCCATGATTGCACTTTTTCAATGGGAGTGAAATTGGAACAGGAGCACTTGAACTCATATAGCTTGTCATGTTGATCGTATCCTCTCCAAGAATGCCAGATCTGGCTGATCCCTATAATTTTAATAAGCCATTTTAAATTTAATCATAGTTTGTTACCAGCATTGAGAATAACAGAGAAATTTCCTTTTAACAAATAGTTAATTAACCAACAAAGAATGATACAGACCATCTAATTTCATTATTTAGAACCTTAATTCAATCAATAAAACAATTAATTAAAGAAAACTTATTACCATGGTGACAACAAGCTTGAAGTTACAATCTTTCATTTCCTTTGAAACCCAAACAGATTCTGAAAAAGTCTCTGTCCATTGACAACTCCCATTGCGGACACACGCTTTGCCTGACTTTGCAATGGTTTTTCCAGTCTCTACAGAGATTATTGACACAAATAACTTGTCCCATCCTTTTGGTACCTAATATTAACACAAAGCACAAACAAACTGAGAGAACTTGAAGAGAAAACATAAAGCATTGTATTATACATTTGAACTTACAAAAGAGTAAAGTACCTGGAGTGCTTTAAACTGAGAGAACTTGAAATCAAACCTATCCCTTGATTTTGATGCTCTGCTTTTGTGCAACCTAAACATTTTTTTACTTTGCCTTTTTTTTGTTGGGTTATGATCAATTTGTCTAACAAATTCAAAGAGAAAATCAAGGAATCACCACCATAACCATTATCTTTATCATCACTATTGCCCACCTAAAGAGAAAGAGAGAGCGAGTTAGCTAGTTGGTCATTGATATGAAGAGTGCCCGTTAACTAGATTTTAATCGAATTAATATCTCCATGCACATTTACTCTCTAATGTACATAATACCATTTACTCGCTGCAAGAACTTGACACGTACTTTTGTGTATTAAAGACAATGCAAATGTAAAAGGCATTGATTAACTACGAAACAAGTTAAGAATTTCATTCCTCGTAATTATAGCAAATTAAACAATATAAAACAATTGTAATCGAAGCTTAGATAGCATTAGATATTAACAAAGCGATTTTTGGCTCCTGACCTTGGTTGGCGATGGTTTCAATTCCATACAACATTTTGGAAATATCTTACTATCCGGGTTGTCTTTTAGATAAAACCATATGTTTGATGATTTGTTTTTTTTTTTTTTTTATTTCGACAGTAAAGTAATGTCACGAGTCAATTTGTATGTATTGTATTAAGTTTATTTCTCCTGACAAGTTAAAAACAAGCTATCTACACTCAACCTAAAGAATTCACAAGAAAAATATTTATGACTTGACTACTCGTGAATACGGAGATTGAAACCATCAATTTTATGATTATTCAACAATATTTCTGTCAATTTCACCTACACCACTGTAGTTGTCTGTTTGAAAATTTTATTTTGGTTTAGACATAGTTCAATTGATAACA
This sequence comes from Bretschneidera sinensis, assembly GCA_023935145.1. Taxonomy (NCBI): domain Eukaryota; kingdom Viridiplantae; phylum Streptophyta; class Magnoliopsida; order Brassicales; family Akaniaceae; genus Bretschneidera; species Bretschneidera sinensis. Next base: position 76,414,163 of record CM043705.1, read on the forward strand.
ATACATGTCAATGATTTGTTAAGTTACTTGAGAACAATTAAACTTAATCTTGAGTTTAGGTTTGCTAACTCGAAAAGATTGTGAGTCAAACTTGAGCAAAATTTTTAAAGTTCGACCTCGGGTCGTGCTTAGGTTGAGATCGTATTTAAATATTTTAGCTCAAGTTTGAGCATGAGATGCTCAACTCGACTTGTTTACAACACCACTTGTAAATAATTTTTTTTAGAAAAATTGCACTGACCATTCTTAAACTATGGAGGCCTAACATTTGGGTCCATAAACTATGAATTTGACACCAAAAAATATTAGAGGTGAATATAAAAATTGGTAAAACCATCAACTAGATTCAAACCGATGCAACCGATTGGATTGAGTTGGATTTCTTAGAGTGAATTTCCTCCTCTTGTTAGAAACTCTCTCAAACCTGTTTCTTTCTCTTTGGCTGCTCATCTTTAATTTAATTGCATAGTTCAATGTTTTATAGTAACCATTATTGGCAGTGATAGATGAGACAAATTTGACGGGTGCAACTGCACATGTGCATTGACCATGTTTTTGAATCAAGTGAAGTTATGATTGTTTATTGATTCGAGTTGTGTGTAACTAGTAGATTTAAAGGCAAGACCAATGGTTTTTATTTGCGGCATTTACAAGCAAGTGGAATTACAAGTAATTTTCAAAATGACAAGAATATTCATAAAGGTAGAAATTTGTTGATATATTTGTCAATTCTACTATTCCAAGGTCTTGGTGCTTGTTTTAAGCTATATAAAGCTTTCTTCAACTTTAGAATTGTATCTTCATGTTTTTTCACCACAAAAACTTCCTCTTTGAGAAAACTAATAAAAAAAATGTGAATTTTACATCTATTTAATAAATCTTCTATTTATTTTGAACAAAGAAATTGTCAATCTTATTGTTTCCAAGCGAGCAACGGGAGCAAATGCCTCATCATAGTCGATGCCGAGTCTTTGGTTGTAGCATTTGACAATCAATCTTGCTCTGTATCTCTTCATCTCCCCATTAGTATTCTTCTTTGTTTTGTACACCCATTTGATTCCAATTATTTTTTGACCTTTAAAGAGAGCCGTTAGCTCACAAGAATGATTCTTTTCAATGGTTTTGATTTTTTCATCAATAGCATCTCTCTGTTTCTTGCTTCGAGCCACATTTTTAAAGTTTATAGGTTCACACCTAACAAAGAGAGAAAAAAAGGTTAGCTCATCCAAATCTTGTGTTACCTCATAAATTTCTTTAAGGTTTCACAACCGCATAGTTCTTTCCCTTAAAATTTCCGATGAAGATGAATCTTGATGAATGGATGGAGATGGAGATGGAAATAGAGATGGAGTTGTAGGTTCTTGAACTTCTTCTTGCAATGCTGATCCTCTTCTTCTTTAAAAATAGGGAAAAAATTCATAGTCTTCATTATCTTGTACACTCCAATCCCACGTAGCCTTTGGATTGCTTGACATAACCAATGAACACGTACTTCTCACTCTTGTCATCGAGCTTGGTTCTTGTTTGATCCGGTACATGAACATAAGCAATGCTCCCGAATACCTTTAAATGTCAGACAATGAACTTTATTCCATTCCATGCTCCTTGTGGAGTTTTATCACCAACATTTTAGTGGAGCAGCGGTTTGAAAGATTCACGGTACAATCAACCATTTCAGTTTAAAATTTCTTGGATATTTTCTTACTTTTCAACATGCCACGAGCTATCTCAAAAATGATAAAATGATTCTATTCTTTCTTTCGGCTACGCCATTTTGTTGTAGTAAATGGAAAATTGTTAAAAGACCACGAATTTCATTTACTTCACAAAACTTATTGAAATATTTGGATGTGAATTCGCCTCCTTATTTAGATCTCATCTCATGGCTTTAATAACATAGCTACTTTCTTTTTATTTACAAGAGCCTTGAATTTTTTAAAGCATCAAATACTTCTGAGTTTTGAGAAAGTACATCCATGTATTTTTTTTTGGGAATCATCATTGTAAAAAAAAAAAAAATGAGACCAGAAGCTGTCTTAATTAGGCTTTCAAATTTTTTTTGTAAGTAATTAGGCCTTCAAAATTTTTTTGTAAGTAATTAGGCCTTCAAATTAAAAGTAATCCTCCGAATGTAGTTATCACTGGTGTAGAATTTATACATGGATAAAAATATCAAATATGAACTCGGTAAATAATCATTTTGGTGCAAAAAACAGAAAGAAACAGAGACGAAATTTTTATTGCAGCCCAACCGAACTTGCCATGGCCCTGTGACATGCAACTGAACCTCTAATTACTAGTAGAATTTGTTGGATAGATCCGAATTTGTTTGCGATAGATCCGAGCCTTGTCGACCCGACTCGACTTTCATAATTGCCTGATTGCGTCCTCCTTTCTTCTTTTTCTGCCCTTCATTCAATTTTCTTCCCATAACACCGAACAGCCCAACATAAGGCCAATGCCAGCGGTCGACCGTGGCCACCTTATTACTGAGCGCTACCCACCGGCGACAGAAGGAGCTCCGTAGGCCACAATACTTCCGGCGACAATAGTGGTGGGTCTTCTAAAAATTCAGTTATTTGGCGGATTTTCGGACTTCTTCCCCAATAATTTTTTTTCCCAATTCATGCACGGTAAATTTATCCCGAGACTAAACTAAGTCTTTCGATTGGTGAGTTTTACTTCCAAGTCTTTTAGTTTGCAAATTTGGGCATTTTTAATTTATTGGAGCAAAATTTCGGTCTATCTTAGCATGCATATTCTGGTTAATTGCTTCTGAAATGGGTATCTGTTAGGGTTTAAAATGACTATATAATTCGGGTCTATAACGCGAAAACAATTTTTGAGTAAAGTTGAGTATTTAAATGGGATTTAGAATGCAAGTTTGATGACCTTGAGCTTGAGAGGCAAAATTGTAATCTTTGAGTTCATGGGTCTCACATGATTGTTGATTACAAGTTTTGGTGTGTTTGAAACCTTTTGGATTTATGCTAATTATTGTGATTAGTAAATTTAATTTTGTTACAGACAATGTCTAATGAGAACTTGATAATTCCATTTTTTTTATTAGAATATGGAGCTTAAGAAAATATTGGAGGAATAATAGAAAACCAAGTCAACTTGATTCTTTAAAATGCGATTGATTATATATCTATATAGTCAATATGAATGACTATTTTGGCTAGTATATGAATTCTGATGCTTGAGTTTTACTGTATGTTGTCTTGATGCTTGTTCTATATCAATTTGTGTTTGCGTACTTTCACTATTCCTTTAATGTATTTAAGTACTTTACCACTAGACTTCCAAAGAGAAATAGGTGAGCGATAATGCACAACTAGGATCTCATTACTCATTACCCCTCTACTCTTCTATGGCAATACAATTTCATGAGCTTCAAGAAAAAAATTATTGTTTTTGAGTGTTAGCAATAAATTTCTTTTAATTGTTATGTTTAATATAATTTCGCTTAGTAAATGTGAAATGGTATTTTGGCACCTTAGTTACGCATGTCCATAAATAAGTTGCATAAGACACTGTACAGAGCACGTACTCCGTACTCGTTAATTAAGTAAAAAAGAAACAAAAATTGAATGTGCTTTTACAACTCAGACGATGAGGTCGAGCCTCTTTTCTTAATTATTAATCTTTAGTTCTGTATCAGTGGCAGTGTTTGGAAATCTACATTTGGGTTTTTGGGATTTAGAAAGTAAGCCATATCACAGACTCCAATAACTGCCGCGACAATATGATGAGAGACAAGAGCCCTGGCTTGAAAATTCTCTGGCTATGGACCCTCGGTACCGCCGCCAGTACACACCTCTCCATCTCTGTCTACTTTGTCTTTCTATATATGTAATCATATATTTATATAATCGTATATATATCCCAAGAGAGGGTGATATATGTGATCATACCTTTTCTATTGCAGTTTTGGTTACAAATGCAGTGAGAACTAGGCTAAGGGACATAGAGCAGCCCATGAACAATGGAGAACAGCTACAACAACAACAACAGCAACAAAGTGGTCTCGCTGATTCAATAATAATGGACACTACACCAGAATCCGATGAGGGAATTATCAAACAAGTTAAGTGAAAGCATAGGTTAGATTTTCTATGTCCAATTTTGTACTTGAACTAAATTTTACTTCTCTTAATTTTATTTAATTTCAAGCTTGCCGTTTTGTTTAGCATGGCTTTGACGTAATGGGTTGTGTTAATTTGGGATTTTGTAGTGCCGAGAGGCAAAGAATTTTTTTTATTTGTGTATGCAATGCGTTTGTTGGATGGTCCGAGTAAAGATTTTCTTGAATAATTAACTTATTGATTGATCATTGTAAACAGGTTTGGTGTTTTTTGCGAAGATTAGGTGTTAATTTTGGGTATCAACTTCCTCTATGTTTGTTTATAGCGTGTCGCACGTGTAAGAGAATGGACGTTGAAATCTTGAACTGAATGCCGTAGTTGTTCTCTCCATGCAACATGCTTGTCTAATATACTAAATGACTTTATTCTTGAATTATTTCATTAGTATACAAATACAAATCTTATCCAATTTAGCTTTTTTGTGCCTAGAAAAGAGAAAAAAATTTAAAAAAATGGAGAAAGCGACCCTTACTTGTATCTATATGTGTCACTTAATAGCATACATGAACTCAAGAGAGAAAAATGATTTTACAAGTTTTCTTATGCCAATACTTGTACATAAAAAAGTTTGTTTAGGCCAAGCAAGGGGTTTGATCACATGGACATATAAATGTTTGTTTTTTTAAATTTTTTGTTAGGTCGACATATAACATGTTGGTCAGTTTACTTATATTGTTTTTTAAAAATTTTATTTAATTTAAAATTTTTCTTTTGAAGTTCATGTCAACAATTACGAACTGTTAGTTTTTTTACCAGTAATTCCATGCTACGAATTTATTTACTTTGTACGTTGTGATCATTCTTCGAGTTTCGTAAAAATTGATTCCATGTTTGATAGCTAGCTTTAGTTATGAGCAAGCATTAAGTTTCTTTTTTAATTTTGGATAAGTGCTTGTATACTTTATAAAATCAGTAATAGCATGGGTCTTCTAGTTTCATACTTCATATTTTTAAAACTATCTTTTTGTTTTATAGCTCCTTTGTTTCATTGTTAAGAAAAAGTGGAGAAGACTGAAAATTTTCATAATGACTTGTTCATTGTTTCATTCGTTTGCTCTTAGAATTCAATTTGCTAACCATGTAAAACATAGGAATCATGAGTAAGTGAATTACCAGAATTCTCAGTTTTTGGTGAGTTTTTCTGGTAACAGTGATTCGGTGTCTTAAAACTAGCCTTATGTTACTTGAAATTTGGAGCAACTCTGAGTTTCCTACCATGTTATTTAGAGGATGAAATTGCTTGTTCTTTTTCCCCCAAGATCAACATCTATGAATTTGGCAGTGTTAGAAAGAATAATAAAAAGGTTTCTTTTTTAGCTAGACTAATGAACTTCTAGAATATCAGATCAGTTATGAGACCACCTGATTTATATCACAGGATGTATTATATAACTGTTAAAACTCACACAGGTGTGAACATTGTCCATTCAGTGAGCAGAGGAGTGTCCTTACCAATGCTCCAACTACACACACGCATCATATTCTTTTTCCGCCGTATACTTGACATTTTGAAGTTATTTAATTGTTTTTTGCTTTCTTGTTATGTAGTAAAACATGAGTGTTGTCTTTTGATTGGTGACTAGATTTATATCACAGGATGTATATATAACCGTTAAAACTCACACTGGCGGGAACATTGTCCATTCAGTGAGCAAGGAGTGTCCTTACCAATGCTCCAACCACACGCATCATATTCTTTTTCTGCCATATACTTGACATTTTGAAATTTAATTGTTTTTTGCTTTCTTGTTATGTAATAAAACATCAGTGTTGCTTTTGATTGGTGACTATATTAAGTGATGGAAGCAGCGAGGAGGAACAGGTAATACATACCTTTCTTCAATAATATCCTTGGCTTGCTATTCCTAATGGAAAAAAAGAATGAGCAAATTTTGTTTAGAATATTGAAAAAGCATTGTTGTACAAAATCATCCCTGACATGCACAGAAGAAAATTTTGCGCAAGCTTTTATGGATGGTTGGCGTTATAGGATTCTGTTTCAAGGGATTGTTGTCTTTTGATTCTCAACTCAATGGAAAAGATTCAGGTCCCTGTATTGGAATTTATGTATGGGAAGCAAATAGCAATATAGCACACAACTACTGCATCTGATCAGTTTTTCGTACGCCTATTGCAAGAGTTTTTGTTTGAGTTGCGAACAAAACTTTTCCAGGCAAGTAGTTCAAATATCCAGTCAACACAACCTCTTCTAGAGACTAATAATATATGGAAAGTTTGCTGATGAACGATATTAAAAAAGAGCAGGCAGTACTCTCTATTTTCTAAAAGTATCGAAGGTGTATGAGAATGTACCCGAAATGGAGCCATTTGCGGTGCCAGGTTTGCCTGATAGAATTGAGTTCACAATAGCCCAGCTACCTGGATTCTTTAATCCAGGTTCACACTTGGACATGAAAGGTATTAGTGACAGTTTAGGCAACAGATTGATCAATTCCTTTCCTTGTACCCTAATCACTTGAGCACTGATTTGGCTAGATTTTTGCTTCTCTTCCAAGATTATCTTCCCTCTCCATCTATCGTCTGCCAGACCCATCTATCTCTTCTCCTCACGTCTATTACGAATCCAAATCTCATAGACCCAATGGTGATCCAAATTGTTCCTCTTTCTCCTACCACTTCACCTATGTAAAATTCAACTATAGAACCAAATTCAATCTACAATTCAAACCAAATTCAATCTACAATTCAATGTAGTTAATCTTTCTCACTATTATCACCTAAAAATAATTTAAGAGTAAATTTTATTTTTAGTCTTTTAGTTTGTTTCATGTTCATATTGTATCCTTGGAGATTAAAACGTCTTTATTAGGTTATTTAAGTTTGGTTCTCGTTCCAGTCAGATCCTTCACCTAAATGATCTAGTGATCTCATTTTAAGTGGCATTCGACATGGCATTTGACGGGAAAAAAACCGTCAATTTTTATCATGTGTGACACGTAACTTCACAAGACCAATTTGAACGGTTTGATCATTACTTTGATCAATGGTTCGATTCGCTTAACATAAGGGCTTATTATGCATTTAATTTAGGGTTCTTCAGTTCGACTAAAAGTGAATTAGGGATTTGGGTCTCAAGGTTTTATGGGTTAGGGAATGTTATGGTTCCAAATTTGAGGTAGGGAAGTAGCGATTCGCGTTAGGCTTTTAATTTCACATCTCTTTTATCAAATTTGGAGTTCAAATTTGCAACTATACATGTAACAGCATAATATTGAGCCAAAGAAAAAGCTTCAACTAAGAAAATACTGATATTGCGTTGATTTCAATATTTTTTTTTGTTGTTTTTTCAGACAAAGCACCCAAATTAATAAAAAAAAATCTTTCTGTTTTAATTTCCATACATCACAATGAATATGTTATTTTCATTATGTGACTTGAAGGAAATCAATCATGTATCTCCAATACAATAAATTTCAACAAAGAAAATTTATTAGAAGTGATCTTTACTACTTGTTTTATGTGAAAAGTGAGATGTGATTGTTAGAAAAGAAGAAAATTAAGAAAAATTTTCTTGGTATGAATTTGAAATAGATAAGTTAGGGTATAAAGAGATGCGATTTGGTAGAAAATTTGAGTTTTTACTTCCAGTAAGGTTAGAACAAACATGGTTAGATGAAATTTTGAGGGTTAATGTCAAAGCTTCGTAACGAAAAAAGGTGGAACAAAAATATTTGAGCTCTATTTTTTGTTAGGATTTTAGAATGGAGGAGATGAGTTCAATTTAAGATTTTACCGTTGAGAGTTTAAGGATTCATAGGCCACATCGACTGTCACCTAGAATGAGATAATTGAGTCATTTAGATGAAGAACTTGATTAGAACATAAACCAAACTTAAAGGATGAAATAGAAAAATTTTAAACTTCAAGAATCTAATAAAAACAAATGGCAAATTAAAAAGAGTAAAAGTGAAATTTACTCATAAATTAAACAAAATCAACTTAATTAATTGATTGTCAGCCCAATTGGACGAAGCATCCATTTGTTACTCAATTAAAACATGAACTATACAAAATAACTGCAATATATAAATTAGTATATATCCCAAAGTAATGGGGGAGGAATCAATGAAACAGGTACTCTTGTTACCATCATCGCCTTAAATATACAAAAATTCTTGATTGGTTCAGGTTTATACCTAATAATTTAGACAAAACTTCACTAATAATCTTGAAGAGTTTTATTGATAATATCAATATAAGTGTGAGACATAAAATTTAATATTACCAGTAAAACTTTAAAGATTAACAGTGAAATTTTCAGTTTATCTAAACCATTAAGTTTAAATCTGAAACAACCAAAAAAATCTCGCAAATATGAAGGAAAAAAAGTCGTTGAACAATTGGAATTTGATTGAATCCACCCATTGCAGAGAGTGAACAAAATTGGGAGATTTAGTTTTGTATCCATAAATTAAAAAACCCTCCAGACATATAAAATACCTACTATATCCTTACCTCCCATCTCTCTCAAGCTTGGGAGATTTAGTCATACCCTGATTTAAGTTAAATTTAACTTAATCAACCCTGAATTTAAATCAAACTTAACTTAAATCAAGGTAGCAAACTTGACAAATATATACTAAGCCTATAAATGTCACCATCTTGTAAAATTATTAATGGACCAAAAGATAATACATATAAATGTCAAACCATGGAAATAGAAACTTTAAAGAGATAATACCTAGGTAGGTGTTGGCAATTAGACAAAAACTAATCATTTTCTTTTGTTTTGTTTTTTTTATCATTTTATTGGTTCAAGTAGGGTGAAGGGAAATCCAACACGAAATTGCCACTTTGACGTAGAACGAGTTTCAACAAATTTTTTAAATTCAAATTTTTTAGATTTATATTGACGTCGTGATAATATTTAATCTTTTTTAGCTCTCGTATGTGTCATTTGATATTAGAATTTGTTAATACCTTTATAACAATAAATGATAAGAACGAAAACAAACAATGAAACATACATTTTTTTTGCATTTATTAGAAAAAAAAATTTATATTATTTTAAATAATTGAAGGTAAAAGGGATTTTTGTTTATGAATTGGGCTCACCATTTATTAAAATAAACTTAAATGCATATATGGTTAAGACGATACTCTCAAATAGTGGAAAAAATTGTTTGGATCGGGTAAAAAATAATTTTTTAAACCAAATTAGAAAGTGATGTCTAGCCAACATTAATGATTTTTTTAACCATAAAATTCCCTATAACTATATTTTTCATTAAGACTCATGTATTTTATCTTGATTGAGATTGTATTTGGAATATTGATTCCCTTTCTTCTTCTATTTCTTTTTTATGAGTATTTAGGGCTTTGGTATCCTTGTTGCATTCGATCATTACTTTCGATTATTGAAAAATAGTTTAGTTACTTTTATGAAGTAATCAGTTATAATTTACGTGTTTTTATCAACTTTTCAATAATGAAATCATTGCAACGAATAATTTATTAAACTTGTGACTAGTGGGTATTTGAATTGATATCCACTTTGATGGTGGGAATATTATTATTGATTAGTGTCAGTCGTCGCAAAGCTCATGCGCACCTATGAAAAATTTTAGTAGTTAGTCGCAACTAGCAATAAACTTTTTTTTTTTTAATTTTATTTTGATCTTAGATGAGTGTGTATATGACCATCTACATGTTGTATCAATAGTTTAATTGGAAACTTCATGACCGCAATGTTTGACAAGTGATTTGCCAAAAATTGTCAGTAATCAAAAAGTTCATGGCCGTAATGTTTGACAAGTGATTTTAACCAGTGTTGTGAAAGACGTTTTTTTGGGCGCGCCCGGGGCACGCTTGGGGCGTTTTCGGGTCAAAACGCCCCAGGGAGTGAATCCTGGGGCGGACCTTTCACGGGGCGGTGGTTTTTTGAGTTTGGGCGTTCGCCTAGACTCGGGGTGTACGCCCTAAACGCCCCGAGCGTCTAAGCGTACGCCCAATGTAAATCATACCATTCGAATCGATTCAACAATGAAAAAATAAGTATTGTTCAAATGCATCGCAAATAAGCAAGAATCAACGTGAATCAATGCAGAAATCTCACAAAAAAAACATATAAATACTTGTTTTTACAATTTTTGGGAGAAATTTACCTTTGCTAGGATCGACTAGGTTTCTGAACAAAACCCATACCCTTCGACGTTCTTCTCTCTCAATAGTTAGGGTTTTCTGAGAAAATTTTGTCCACAGTCAGAGATGCAGACTTGCAACGCCATCATCAACAGTGATTTTCTTGTTTCTATACATTAACCCATCTCTCTGTTTTTTTTCTCTCTCTCTCTCTCTATCTTTCCTTCTCTCTCGTCTCTTACTTCCTCTGTGTTTAGTCACTGAGAGAGACAATGCTCAGTGTTTAGTCAAATTTGAAGTCTAAAGTGGTAGAAAGTGTATATTTTGTGACACTTGTCACCCCCATTTGCCTGATTGCTTCCACTTGCCCCGTTACCACATATCTAAATTTATTTATTTCTTTGTGCTCCACTTTCCTATTTTCTCTTTTAATTTATTATTTATATTTTTTTAATTTACGTTTCATTTTATATTATTGGGTGAGTAAAATTTTGAGAGTTTTTAGTATATACATAAATAGAATAGTTTTTTAGTTGATAAGGTTTTAAGAACTTTTGAATAAAATTTACTATTTTTAGTAAAGTTTATTAAAAATTAATTAATTTATGTCATTTTAATTTTTTAATATTTTATAATTTAATTAAAATTATTTTATTCAAAACGCCCCAACGTTTCAAAAGGCTTACGCCCCAACGCCTCGGGGCTTATGCCTCGCCTCATTGAGGCAAAATGCCTCGCTCAACGCCCTCGCCTCTGAAAACACTGATTTTAACTAAAAATTTTGGGATCAGTTTGTGATGTTACAAATAATATTAGAGTGGGTTTAAATAAAGAGAGTTTATGATGATCAATTTCTGTGGTGTAGTGAAAAACACCATAATACATATCTATGGCCTATAAACCCATAAGTAAATTCAGCTAGAACTTGAGAAAAAAATACATGAGATTAACGAGTTGTTGACTAATGAATTTTGTATCTGTTAGATTATGTATAGTCTAGTTATTGCTTAGTTAGTTTAGTCCCACATTAGTTGTGTATGGCTTTGCCTCTCCTATTAGCTTGTATAAATAGGATATCTCCCTTGTAAGCAAATCACACCATTCAATACAATTCTCATCTTTGTATTGTCTCACTTTCTCTCTTAAATTCAACATGGTATAGAGCCAGGTTCTTAGTGGTTCTCAGTATATCAAAAGTTGAGTATGCTCTATGATTGCCACTATTAGTGGATCTTTCACATCAGAAATATTTCTTGTATATCCTTTTCATACCTGTCGGGTCATCACTATAGACAAAGTCTCATTCTCCATCGATGTCATCTCAGCCACCACTCCATCGACGTCACTATAATCAGAGTTTCATTCTCCATCGACGTCTTCTCAGCCGCCACTCCATCAACAGTTGACCGTTGACCATTGACCGACAACCAGATTTGACCAGGTGCTTTCTTCTCAGTTTTCTCTCCCGAATTCAATTTTTTTGTGGTCTGTTTGTGCTTTTGGCATTTGTAGATAGCAGAAAAATATATTTTTCATCATGTTCAGTCTGTATTGGATGGTACACACTATATTGTTTAGTCTCAATTTATGCGAAGTTTCCTCAAAAGTCATAAGCTTTGGTCTTATGTGGTTGGTACTGTCGAGAAGCTGGTTAAAGGGGCTAATGAAACTAATGATGCTCTTCTCACTCGTCTCATTGATTGGGAAAGTAATCATTATCGAATTCTCACATGGTTATGTAACACTACTATTCCATCTATTTCTGCCCTATTTGGTAGCTTTGATGAAGCTAAAGGTGCTTGGGATATGCTTGTTTCTCGTTATTCTGCTGTTGATGGTGCTCAAGAATATCAGCTTCTGTTTGAGCTGTTTTGTCTAAAGCAAGAACTGGGGCAGAGCATTAATGATTTTCTTGCTTGCATGCAATTCTTATGGAACCAAATTGATCTCTCTGATCCTATTTATGCCAAAATGTATGTTGAACGAAGGGATCAACATCGTCTTCACCATTTCTTATGGCATTACGTGATGATTTTGATTCTATTCATGTGCAGCTTTTACATCGCTCTCTTCTTCCTACTTTGGACAATGCCATTTTCAAACTTGTTCATGCAAAAAGTAGATCACAGACCAAGCACTCTCAACATAGTCCTTCAGTGTTGGCTGCTCCATTATCTAGTTCTTCATCATTTCAGCTAGAGCACTCTGACAAGTTCGATTCTCCTCGATTTCCTACTAAGCCTCGCGACAACAATTTCTGTCGTTATTGTAAATGTCGAGGGCACACTATTGATAAATGTTGGCGAAAGGGAAGATCCAATGCTCCCACAGCTGCAGTTGCTCATCCTGAGAGCACTCTCTCTATAGTTGTTCCATATCCATCTACAGTTACAGCTTCATCTTCAGTTGCACCCCCTGACGGGTCATCAGGATCTACTATCACCTTATCTGTAGTTGACTTCAAGGCAATAGTTAATCAGGTCATCCAGTCTCGTTCTGGTAATGCATCTTCCTCTGCCCTCTCAGTCCAGCCAGGTAATTCTACCTCTTAGCTTTTTGATTCCACTTGTTGCAACCATATGACATCTTTCCCAGTTTTATTTACCACATCTGCACCTTCACCTCATTCCTCATTCATCCGCACAGGTGATGGTTCCACTATGACTGTTAAAACTATAGGCACCATCAATAGTCGTTCTCTTTCTATTTCTGAAGTTTTTCATGTGCCATAATTATTCTATAATCTTTTTTCCGTTGGGAAATATGTGAGCTTGGATATAGACTTGTCTTTGACTTTTCTGGTGTGAATGTGCAGGATCCTCGTACTGGTTATACCCTTTGGGATCGGGTGTAGAATTGGGTGCATGTTCGAACTCTCATCCTTACACCTTCCCGCCTCCAACGTCTCTGCTGCTGCCTCCTTGTCACCACCATCCCTTGCATTTTGGCATTCGCGTCTTAGTCATGCATCTACATCTCGGGTACAACTTTTAGCCTCAATAGGTTTGTTAGGGTCAGTGTCTAAAAGTTCTTTTGATTGTATTTCGTGTCAACTTGGAAAACAATCGGCTTTGCCTTTTAATAATAGTGAGTCTCATGCTACTGTTTCGTTTGATTTAATTCATTCTGATGTTTGGGGACCTTCTCCTATTGCTAGTATGAGTGGTTCACGCTATTTTGTAATTTTTATTGATGATTTCTCTCGTTACACTTGGGTATTTTTAATGAAATCTCGTTTTGAATTATTGGATATTTATCGTAAAATGGTTGAAACCCAATTTTCAAAACCAATCAAAGCTTTTCATTCTGATAATGCTTTAGAATATACTTAATATGCTTTTCAAGCCATCCTAAAAAGTTATGGCACTGTTCTTCACTTGTCATGTCCTGACATTTCACAACAAAATGGTCGAGCTGAACGTAAACTTAGGCACATTTTAGACACTATTCTCACCCTCCTCATTTCCACATATGTTCCTACCCCATTTTGGGGTGAAGCCACTCTCACGGTTGTCTACACAATCAATAGGCCGCCTACCCTTATCCTTGAAAATTGCACTCTTTACGAGCGGTTGTTTGGCTCTGTTCCCTAATATCACCATCTTCATGTTTTTGGTTCTGCTTGTTTTGTTTTACTCCAACCCCATGAGCACACCAAACTCGAGCCTCGTTCTCGGATATATTGCTTTCTTGGATATGGAATGGAATAAAAAGGCTATCGGTGTTATGATCCTGTGTCTCGTTGTCTTCTTATCTCCCATCATGTAGTTTTCTAGGAGCATAGACTATTTCATGAAATTGGAAAATTCAGCATGCCATCTTTTCCTCCTTTGCCACACTTATGGAGACTCCTATTTCTCCTACTCACACTAGTGATGTCTTGCCCGAGTCTCCCTCACTTAATACTCTCGACGTCGCTTTGCCTGAGTCTCCAGGGTCTGTTACATATGAGGATCATGTTCACACTTCCCCTCCAAACCTTCGTCGATCCACCAGAGTAAGATCTCTTCCATCTCATCTCTAGGATTTTCCTTGCTTTCATGCTTTAGCTACTTTACATGAGCCCTACTCCTATCGTAAGGCTTCCACCCTTTTTGGCAGACTACGATGAAAGAGGAACGTAATGTTTTACACAAGAATAATACATGGGATTTGGTTAATTTGCATCCTGGAAAGTCTGTGGTTAGCAGTAAGTGCATTTACAAAATTAAGACTTGTTCAGATGGTACTGTTGACAGGTACAAGGCTCGACTTGTTGCCAGGGGTTTTACTCAGGAGTATGGTGTGGACTATGAGGAGACCTTTGCTCCAGTTGCTCGTTTATCTTCTGTGCGTGCTTTGTTGGCTGTTGCAGCCTCTCGCCATTGGTCACTTTTCAAATGGATGTTAAAAATGCATTCCTTAATGGTGATCTTAGTGAAGACATCTATATGCAGCCACCTTCTAGACTATCTAATCCAACAAACAAGGTATATCGTCTTCGTCGAGCTCTGTATGGACTTAAGCAGGCTCCTCGAGGATGGTTTGCTAAGTTTAGCAACATTGTGTCTAGCCTTGGATATTCCATCAGCTCTTATAATTCAACCTTGTTTGTTCGCTGCATAAACCGGGGCATCATACTTCTTCTGTTATATGTTGATGACATGATTATCATCGGGGATGATCCTATTGGTATTTAGGAACTTAAACAGTTTCTCAATCAACACTTTGAGATGAAAGATCTTGGTCCTCTCAGCTATTTTCTTTGTCTTAAGATTTCATTTTCTTCTGATGGTTATTATTTGACACAAGCTAAATATATCTCTGATATGCTTTCTCGGGCAAATCTCACAGACGGTAAGGTTGTTGACATACCAACTGAGCTTAATGCTCGTCTTACACCTCATGATGGCGAACTTCTTCGTGATTTTACTTTGTATCGACATTTGGTTGGCAGTTTTGTCTACCTTACTGTTACTCGACCTGATATCTTGCATGTTGTCCATCAGGTAAGTCAGTTTATAGCTGCTCCTCGCTCTACTCATTTTGCTGCTGTTCTTCGCATCATTTGTTACCTAAAGGGGACATTGTTTCGTGAGCTCTTTTTATCCTCTCGGTCTCCTCTTCAGTTGTGTGCTTATACCGATGCAGAGTGGGCAGGTGATCCTACAGATCGTCGTTCTACCACCAGTTATTGTTTCCTACTTGGCACCTCTCTTATCTCTTGGCGTAGTAAGAAATAAACTGTTGTTGCTCGATCTAGTACTGAGGCAGAATATCGTGCTTTAGCTGACACTACCTCTGAGCTTTTTTGGTTGCGATGGTTGTTATAAGATATGGGTGTACCACTTTCTGCTGCCACTCCTGTATACTGTGACAATAGGAGTGCTAATCAGATTGCCCATAATGATGTGTTTCATGAACGGACCAAACATATTGAGATTGATTGTCATTTTGTCCGTCATCATCTCCTTTAGGGCTCCCTACAGCTTCATTCTGTCACATCCAAGGATCAGCTCACAGATATCTTTACCAAGTCACATCCTCCAAGGCGTTTTAGTGATCTTGTTTCCAAACTCAAGTTGGTTTCTCGTACTCCACCTTGAGTTTGAGGGGGCTGTTAGATTATGTATAGCCTAGTTATTGCTTAGTTAGTTTAGTCCCACATTGGTTGTGTATAGCTTTATCTTTTATATTGACTTGTATAAATAGGATAACTCCTTTATAAACAAATTTCACAATTTAATACAATTATCCTCTTTGTATTGTCTCACTTCCTCTCTTAAATTTAACAGTATCCATGTATTGGCCGAGTTATTGACTCAAATAATTTGATCTTTTACGCCAAAAAATAATGCTAATAGAAAATAGTAAAAGATAAATATTTTACATAGAAATACCCTAATTTAATACGCTGATAAACATGACCAGGTAAGGACAAATTGACTTGACCTATTGGCACGCAAGAGTAAACGCAGTAGGCCATTTACGCGTAAAAATCACTAAACCCTTCAAGTCATCACCAATTAAATATCCAGCCTTACTAGCTACATACCAATTCTCTAGTCTCCAAATTAAACCTTCAAATGTCGAGTAGCCAACTTCACTTTGTGTTGATCCCTTTCATGGCGCAAGGCCACATGATTCCCATGGTGGACATGGCTAAGCTTCTTGCAGAGCGTGGCGTGACAGTGAGCTTAATCACTACCCCTCACAATGCATCAAGATTCAACACAGCCATCGATCGAGCCGCAACCGAAGCCGGTCTCCCGATTCGGCTAGTCCAAATCAAATTTCCAAGCCAGGAGGTAGGTCTTCCTATAGGTTGCGAGAATCTTGACACTTTATCTTCAAGAGACCTGTTGAAAAAATTCTACAATGGAATTGATAAGCTACAAGAACCAACAGAACAGTTTCTCGCGAAAGCGAATCCATCACCAAGTTGCATAATATCAGACAAGTGTCTTTCTTGGACGTCAACAATTGCCCAGAAATTCAACATCCCTAGGATTGTGTTTCATGGGATGTGTTGCTTTTCCCTTTTGAGTTCTCACAATGTCAAGCTTTACAATGCCCACCTTTCTGTTGCTTCAGATTCGGAACCTTTTGTGGTGCCTGGAATGCCAAAAGGGATTGAATTTGAAGTAACAAGGGCTCAACTGCCAGGAGCATTTGTTAGTCTACCTGATTTGAATGATATTCGCGACAAGATGAGAGAGGCTGAATCTTCAGCTTTCGGAGTTGTGATTAACAGTTTCGATGAATTGGAGAATGGTTGCACTGAGGAGTACGCGAAGGCTATTAAGAAAAAGGTATGGTGCATTGGACCTGTTTCTTTATGTAACAAGAAGAATTTGGACAAGCTTGAGAGAGGGAACAAAGCTTCAATCGACGAGAAAAAATGCTTGGAATTTCTCGACTCAATGAAACCGAGTTCAGTTATTTACGCTTCCTTTGGTAGTCTTTGCCGTCTTGTTCCATCACAATTGATACAACTTGGGTTGGGTTTAGAATCATCAAAACAACCATTTATTTGGGTAGTCAAAACAAGGGATCAGAGATGTTATGATGAGTTAAATAAGTGGTTAAAAGATGAGAGATTTGAAGAGAGGATCAAAGGGAGGGGACTTTTGATCAAATGTTGGGCTCCACAAGTTCTGATATTGTCACACCCAGCTATAAGAGGGTTCTTGACTCATTGTGGCTGGAACTCAACAATAGAAGGGGTGTGTTCTGGGGTGCCGATGATAACTTGGCCTTTATTCGCCGAGCAATTCTTCAATGAAAAGCTAATTGTTCAAGTTTTGAAGATAGGAGTTCGAATTGGCGTTGAAGTCCCTGTTAGATGGGGTGAAGAAGAGAAACTTGGAGTGTTGGTGAAGAAAGATGAAGTTAAAAAAGCTATAGATACATTGATGAATGGAGGTGAAGAAGGTGAAATGCGAAGAAAGAGAGCAAGAGAACTTGCCCGAATGGCAAGAAAGGCTATGGAAGAGGGAGGGTCTTCTTACATTCACATGTCACTCTTGATCCAAGATATTTTGAAACAATTCATTTAGGCTTGATAGTTCGAGTTATTCTTCTGATGGATTATATCATGTTATACATGTTGTCTTGATTGTTTTAGTGATTTTTCACTTCAAGGTAGTTCATGAAATACTTAAAGACATTGGACTGTAATGCATTTATTGTTATTAATTCGAGCTAGTTATCATCGTCTTTAGTCTAGTGGTTATCTCGAGTCTTTCATATAAAAGATTTTGGTTTGATCTTTCTCTTTCAATGTAATAAAAATAAATAGTTATTAGCTATGTTACCTTAGTAATTAAAAACAAATAGTTATTAGCTATGTTACCTTAGTAATTAAAAACAAATAGTCACAAATTTTACCGTACTCATGATCAAACTCATTTAAGAAGGATCACGATTCTCTTCATTTGAAAATTAAAATGGAGTCAAGTTTATGGTGAGATTGAATGTCACATCGTCAAACAGAGGATATTCAAATTCATGTAACTTGTTAAATTACCGTTTAATCTCCTAAAACCCAAACCTATTATTTTTCTCAAACCCGAATCCTAACCAAATTCGATCAATTGTCAATAAACGAGGCGAGTTGTGTTGGGTACCTCATCCGAATCCCTGCTGTAAACATATTTTTTCCCCTTTTTCCATAGAAAAATTAATATATATATATATGAATTTTATTATAAATTTTTAGAATTTGATAATTTCATTTAAGATAGATGTTAAAGCTTAGAACAATTAACCTACTATAGGGTACCCTCTCGAAATTCTCACTTTTCACAACTTTGGCTTAATGCTTAAGGCTCCTCCCTCCCCGGGGGTAGCGAGCGAAGGTGCAGATCTAAGTGGTTTGGTATAATAGAAAATGAGAGTTCTACCATGCTCTTCACCACCTATCATTAATAACAAGGAAGTTCTTCATAAGAGGTACACTTTTAACTATCGTAGCGTTCATGAGGTACTTTCCCTTTAAATCTTTCATCAACGCAACAATGTCTCATGAATCGTATTTTTTTTAGTAGAAGCTAATCTGAATATCCAACCTCAATAAAAAAGTAGTGACCCTTTGACACAAAGTCAAAGGTAGAAAAATTTAATTAGAGTCACCACTTGGTTAACTCAAGAAACCAATAACCTTTAGCTACTAGTCAAAGAGAGATCAAATTCGTGACTTAGGGTACAATGTGAGACAATCGAAAGAAAGAGCACCACAAACTTGCCTAGGCCACAAAAGACTTGGCCTCTACTTTTGCTAATCAAGGGATACGTTAATTAAGAACCAACTACTTATATTCTTCAAGTTTTAATTCCATGATCAATCACACATACAACAGTATGGAGCACACAATATCATGATGAATGGACAGTTACATCAAAGAAAGTAAAGAAATTAAATAAAATAAAAACATTAAAAAATTTAAAACAATTAAAATCTATCATGCAAGTTAAACATATAAACATGCTTATCATATGAATAATCTAGAGATATTTAATATCAAATTAAGAATCAGATTCTCAAAGAAATATTGGAACAAGAAAATCAAATCATATTATGTTCGATTACAAACCTAAAAATGCATTATATGGTTCATCATACCTAAACAGATTATCATGCAGTTCTAAAATGGAAGATAGGGTTTATATATATAGTAACAGGAACTTACTAAAAAAAGATAAACACGTTTTAACCTTAACCATAGCTTGCACATATCTAGAGTAGCGCAACACAGGCTTGCACAACTCTAGATATGTGATGCAACACATAAACAATATCATGACTTTACAATTCATTTGCACACCAAAATTCTATGCTACTATAAAACTTTCATAGAAAAATGATGATTAGGAAAACATATACCTTTGTGAAACCCTAGCTTGAACCTGCAATAGAATTAGATAAAATACAACTTTTATTTCATGCGATTATCAACCAACCAATTTATTGCACATTATGTCATGGATAATTTCCTAGAACAACATTTATGTCATACTAGCATCATCATCACAAAATATTTCATGCGAAGCACTCAAACAATTATTCTCATGTCATTTCAAACAAGATGATCATACAAGCAATTATTTTAGAAAATAATTAACATCTACTTTAGGAAGCGCTACAAGATCCAAATGATGCCTAAATAGAAAATAAATCGCAGTCTTTGCCCACACTTGTCTCTAATTGTGTAATGGATGCTTGAACTTGGTTATTTCCTCTTGAACCTCTCAAGAAAAAGATGTTGATTCTTGACTTCAACAACGATTGCAGTGATTTGTTCCTTGATTATGGCTTAGTACAATATTGAATAAATTTAAACTCCTTGAGCGTAGAGATGGTCAAGAAACTCTAGAACCCTTACTCAAGTGTTTCCCTTGTGTTTGAATTAATTAACCCAAATTAAAAGCTCACTCGTGTGTTTATATAATCACTCAATTTGCTTAAATATTTTGGTTTAGAGAACTCTCTCCAAGAACACTCAAGAATAATTTCTAGAGAAAAAACATAAGCATAGTTTCAGCCTTTCCACCCTAATTCTATGTACCAAAAGTTGAACCCAAATGTCTTATTTATAGTGCTTTAAGTGATAGAGTTAGCTTAAGATAGGTTTCTAGGTTTTTAAATAATAACAAAATTCTCCGGAGCTAATCTGAACACTATGAGTTGATCAACTAAATTTAATGGATGATATAAGACGAGTAAAAAATTTATCTGGGTTTTTTTACTTTATCTGCAACATGTACATATCTAGAGTTGTGCAGGATAGACTTTCACAACTTTAGGATTGCACAGGCTTCAATACTGCTCCAATTGCAAAACTGTACTTTAATTGGGTTTTTTAAGGTGGTGTGCAGGTTATCTATTAACCCATAATTTTCATTTGAAGACTGTGCAAACGTGTGCATATCTAAAGTTGCACAAAGATGGTTTGTGCAACTTTAGAGTTGCATGTATGCCTAATTTTGCTTGCTTGTGTTCTTAGTTCTTCTTATGTGCTTTAAACTTAATAATGTTTTTACCCTTTGACCATATTTCATTTTTATTAGGTTTAACGTGTGGTTGTACCCATAACAATCATAATTCTTCATTGTAAATCACTTTTTAAATATCAATCATTTGTGTCTTTGTTGTTTTCATAGAGATTCAAGAGAAATGATACTTGATACTGCCAAAAACTACCCTTCCAATGAGGGGACAACACGTGGCTTCTCCTGCCAAACGGATCAGGGAGGACACATGGATGAACCAGGATTGGATGGCTCGGCCCCTGTCATAAACCGCTGCCTTCCAAGACTCGGTCACCTCACGTCACCACCGCCTTCCGGGCCATCATGCCCCAGCCTTGATGAGCCATTAGGGCAACAGTGCCCCCATACTCGAACGGTTCCTAATCGAGCCAGCCAGGCAAAAGCCCTAGTAAACGGTCCCCAGTCACCTAGCTGGGACTGCTAGGCATCATCACCTGACCAAGTTGAGTTGTCAGATCACAGAACCGCCCTTAGACTTGGACAGTTCCTGATCAAACAACAAGGTAAAAGCCCTAGTAAACGGTCCCCAGTCACCTAGCTGGGACTGCTAGGCATCATCGCCTGATCAAGTTGAGTTGCCAGATCACAGAACCACCCTTAGACTTGGACGGCTCCTGATCAAATGACAAGGTAAAACCCTAAAAGAACGGCCTTTAATCGCCTAGATGGGCCTGTTAGGCATCATCATTCAGTCTAGTTGTAACATCATATCATTGCCGCCCCAAGCCGGGGACTGCCTTCTAACACCCTATAAAAAAGGCCAGGTATGCATCCTAAAGACCCAAGGTTTTTTTTTCTTAATCACTGAGATCAACACGACAAGTCTCCATATAATTTGCTTTATCTGAATTAAGCATCGTAGCATCTCCGGAGGCACCCCTCCGGTGACCCATAGTCTCTCTTTCCTTGTGCAGGAATAGGTGTAACCAGGCCCCAGCTCAGCTGTACACATTTTTGGCATCAACAGATTGGCGTCGTCCATGGGAAACCGCATCTTTTGCTGATAGTAACAGCAAAGAAACACAGAACTCATTTGTTGTCATGCCACCCAAAACCCCCGGAAGGGACCGTAGCGAAGGAGTAATGAGTTCTGACGCAAGTTCTTTGGCCGACTCGGCAGCCCAACCCAACGTGGTCACTCTCCAGGCCCAATACGTAGAACTCTCGAAACTAGTGGCCGACTTAGCCGCTGAAGTCCGTGGAAGAGCCCAGCATACACCACCCCCACCCCTGCAGTCGGAACCAAGCCCCCATGGGTCAGCTCGTCAACCGCCTGTCGAGGGCTGCTCGGCGACCGCACCACCTCCACCTCGTGCGGCCAGGTCTGGGGGAAGTCCTCCGTCCAGAAACAACGAAGGTCTCGGTAAACGGATCGGGGACATAGAAGAACGAATCAATGAGGCGTTCAAAGGGCGTGGACACAATATTATAGACGTACTCGATGTACATGACCCATCTTTCGCTCAGGAGGTTCTCGAAGCCCCTCTCCCACCGAACTTTCGCATGCCACAAATCAAACCATATGATGGCTCAACTGACCCACTGGATCACCTCCAACACTACCAAACGACCATGACCCTCCACAGACACTCCGACCCTGTGATGTGCAGAGCATTTCTCTTTACTCTAGAAAAAGCCACTAGAACGTGGTATGTCCGTTTGAAACCTGGAGGGATCCATACCTTCAAAGAGCTGAGGTACGCCTTCGTCTCTCATTTCATCAGTAGCAAGGGACCAAAGAAAACCTCAGAGTCATTATTCAATATTGTCCAATTGAAAGGTAAAAAACTCTGGGCTTATATTTCAAGGTTCAACACCGTCGCTTGGGACATCCCTGACCTTGGCCCCGGCGTCTAGTTGCTGGCATTCAAAAATGGGCTAAGATCCGGGGCCTTCAGCTAAAAACTAACCAGACACCCACCTGAGGACATGGGCGAAATTTTGGCCCAGGCCGAAAAATACATGCTGGCAGAGGATGACCAGGCATTCCGCAGAGAGCGAGAGAGAGATGCAGAGAGGAGAAAGAGAGGTCCTGCTAGTCCAATTCGTGAAACGGTGAAGCAGCTATTTCGTGATGAAAGACCTAAAGCCCCAAGGTCTTTAGGTAACGGACCTCGAGCTTTCAGGACCTTCGAAACCAACTCCAAAACCTCGGGGTTATCCGACAATTACACCCTCTTAAATACATCCAGGACTAACGTCTTGATGCAAATCCATGACAGGGGTCTCCTACAGTGGCCTCCAAGGCCACCAAACCTCAATCCCGACCGAAACACCTGGTGTAGGTTCCACAGAAACTACGGCCATAATACCAAAGAATGCAAAGCTCTAAAACAACAGATCGAGGCCCTCATTAATAGAGGATATTTGAAAGAGTTCACTAGGCCACGGATGGAAAGATTTGTGGAGCGGCCCCGAATGAGTCCTGAACGCACCCTCGAGCAAAACAAGCCTACACGACCAGCTCGGAAGAGCCCTAAGCCAAACCACGGAGAATCGAGTCAAAAAAAAGTAGAGGCCCCCACGACAAAAATCATTAAGACCATTTATGAAGGACCCGCAGCCGGGGGCAGATCTAGTAAAAGCGGGAAGGCTTACGCCAGGTCGATAGCTTCTGTTTTCGGGCCCCATAAACGGCACAAGGCGGGCGAAATTATTTCCTTTTCAAATGAAGATTTACAAGGGATCCAGATTCCTCACGATGATGCTGTCGTAATTTCCCTCCTCGTGGCCAATCATGAGATTAAGCAAGTTCTGGTCGATAACGGAAGCTCAGCCGACATTCTCTTCTACGATGCCTTCCGATAGATGCAGTTGGGGGACTCCCAATTGGAGTCGGTCTCTACCCCACTTTATGGTTTCTCAGGAGGACCAGTCTTTACAGAGGGCAGTATAACCCTTCCGGTGACAGTAGGAAAAGCCCCCCGACAGCGACTGTGCAAACTACTTTCTTGATCATACGACAGCCGTCGTCCTACAATATGATACTCGGGCAACCAACGCTAAACAAACTCCGAGCCATTGTCTCCACCCATCATCTCAAAATCAAATTTCTTACTGATAAAGGAGTAGGTGAAATCAAAAGAGATTAACAAATCTCAAGGTCCTATTATCTCAGCGCAGTACGAGAAGACAAGAAGGCTGAAGCCCTCCCACTTGAGCTGGATGACCTTAGAGATGAAGGGAGCCGCCCAAAGAGCCAACCAATGGACAAATTAACTGCTATCCCCCTCATCAAAGACAGCACCCGAATAATTCAAATTGGCTCAGACCTGCCGAAAACCCACAAAGAGTCATTGCTCACCCTCCTTCGGGCAAACCAAGATTTATTTGCTTGGACAGCTGCCGATATGCCCGGAATCAACCCAGATGTTATAGTCCACAGATTGAGCGTGGATCCAAACTATAAACCAGTTATCCAAAAAAAAAGGTTATTCGCTCCGGAGCGGCAGACGGCTGTCCGAGCCGAAGTGGACAAGTTACTGTCCGCCAAGTTCATCCGGGAAGTTAGTTATCCAGAATGGGTATCCAATGTTGTGATGGTGAAGAAAGCAAATGGCAAGTGGCGGATTTGCATTGATTTCTCGGACCTTAATAAAGCCTGTCCAAAATATAGTTTTCCACTACCAATGATCAATCAACTTGTCGACGCCACGTCAGGATATGAGTTGCTGACCTTCATGGATACTTATTCAGGGTATAATCAGATCCTCATACACAGACTAGACTGGGAAAAAACAACGTCCATTACAGAACAAGGACTCTACTGCTACAGGGTCATGTCTTTCGGTTTGAAAAATATCGGGGCCACCTACCAGAGGCTAGTGAACAAGATTTTTCAAAGACAGATAGGGCGGAACATGGAAGTATATGTCGACTACATGCTAGTTAAAAGCGTCAAAGCCCAGAGGTTGATTTACAAGAAGCTTTTGATGTCCTCTGTCATCACCAAATGAAGTTAAACCCCACCAAGTGTGCTTTCGGAGTCATTGGAGGGAAATTTCTGGGATTTATAGTCACTCATCGAGGCATAGAAGCAAACTCGAAAAAAATAGATGCCATTCTCACCATGAATCCACCACGGACCATAAGAGAGGTTCAACGACTCACTGGAAGAATAGCGGCTTTGAGTCGGTTCATGTCAAAATCAGCTGAAAAGTGTCTCCCTTTCTTTAAAGCTATCCGAAAACACAAAGATTTCGTTTGGTCTTCGGATTGTCAGGAAGCATTTGCAGAATTGAAAAGATATCTGGGTACGCCCCCTGTTCTCACCAAACCGATGGCCGGAGAAGAACTCTTCTTATATCTCTTGGCTGGACTCGAAGTAGTGGCCTTCTTTCTGATTCGAGATAAGGAAGGAATACAGAAACCAGTGTACTATGTAAGCCAGGTGCTCCATGATGCCAAAACTAGATATCTACCTGTGGAAAAAATGGCATATGCTCTCTTGATTTCAGCCCGAAAGCTTCGACCGTACTTTTAAACACACACCATCACTCTCATCACCAACCAACCCCTTCGGCAAGTACTCCACAAACCTGATGTTTCTGGCAGAATGGTTAAATGGTCAATAGAGCTTGGTGAGTTCAACATTCGCTACTGGCCTCGGGCAGCTATAAAGGCCCAAGCCTTAGCTGATTTTATCATGGAAACCACTCTACCATCATCGGAAGAACCACTTCAGACGAGTGAAGAGCCAAGTATGGTCCCGGAATGGACTCTCCATGTCGACGGTTCATCCACTGACACTGAAAGTGGGGCCGGACTCATCATAAGCGGTCCAAAAAACTTCACCATTGAATATACCTTGAGGTTTGAGTTCAAAGCATCCATCAATGAAGCCGAATACGAAGCTCTACTCGCAGGCATGAAGCTGGCCCTAGTACTTTCCGTAAAAATTCTGACTGCCTACAGCGATTCTCAGTTACTAGTAAACCAGATCAATGGAGAGTTTGAAGCCCGAGGGGAAAGGATCACTCGTTACCTTGTTAAAGCCAAAGCATTGGCCGAGCAGTTCGAAGTATTCTGTATTAACCAAATTCCACGGACCGAGAATTTGAAAACAGACTCTTTAGCCCGCCTTGCGTCATCCCGCCCATTCGAACCAAGGCGGGCAGTTTATCTCGAGACACTTGTCACGCCCAGCATCGCTAAAATCATGATACTACCCGTAGATGATCAAGAAACATGGATGAGTCCTCTCCTCGAGTATCTACGTAACAATAGACTTCCAGATAACAAGAACGAAGCTCGGAATGTCATGTCAAGGGCAGCACGGTACGCTATTTTGGACGATCAATTGTACAAAAGAGGTCTCACGATGCCCTATTTGAAATGCCTCGGTCTAATCGAAGTCAACTATGCTCTCCGAGAAGTACATGAAAGGATATGTGGAAATCACCTTAGAGGAAGAGCCTTAGCGTTCAAAATCCTTCGCCAGGGGTACTATTGGCCTAGAATAAGGGAAAAAGCTGCAGAGTTGGTTAAAAAATGTAAAAATTGCCAACAATTCACCTTCATCTCACATCGACTGGCAACCCTCCTCAAACCAATTGTCAGTCCGCTTCCCTTTACTATGTGGAGGATGGATCTTCTCGGACCTTTCCCTATGGCCACCGGCCAACGGAAGTATCTCATAGTGGCAATCGATTATTTTACAAAATGGGTAGAAGCCGAGCCATTGGCCAATATCACCGATCATCAAGCCTGAGGCTTCGTTTGGAAGTCGATCGTATGTCGTTTCAGAATACCTCGAGTGTTGGTTACCGATAATGGCAAACAGTTTGACAGTGGTCGATTCAAAACATTCTGCAAGGAACTGCATATCAAGCACCATTTCTCCTCGGTAGGATATCCCCAAGCTAACGGGCAAGCCGAGGTCACCAACCGAATGCTTCTTCAAGGCATCAAGAGAAGACTGGACGAAGCAGAAAAACAATGGGCGAGCCATTTGCCTAATATACTTTGGGCCTATCGAACAACAACTCGGGCACCAACCAGGGAAACCCCTTTTTTTATGACCTTTGGATCGGAGGCCATAATTCCATTAGAGATAGGAGTACCCTCGCACCATATACAGGGCTTCGAGGAACGGAGTAATGAAGAAGCCTTAAACATGAATGCTGATCTTCTTGACGAGGCCCGAGACATAACCCAAAGCCGGGTAGCAGCCTACCAACAGCGTGCGGCTAGGTACTACAATTAAAAAGTAAGAGGAAGACATTTCTCGCTCCAAGATCTCGTCCTAAGAAAAACTGAAGTATCCTGGCCACGAGAAACCGGAAAGTTGGCCCCGATCTAGGAAGAACCATATCGAATTAAAAAGGTTTGCCGCCCTGGAACTTTTGAACTCGAAGAATTAAACGGAAAGGTCATTCCTTGTACTTGGAACGCGGAACATCTTCGACGTTTTTATCAACGAAAAATGCTACTCATATGTACACAAGTCTCGTTTTATAAATAAAGAACTTTTATTACATTTTTTTTCTGAAAACTAACACAAAAAAGCCTAAAGCAAGGCAAAGTAGGGCACTAACAGCCTCAAAATACATAACTACAACAAAAAACTGGCCAAGCCAGAGCAAAAAAGGCTGCAACAGACTACCCTCAACCTAAGCTCGGATGATCTCCTCCAGGGGTAGGAGACCCCGTGCCTGATCGTCCTTCACGCCCTCTAGCCTGGTCCTGTCCATCAGCATGCTCCTCGTCTGAACCCAGCAGCTCCTCATCCTCGGGCCCCAGCAAGTCCAATGCAGAGAAATAAAGCTCCGGGTACATGGCCACAGCCTTCCCCTTGGCCTCCATGAAGCCCGTGAGGTACTGTTGGCCACCCTCGAAAACGACAGCCAGGCGATAGGCCTCCAAGCCCTGGAAAGACGCTAAGGCTTCCTCCACGGCCGCCCGAGTACGAGCCTCAGCATCCTCTGCAGCAGCATGAAGATGAGCCTCAGCCTCCTCCGCAGCAGCACTAAGGCGAGCCTCGACCTCCTCCGCAGCCTTCCGAGCAACAGCCTCGGCTTCGACCTTAGCCAAGATAGCTGACTCCAATGAGGCCTGCAACCGGCAAACAGCCTCTGTCTTCTCCTCCAGCTAGCGCTGGGTACGTCCTAGGAGCTCCGCTGTCTCCATGCAGCAACGGGTGGCTGTGCCCACCAGAACACCCATCTGAGACCGGAAGGCAGGCGTGAAACAAAATTCCGTAAAGACAAAGAACGTAAAGCAAAGTAAAAACAAAAACTAACTTGAGAAGCCAAAGCCTCAGTCGCCTAGCAGAGAGAGTCCATGGTCTTTCGGCCCAACTCAGCAATGTCACGAGGAGGGGTCCCCTTAAACAGATGTTCCCTCGCCACCCGAGGATGTGCGAAGATGGATTGCTCCACTAGTCCTCGGACTCAAGGTATTCTTGGCCGAGAAGATGGATTGCTCCACTGGTCCTCGGCCCACTATCTTCAAGGTCCAAGGAGACGGATTGCTCCACTTGTCCTCGGACCCATGGCATTCAAGGCCGAGGAGATGGATTGCTCCATAAGTCCTCGGCCTATTCTCTTCAAGGTCCGAGGAGATGGATTACTCTATTTGTCCTTGGACTCAAGGTATCCAAGGCTGAGGAGATGGATTGCTCCACTGGTCCTCGGCCCATTCTCTTCAAGGTCCTAGGAGATAGATTGCTCCAGTTGTCCTCGGACCCATGGTATTCTCGGCCAAGGAGATGTATTGCTCCACTGGTCCTCGGCTCACTCTCTTCAAGGTCCGAGGAGATGGATTGCTCCACTTGTCCTCGAACCCATGGTATTCTTGGCCGAGGAGATGGATTGCTCCACTAGTTCTCGGAGTCAAGGTATTCTTGGCCGAAGAGATTGATTGCTCTACTGGTCCTCGGCCCACTCTCTTCGAGGTCCAAGGAGATGGATTGCTCCACTTGTCCTCGGACCCATGGTATTCTTGGCCGAGGAGATGGATTGCTCCATAAGTCCTCGGCCCATTCTCTTCAAGGTTCAAGGAGATGGATTGCTCCATTTGTCCTCGGACTCAAGGTATTCAAGGCCGAGGAGATGGATTGCTCCACTGGCCCTCGGCCCATTCTCTTCAAGGTCTGAGGAGATGGATTGCTCCAGTTGTCCTCGGACCCATGGTATTCTCGACCGAGGAGATGGATTGCTCCACTGGTCCTCGGCCCACTCTCTTCAAGGTCCGAGGAGATGAATTGCTCCACTTGTCCTCGAACCCATGGTATTCTTGTCCGAGGAGATGGATTGCTCCACTGGTCCTCAGCCCATTCTCTTCAAGGTCTGAGGAGATGGATTGCTCCACTAGTCCTCGGACTCAAGGTATTCTTGGCCGAGGAGATTGATTGCTCCACTGGTCCTCGGCCCACTCTCTTCAAGGTCCAAGGAGATGGATTGCTCCACTTGTCCTCAGACCCATAGTATTCTTGGCCGAGGAGATGGATTGCTCCATAAGTCCTCGGCCCATTCTCTTCAAGGTTCGAGGAGATGGATTGCTTCATTTGTTCTCGGACTCAAGGTATTCAAGGCCGAGGAGATGGATTGCTCCACTGGTCCTCGGCCCATTCTCTTCAAGGTCCGAGGAGATAGATTGCTCCAGTTGTCCTCGGACCCATGGTATTCTCGGCCGAGGAGATGGATTGCTCCACTGGTCCTCGGTCCACTCTCTTCAAGGTCCGAGGAGATGGATTGCTCCACTTGTCCTTGGACCCATGGTATTCTTGGCCAAAGAGATAGATTGCTTCACTGGTCCTCAGCCTACTCTCTTCAAGGTCCGAGGAGATGGATTGCTCCACTTGTCCTCGGACCCATGGTATTCTCGACCGAGGAGATGGATTGCTCCACTGGTCCTCGGCCCACTCACTTCAAGGTCCGAGAAGATGGATTGCTCCACTTGTCCTCGGACCTATGGTATTCTTGGCCGAGGAGATGGATTGCTCCACTGGTCCTCGGCCCACTCTCTTCAAGGTCCGAGGAGATGGATTGCTCCACTTGTCCTCGGACCCATGGTATTCTTGGCCGAGGAGATGGATTGCTCCACTGGTCCTCAGCCCACTCTCTTCAAGGTCCGAGGAGATGAATTGCTCCACTTGTCCTCGGACCCATGGTATTCTTGGCCGAGGAGATGGATTGCTCCACTGGTCCTCGGCCCACTCTCTTCAAGGTCCGAGGAGATGGATTGCTCCACTTGTCCTTGAACCTATGGTATTCTTGGCCGAGGAGATGGATTGCTCCACTTGTCCTCGGACCCATGGTATTCTCGACCGAGAAGATTGATTGTTCCACTGGTCCTCGGCCCACTCTCTCCAAAGTCCGAGGAGATAGATTGCTCCATTGACTCAGAGCCCGCTATTCCAAAACGAAGCAGAAATGTAGCACTAATACTTCCTTAAGCACATAAATTGTACTCACGGAAGTGGGGGGCTTGTGATACTGCCAAAAACTACCCTTCCAATGAGGGGAAAACATGTGGCTTCTCTTGGCCAAACGGATCAAGGGAGGACACGTGGATGAACCAGGATTGGATGGCTCGGCCCCTGTCATAAACCGCCGCCTTCCAAGACTCGGTCACCTCACGTCACCACCGCCTTTCGAGCCATCATGCCCCAGCCATGATGAGCCATCAGGGCAACAGTGCCCCTATACTCGAACGGTTCCTAATCGAGCCAGCCAGGCAAAAGCCCTAGTAAACGGTCCCCAGTCACCTAGCTGGGACTGCTAGGCATCATCACCTGACCAAGTTGAGTTGTCAGATCACAGAACTGCCCTTAGACTTGGACGGCTCCTGATCAAACGACAAGGTAAAAGCCCTAGTAAACAGTCCTCAGTCACCTAGCTGGGACTGCTAGGCATCATCACCTGACCAAGTTGAGTTGTCAGATCATAGAACCGTCTTTAGACTTGGACGACTCCTGATCAAACGACAAGGTAAAACCTTAAAAAAACGGCCTTTAACCGCTTAGATGGGCCTGTTAGGCATCATCATTCAGTCCAGTTGTAACATCATATCATTACCGTCCCAAGTCGGGGACCGTCTTCTAACGCCCTATAAAGAGGGCCAGGTATGCATCCCAAAGACCCAAGGTATTTTTTTTCTTAATCACTAAGATCAACACGACAAGTCTCCATATAATTTGCTTTATCTGACTTAAGCATCGGAGCATCTCCGGAGGCACCCCTCCGGCGACCCATAGTCTCTCTTTCCTTGTGCAGGAACAGGTGTAACCAGGCCCCAGCTCAGCTATACACATTTTTTGCATCAACAATACTTATCACTTAAACAAGCACAAAATGAAGTGTCTACATCTACAGTTTAGGGTATGCAAAAAAAAAAAAAAATGCAAGAGTTATTATTTTTTAGAATTAAAAATATTTAAAATTGATATATGTATAATCAGGCTTAAATAAGTACATGAAAGTCAAGCTCGAATCCTACCAGAACCTGATTGGGTGTCACATCCCTAAACCCAAATCCGTTCTCAATCCAATTACTATAAATCTTACCCTGAATATGGTCGCGCGCTATAAGTGGGTTAGGTATTGAAAAAATCTGCCTCACTGCCATCCACAACACCTCGCGTGTATAGAACGATATACATGAAAAAGTTATTTATATACATATATTACCGGTCAAAGAGAAGGAAAAAAAAAAAACTATACAAAAGGAGTCTGACAAGATTTGTTTGTAATACCATTACCAACTCCAAGAAGTTTCTCAAGGTACACTTAAATAATAGGAAGACAACCAGACTTCGTCAAATATTTAGCTGTCAAAGCATAATAGTAGAAATTTCGTTTATCATAGTTTAAGTTACGGCCTACGCATCTCATCGAGTCAATTACTCGATTGAAAAATCAAATAGCAATGCAGCTAATTATATAATAAAAGAGATTAAGAATGATACATTCAGTTTCCAATTTTATCCTCACTCAGAATATGTTATTTTCAATACTACTCTCACAAAAACTTAAAACGTGGCTTAAGTACAATTTTGATCCCTCAAGATAGGGGTTTTTTTAGAAAGATCTTCAAAGATAAAATGTTAACAATGTAATACTCCAGGATCACTTCAGTTATCAATCTAGGACTCATGTCAAACTTCCGTTAAGAAAATGGATGAAAAGTCTATCTGGCATCCACATCAACATCACCTAGACCATATATAATGATAAATTAATACCTAAAAATCTCATTTATTCTTCTTCTTTACTTCACTATTCAGGATAATTCTCATACAACAAATTCAAAAAAAATAACTCCCATCCCTACTTACTCATCTCTGTTACTGCAATTCACACCGCAATTCATTTTCTTTTTACCTTCTAACCCAAATCCAAAGTCGAACCCTCACATCTCTTGTCAATCCCAGTTTCCCTCTTCTTATAGAACCTTAAATCCTTAAACTTGGAAAGTTATCCTTTTTGGGGAAATTGATATGGTGAACTCGTTGTCTTCGTTGGGGAAATTGACAGGTTGCTTCCTCTTTGATGTTGAAGGTACCCAGCCAAACACGTACCCCTTTTCTCGGGTCATGAATCCCAACCGCCCATTTGCCTTAGGGACGGTGCCTGATTCATCTATATATATATATATATATATTCTTTCTCTACCTCTTTGCCTTCTTCAACACTTGGTGCTCATAGTCGCCTGTTCGTACACATACAACAATCATAACCCAAAAGTAAAAAACAAAAAAAACCCTTCTCACTCTGGTTTTTTATTCTTTTTTATTCTTTATGTATTTTACTCTGGTTTTTTTTTTTTGGCACAGAATCAAGTATAATACAATTGTGGAGAACAACAATCCCTTCTCACTGACCCTCACTTCGTCTTTCTCATTCTTGATGTATTTAGATTTTTTATTTTTTTATAAATATAAATTTTATTATAAAGAAACCAAAAATTAAAGTATTGATTCAAATAACTCTAACGTTAACAAAAAGATTTTTTACACCACCGAAAACCTTTTGCTTCAGTTCTCTCCACACTACTGACCAAATAAAATACGAAATAAACTTTAAAGTTTTTCTAACCCGTTTAGAAACACTCGAATTTTATCTCACATGGAATCTATTAAACTTACACACTTCTCTAAATTAATTCTCACAAATTTTTAATTAAAAAGTAATCCACAAAAAAAAAAAGATTTTTTTTTCTCCTTGTAAATGTAACACCTATTATAACATCTATTAAACAACACATTCTCTTTCCTTCTCCATAACACCTCTTGTTTGCTAGACTTAGTTTTGTTCCATTTTCTCATTACTTGAAATAGTTTTTTTTTTTTATTTTGTCTTCATTTTAATTTGTTAACTTATTAAGTGCTACTGTTTATGCTTCTTAAAAAAAATATTACTGATTTGGTTTATGAGAAACGATATTTATTGAATTAATTCTAGATTGCATGGAATTTTTTTATAATAAATTCGTTTTTTATCTCAATTATTAGGTATTAATTTTTATGTTTAAATTGAATTTATTTTTATTTTTATGGAGAATTATATGCGACACAACTTGGATAGTACTTGGTATTCCTTTCCTTGATACGCCCCATGTTTAGAATGGGTCAATGAAGCTTAATCAAGCTGTTATGATATTGTTTTATTGTATTAATGTATCTGAATGCCAATCTGTCTTTGCTTATTTGGTATTCATCAGATGCTTCGAAAAATGTGCTAAAGAATTCTTTGAAGCCAGTTCAATCTTCCGATGTGGAGAAGCCAGTTCAATCCAAGGACATTCAACCCAAGAAAAGCAAGAGTATTGAAGAAATTCTGTGGAATTTTCCCCAGAGCAAGGACATTCAACTCTATTTATAATTTTGTTTACCATTTTCAACAAAAATGATAAAAAAATTCAGTATATATCTATGAAATTCATGGATCCATGGATCGGTACAACCATATAAATTTATATTTTTAAAAAATTGACACGACATGGTACAGCGTAGTATGAAAAAGAGATAAACACGACATGATACAACACGAAAAGTTATCTTGTGTGAGTCGTGAGCCAGCACGACACGACTCATTGTCATCCTTACCCATATTAGATAATTAAGATAACAAAATTATTAAGTCTACTGTATGTCTTGGTTATTAAACTAATCCCTTAACCAATTTATTGTAAAACTGAAAAACCTAATTAATATTAATCTATACCGTTGAATTATTCTTACATGCGTTCCTTCCAAAAGGCAGCTGCATTTTAGCTTTTTACAGCTACATAGATACTTAAAACCTCAAGCACACGTCAATTTGATTATGCAACTCTTCAATCAATTGCTTAACCTAATAATGAGCAATTATTATAATATGACAGCACAAATTTTAACAAAAAAAATAGCTAAAAAATCAATTATACAAAAAACCCCCAAAAAACAAAAAAGAATAAAAGAACTTGTTTCCATTTGAACTTGAACCACATGAGAGCTTACTGTGATTTTCCAAGTCTTAAGCTACCCGAAATTTGATGTCCGAGCTAAATATCGCGAGAACTAGATTAGCGATCTAAAACCACAAGAAATTCCCAGTGATTACCCGTTTAAATTTCATGCAAAACAGTACAAGAATCGCTTATAGAAAATGAAGAGTGAAATTTCACGGAGATCAAAAAGGAGTTGCAGGCGAATGGGATGAGTTGACTAAGCTGAGTCAGGGTTTCCAGAGCTCCGGCGTCGAAATTTATGCAATTCTCATTAATTTTTTAGCGGGAGTTTGTTGGACAGATACAGAAGAAAGAGGATTTGGAATTTTGAATTTGAATTGAAATGTGAACTGCGAAACGAACAGTTTTGTGCGAATGGTTCGGTTGACTGGGCTGAAATTGCATTTATTGGACACCTGGCCAACGGAAATTCTGCCTTCATTTTTCTTAAGACCTTCATTTATTAATGCAACCTTTTAAGACTAGGCCCATGAATTTTTTTTTTAACTTTGTGTTACTTTTTTTTTTTTTTTTTTAAGTTGGTGTAGTTGCACATGTAATTTAAAGGTTCAAGTCTTTTTTAAACAAATATATATATTTTAGAAACAATTTATTACTTTGCAATTAAATTTCTTCACAATTTTTTTAAAAATTGTTTATTGAAAAATTATAATTGAATTTCTTTTAACCAAAATTTCTTAGATGTTTTTTTTAAATATTAAATCTTATAACATTTTTGTGAAGTTCGCATATACGTATGTAATAATATTTTTTTATATTTTATTTGTTAGTTAAGTTTAAATTTGTAAATTAATTAATCAAGGATAAAAAAAACAATCAAATTTAAACTTTAATGTGCAACTTTTGAACTTGAAAGCACAAATCACTGCGCTGTAACTTCTTAAAACAGAGACTTTTGATTTAACTCAAAAGCACACAAATACTTGGACTTAAAGCAATAACAATCGAAGTAAAGCCCATTTTATTACATTAGTAATAAATTTGATTGTTTCATCTTTCTGCTTAGTAATGATCACTGTTGATGGTGTATGTTTCGTTGCACAACATACTTGATCAACATTTCCAAGTTGAGGTAAGAAGAACCCCCTTGCTCAATAGCCCCTTTTGCTATCTCCCCAAGCTTTCTTGCTCTTTTTCTTCTATCCTCCCTTTGTTTGCCTTTATCCATTACCTTTTTTATAGCCTTCTTTACTTGTTCCCTCTTCATCACCAATCCAAACGTCTCTTCTAGTCCCCAAGTCACAGCAACCTCGACTCCAACGCTAACACCAATACCAAGCACCTCCCCTGCAAGTTTCTCATTGTAAAATTGCTCGGCAAACAACGGGCAAGTTATTATTGGCACGCTGGCAAACACCCCTTCAAGGGTCGAATTCCAACCGCAGTGTGTCAAAAACCCTCCAATTGCTTTATGAGACAAGATCAATACTTGCGGTGCCCAACCCCTGATCAGAAATCCTCTCCCTTTAGTCCTCTCTTCAAATCCTTCTGATATCCCTTTCTCTAATCCTTCTGATCTCGCATCTCCTCTTATGACCCAAATAAAAGGCTTGTTTGATGCTTCTAAGCCTAACCCAAGTTCCACAAGTTGCAAAGTTGTAAGGCCACATATACTACCTAGACAAGTATAAACTATAGAGCCAGGTTCCCATGAGTCAAGCCACTTGATGAGGCACGATTGGTTCTCATGTTCTATTAATGAGGTGCTTTCATCACCTCTCTCAGCTTTATCTATATTCAACTTATTGCAAGCTGAAACAGGGCCAATACACCAAACATCACCTCCTTTAACTCTTTTGTATTCCTCCACCACATATTATGTTTCCATTTCTTCAAAAGTATTGATACTGCCAAAAAATGCACCTCTAATAGGAAGACAACACGTGGATCCTCTTGACAACAGGTCACAAGAAGACACGTGGATGATCCAAGACCGAGCAGCTCAGTCTCCAGGTCATAACTGCCCTTTAGGGCTCCGTCGCCCCCAGTTGGGCCTCCACGTCACCACCACCTTCCAGGCCATCATTGCCCAACCAAGTTGAGGCGTCAGGTCGGCAGACTAGCCCAAACACATAAACGGCTTCCGATCAAGCCAGCAAGATAAAACCCTAATGGACGGACCCCAGCCACCTAACTGGGCCTCTTAGGCATCATTTCAAAACCAAGTTGGGGTGTCAGGTGACCAACCGCCCTCATACCTGGATGGCTCCTGATCAACCCAGCAAGGCAAAGCCCTAGCGAACGGCACCCAGCCACTTAGTTAGACCTCCTAGGCATCATTACCTAAACCAGTTAGGGGCATCATATCACTACAGCCCTAGGACCAACGCCGCCTCCAAAGCCCTATAAAAAGGGTCAGGTACGCATTCCAAACGATCCAACTTTTCTCAACTTAAAAAGGGAACGCTCATCCCCTGCATACACCATATTTCGCCCTAACTTAAGCTTCAGAGCATCCCAAGAGGCACCCCCTCCGGTGACCCCATTGCCTCTCTCTCTTTCCCTGTGCAAGTATATCCGAGGCTCGACCTCCAGCTCAGCAACATGCATTTTTGGCATCAACAGATTGGCGCTGTCTGTGGGAAACCATCATCTCTCGCTGGCAGTAACAGCGAAGAAGTTTAAAGAACTCATTTGTTGCCATACCACCCAAAACCCCTGCCAGGGACCTCAGTAAGGGCGTAATAAGGACTGAGACGAGTTCCACGGCTGAGTCTTAGGCACACCCTAACATAGCCACCCTCCAAGCGCAGTTTGCAGAACTCTCAC
Organism: Bretschneidera sinensis; assembly: GCA_023935145.1. Taxonomy (NCBI): domain Eukaryota; kingdom Viridiplantae; phylum Streptophyta; class Magnoliopsida; order Brassicales; family Akaniaceae; genus Bretschneidera; species Bretschneidera sinensis. The sequence continues at coordinate 76,451,164 of CM043705.1, forward strand.
GACTTGTGACCAACCTAGCCGCCGAGATCCACGGAGAAGCTCGCCAGCCATCACCAGTGCCCCCTCGGCCAGACCTTAGTCATACCATGTCGGTTAGCTGCAGACTCTCTACCGATGGCTACTCCGCAATCGAGTCTTCCCAGCCCCGTATGGCCAGGTCTAAAGAAAGCTCCTCGCCTAAACACAGTGGAGACCTCGGCAGGCAGGTCGAAGACATAGAAGGATGGATCAATGAAGCTCTTAAAGGCCGTAACCACAATGTCATGGACGAGCTCGATGTGTAGGATCCCCCTTCACTTAGGAGGTCCTCGAAGCACCCCTCCCGCCAAACTTTTGGACGCCTCAGATTAAATGTTATGATGGATCCACTGACCCTTTGGACCACTTCCAGCACTACAGAACTACGATGACACTCCACAGGCATTTCGACCCTGTGATGTATCGAGATTTTCCTTTGACGCTCGAAAAAGCAACCGAAACGTGGTATTCCTGTTTAAAATCAGGAGGTATCCACACGTTTAAGGAGTTGAATTATGCCTTCGCCTCTTTTTTTATCAATAGAAAAGAACCAAAGAAGACCTCGGAGTCTCCATTCAACATCGTCCAGCTAAGAGGAAAAAAACTCCAGACCTATATTTCAAGGTTCAACTCACCAGGTGGTCTTTAGCTTGAAACTCACTAGGTGGCCGCCCGGAGACATGAATCAAATCTTGGCCCGAGCTAATAAACACATGCTAGCAGAAGATGACCAGGCCTTCCGGAGAGAATGGGAAGGGGACACCAGAAGAAAAAGAACGAGTCCTGCCAGCCCGCGTCAGGAACACGTCAAACGACCTTTCTGTGAAGAGAGACCCAGGGCCTCTAGACCCTTCGGAGGATTTACTCCTTTCAACACGTCCAGAACTGATGTCTTGGAAAGTCCAAGCAGATGGTTATGAACCACTGTCCTCGGACTCGTCTCTCTAAGGCCATGTCTTCTGCCTCAACCGCAAGCTCCAAGGTCCGAGCAAATGGATTGCTACTTCTGTCCTTGGACTAGTCCTTCTGGGGCCATGTCCTCGGCCTCGACAGCAAGCTCCAAGGTTCGAGCAGATGGATTGCTCTTTCTGTCCTCAGACTCATCCCCTTGGGGTCATGTCCTCTACCTCAGCCATAAGCTCCAAGGTCCGAGCAGATAGATTGCTCCTTCTGTCCTCGGACTCGTCCCTTTAAGGCCATGTCCTCAGCCACGGTCACAAGCTCCAAGGTCCGAGCAGATAGATTGTTCCACTTCTGTCCTCGGACTCGAGTCTCCAAGGCCGAGCAGATGGATTGCCTCACTGGTCCTCAGCCCATTATTTCCAAAATCTAAGGAAGCTGACCCTCCTTCCCGTTGAAGAGCAAACACTAAAATACTTCCTTAAACACATAACTGTACTCAAGGAAGTAGGGGATCTTTGATACTGCCAAAAAATACACCTCTAATAGGAAGACAACACGTGGATCCTCATAATAACAAGTCACAAGAAAACACGTGGATGATCCAAGACCGGGTAGCTCAGCCTCCGGGTCATAACCGCCCTTCAGGGCTCCGTCGCCACCAGCTGGGCCTCCACGTCACCACCGCCTTCCAAGCCATCATTGTCTAACCTAGTTGGGGTGTCAGGTCAGCAGACTACCCAGACACATCAACGGTTCTTGATTAAGCCAACAAGACAAAGCCCTAATGGACGGCCTCCAGCCACCTAACTGGGCCTCTTAGGCATCATTTCAAAACCAAGTTGAGGTGTCAAGTGACCAACCGCCCTCATACCTGGATAGCTCCTGATCAAGCCAGCAAGGCAAAGCCCTAGTGAACGGCACCCAACCACTTAGCTAAACCTCTTAGGCATCATTACCTAAATCAATTAGGGGCATCATATCACAACAGCTTTAGGACCAACGCCGCCTCCAAAGCCCTACAAAAAGGGTCAGGTACGCATTCTAAATGATCCAACTTTTCTCAACTTAAAAAGAGAACGCTCGTCCCCTGCATACACCTTATTTCACCCTAACTTAAGCTTCGAAGCATCCCCGGAGGCACCCTCTCCGGCAACCCTATAGCCCCTCTCTTTTTCCCTGTGTAAGTACATCCGAGGCTCGACCTCCAGCTCAGCAACACACATTTTTGGCATCAATAAGTATTAACCACAATCCCATCTGCTGTTAGCTCAGCTGCTCTTATCTTATCACGAACATCTAACAAATCAGTCGAGCTAAGGTTGAGGTTTTCTAGTAACTAGGCTCTGGTCAATTCGATTCGATGAAGCAAGTCAGGCACCACAAAAGAATCAAACTTGGACAGTACAGTTTCATGCATTTTGGAGACTTCAAGTCTGTGTGAGCATAAAAAAGCAAAGCAGCCCATTCCATCAAAGAAAATTCTTGGAATATTAAACTTGAAAGCAGTATTAACTGTCCATAGGAGATTCTTACATGATATTATGCAGCTTGCAAGAGGCAGTAACTTTTTAAGCAGTTCTTCGAATGGTTGTTGTAGCAAACTAGTAGCATGGAAAAAGTTCTTGATTAAGTTGCAGGAGGGAAGTTTGTCCATGTTTTCACATCCTTCTGGTAAGCCAACTTCAATTGATGGAAACTAGAGTTGGAGTACTTTAATATGAAGACCAGACTCAGCAGTTCGTTCGATTGTAGATTTGAAATGGATTGCATTAAGGAGTGTGGTGACAATGGTAACCATTATGTTACTGTTGTGTTGTGCCAAAAGCTTAGTCATGTCTATCAGTGGAGTAAGATGACCTAGGGACATTAAGGGTATCAAAACAAAATGAAGTCGATTGAATTTTGAAGCCATGGATGGAAATTGTGGTACTGATGGAAAATTCAGTTATGGTTAATGAAGAAATAGGGAATAGAAAAATTATTCTCTGATACTTTATAACGTGAAAGACAAATGCCTTGTACGGAGACAACAAATATGTCAATGATTCTCCACAATTATAGAAACTAACAGTCCCTTAATTTAATAAATAAATCACATAATTAAAACTAGAGAAATAATATGACACAATCTTCATTATCCCTTTATTTAAAAATAATCTAATAGGAAACAAATCCATAGAAAACAGAAAACAAGAAACGGTAAATTTGACAACAGCCCCCTCAAGCTAGGTTTCCAAGATTGAACATGCCCAACTTATCAATCTATCTTTTGAACATCTTCCTACCTATAGCTTTTTTTAGTACATCTGCGACTTGATCACCTGTAGACACATAGGTACAGTATACCATCCTCAATTTTTTCTTTGATAAAGCATCTATCCACTTCCACATATTTTGTCCAATCATGATGGATTGGATTATGGGAAATACTTATAGCTACCTTATTATCACAGTAAATATTTAGAGGAAGATTTATTTTCATCTCCAATTCTTTAAACAATAGTTTCAGTCATAGCATTTCACAAATACCATGAGCCACGGCTCGAAATTCAGCCTCAGCACTACTCCGGGCCACAACTGTTTGTTTCTTGCTTCATCAAGGGATCAGATTGCCCTATACAAATGTACAATACCCTGAAGTAGACCTCTTGTCTTCAATAGAACCTACCAAAGCTGCATCAGTGAATCCCTCGATACACCTGGACTCATTTCTGCTAAAAAACAAACCTTTACCAGACGATTCTTTGAGGTACTTTAGATTCAGAGTACAACCTCCATGTGTTCTTTGCAGGGAGCATGCATGTACTGACTAACAACACTCACAACGAATGCAATATCTGGTCTGGTGTGGGAAAGATAAATGGGCTTTCCAATATCTCCCAGTATCAACTGGAGTTCCATCATTCTTGTCTCTTATCTTTGTTATGGAGTGCATCGGTGTGTCTACCGGTTTACAACCTAGCATCCCTGTTTCCTTTAACAGATCCAAGACATATTTTCTTTGAGTGACTGATATTTCTTTCTTGTTTCTAATAGCCTCCATACCAAGAAAGTAGCGTAAAGGTCCAAGATCTTTTATCTCGAATTCAGCTCCCAGTCTAGTTTTCAGTTTTGTCATCTCCATTGTATCATTTCCTGTCAAAATTATGTCATCCACATAGACAATAAGAATTGTACTCTTACCATTTTTGTGTCGATAAAAGAGGGTATTGTCGGTATGAGCTTGCCTATACCCTTATTGTAAGACCATTTTTGTGAATCTGCCAAACCAGGTCCTTAGGGACTGCTTCAAACCATAGAGTGCTATTTTCAATATGCAGACTGTCCCATTCTTCCTGTCTTTGTCAAATCCCAGTGGAAGATCCATGTAGACTTCCTCTTCCAAATCACCGTTGAGGAAAGCATTTTTCACGTCAAGTTGTTACAGATCCCAATCTAGGTTTGTTACGAGAAATAGAAGTACTCTGACTGTATTGAGCTTGGAAACTGGGGCAAAAGTCTCGTTGTAATCAATACCACACGTTTTAGTGAAGCTCTTTGCAACCAGTCTTGCTTTGTATCTCTCAATCATCCAATCAGATCGATACTTCACAGTAAACACTCATTTACACCCAACCGAAGCTTTCCCTTCAGGTTTCTCTACGAGATTCCAAGTTTCATTTTTTTCAAGAGCTTGTATTTCCTCTGTAACTGCCTTTCTCCATTCAGGGATCTTCAAAGCCTCATGTGTATCTCTAAGAATCTTCTATTCTGATAGGTAAGCTTAAAGAGAAGGTGCAAAATGACTGTAGGAAACATAATTGGAAATGGGATGCTGAGTACAAGAACGAACTCCTTTTCTCAAAGCAATAGGACAGTCAAGATCACTAACCTTAGGTGATGAATTCGGTCATCCCGGGTTGGCCACCCCCGAGATGGTGTCATCACTTTTTTGAAATCCCAGCACGACACATATATGCAACAATATAAAGATATCAACTCAATTATCTATATACATAAATCATCAACCATCAATAGGGGAGTTACATCATTCAGATCTTAACTGAACAGTATATACAACATAGTATGCATGAGTATTTACAAATATTTTTTTTGTTTCTCATTAGTCTGAGGATGTAGACCACGTGGCTTACAGAAAATGATTTAGTCTGAAACACCGCTCACAATTCTATCTGTCCTTTTCGCTACCCGAAATCATTAAACAATGAGGAGTGAGCTTCACAAGCTCAGTGAATTAAATTTACTAGAAGTATTCGATTATATACTCCTAGTCACATATTATAATTCAATTACTTCTAATAATCTTTCGATATTTATTTATCTCTTTCCTTAAATAATTCAATAACAATATTTTGTAATCACTACTCAATTTCATAATTCCTCAATTACACAATCTCTTCTTAAGTTACTCATCAGACATATCAATATTTCAATCATATATTTAATCATCTCTAAATTCTCAATTCAACATCATCATTTACCTCGTTAAAAGGTTCATA